>BMAC01000074.1:769133-784474 GCA_014905375.1 Phtheirospermum japonicum
GACTAGTATACGATTGGTGACCTCTACTTGACCATTAGCTTGAGGATGGTAAACAGAAGTGAAGTGTTGGTCAATTTTCATTTTTGTACACCATGCTTTGATTCTAACTCCCGTGAACTGAGTACCATTATCTGAGACCAGAATTCTGGAGACACCAAACCTGCATACCACATTCTTCCATAGGAATTTCATGACTGCGTCTTCCGTAATTTTAGCCAAGGCCTCCGCCTCTACCCACTTACTGAAGTAATCAATTGCTACTATCAAAAATTTCTTCTGGGCAGGGGCCATAGGAAAGGGGCCGACCAGATCTATCCCCCATTTGGCAAATGGACAAGGGGAGCTCATCGTCATGAGCTCCTCAGCAGGCCTGTGTATTAGCATTGAGTTCTTCTGGCATTTCTCACATGTACGTACGAAATCCTCCGCCTCTTTTCGTAGGTGTGGCCAGAAATACCCCGCCCGCAAGATCTTACTCGACAGAGCTCTGGCACCCATGTGGTTACCACAACATCCCTCATGAATTTCTCTAAGGACCAGAGCTCCTTCTATCCGGCCCAAGCATCTCAGAAGAGGCTGGCCAAATCCTCTTCTAAATAACTCTCCTTTGATTAAACAAAATCTAGCAGCCCTAGTTCGTATCTTTGCTGCCTCCTTTCTATCCTCTGGCAAGACCTCGTGTTCTAGGTATGCCTTTATAGGAGAGCGCGAGTCCTCTCCTTCAATAATTGAGCATACCTGCTCTGTTCCAAATTCTCCATCCGCCTGTAGTAGAGTAATCACTCTTTCTTGATAATCTGCAGCCGAGCTGGCCACCTTTGCCAAGAAATCAGCTCTTCCGTTTTCCTCTCTAGAAATTTGAAGGACCGTTAGGCCTTTCATACCTCTGGCGAGTTCTCTATACTTAGCCAAATATCTCTGCATATTTTCTTCTCTCGTTTCAAACTCTCCACTGATCTGCTTGCAAACGAGCTGAGAATCTACCCTGGCGCACACCTGCTCTGCACCCAAGTCTTTCGCCATCTTAATACCTCTTAGAAGGGCCTCATACTCAGCAGGATTATTAGAAAATGTTGTACCCAGCCGGATAGCAAAATCAGTGGACGCGCCTGCTGGATCCATTAAAACAATTCCAACTCCACAGCCCTGATTACAGACAGAGCCATTCGTAAAAATTATCCATTTCTTCAGCTCTCCAGGAGGACCGATCATTTCTTGCATGAAATCAGCTAAGGCCTGGGCTTTAATTTCCATTATGGACTCAAAGCTAATATCAAATTCGCTTAGCTCAATTATCCACCTGAGCAGTCTCCCTGATGCCTCTGGCTTATCCATGACAGCTTTCAACGGCAGATTCGTCCACATGATTATACTATGCGAAAGAAAATATGGGCGTAATTTCCGGGCTGTGCCTACTAGAGCTAGTACTGCCCGCTCTACTTCTACATACCTTACTTCGGCATCATGTAAGACCTTGCTCTAGTAGTAGACAGGTTTCTGCACCTTTCCTTCTTCTCGAAGCAAGACAGAGCTGATTGCCTGTTGCCCAACTGACAGGTACAAGATGAGGGGTTCTCCTAGGATAGGCTTTGTTAGTAAGGTCATGCTAGCCAAGTGTTCTTTCAACATTTTAAACGCCTCTTCGCATTCTTTGGTCCACTCAAAACGAGCTTTTTTACGCAGAGCTTAGAAGAAAGGGAGGCTCTTCTCCGCCGAGCGTGAGACAAATCGACTCAGGGCATTGATGCGTCCCGCTAAACACTGCATTTCTTTAACGTTCCTAGGTGCCTGCATCTCCATAATTTCCCGTACTTTCTCTGGGTTGGCCTCGATCCCCCTTTCAGTAACCATGTACCCTAGAAACTTGCCAGCTCTTACCCCAAACGCACACTTTTTAGGGTTGAGCTTCATTCTGTATTTCCGCAGGGTACTAAATATCTCTCTCAAGTCATCCACATGTGAGGTTGCTCTGGCACTCTTGACCAACATATCATCTACATATACCTCCATATTTCGCCCGAGCTGATTTTTAAATATTTTGTCCGCCAACCTCTGGTATGTGGCGCCAACATTTTTCAATCCAAATGGCATGACTACATAACAGTAAGTTCCCTTTGGGGTGATGAAGCTAACCCTCTTCCAGTCATCCTTTGCAAGCCTGATCTGGTGGTAGCCCTGAGAGGCACCCACCATACTCAGGAGCTCGCACCCAGCCGTTGAGTCCACTAATTGATCAATTCTCGGGAGTGGGTAGTGGTCCTTCGGGCAAGCTCGGTTAAGGTCTCTGAAATCAATACACATTCTTCAGTCTTCTTGAGTTTTTGGAACTAACACACCGTTGGAGAGCCATTCTGGGAATTGTATTTCCTGGATATGTTTGGCACTAAGCAATTTCTCCACCTCAGCTTCAATTATAGCCTCCTTCTCAGGTCCAAAGTTCCTTTTCTTCTACTTCACCGGCTTTGCCTCTGGACTAATATTAAGGCAATGTTCAATCACCTCAGGGTCGATCCCCACCAAGTCCTGGGGGGACCAAGCGAACACATCCGCACTTTCTCTTAACAAAGCCACCGGGTCTGTCAAGACTTCTGGGCTGAGAGTCGTTCTTATACGGAGGACTCGACTTTCATCGCCTGGAACGATCTCCACCAACATCAAACCTTCCTCCCTTCTCACTAGCTCTTGCCGTGGCTGCTCTGTCCGAGCTTTTTTACTCAATCTCTCTTCCTCACTATTTAGTCTAAGACACTCAACATACGACTTCCGTGATGCATACTGGTCACCTCTTACCTCCCCAGTTCCTTCCTCAGTAGGGAATTTCATCTTCATGTGAAAAACTGAGATTACAGCTTGAAATTGGCTCAAGGAAGGTCGGCCAAGCATAACATTGTAGGAAGATGGCGCATCTACAACCAAGAAATGAACCATACTTGTCACCCTATAAGGCTCTTCCCCTAGGGTGACGAGGAGCCTGATCGATCCTATTGGTTTCAGAGCTCCCCCTGCAAAGCCGACTAGGGAGGTAGTCACCTCTTCCAGCTCCACATCCAATCTCAATTGTCGGAAACAGTCATAAAACAGAATGTCGGCAGAACTTTCGGTATCCACAAAGATCCGTCGCACATTATAATTGGCGATAGTTGCCGTTATAACCAGAGCATCCATGTGTGGGGCCAAAATACCATCACCATCTTCTGACCCGAAACAGATGTTAGGGGTAGAGGTCATTTGTCCCACATCGCGCGATTTTCGAACTAAGTCTTTCGCGGCTCTGACATAACTGTGRTGTGTRCTCTTGGAATYCTCCTCCAGCTCTCCTCRGGTGATCATCTYMATTTRCCCATGAATGAKCTYGGCTTGATCAGCTCGTCTCCCKTCAGAGCGGCTTCTGTCTTGGTCTCTCTTGCCCWGGTTAGACCTGTCATAGCCCTTGTTGCCAGATCTSGCCTCTTCTCTCCTCATACGYACGTAKTCTTTCAGGTYCCCAGCCWGGACCAATCTTTCCAACTCATCTTTRAAATGAGTACACTGATRAGTATCATGCCCATACTCGMTGTGAAAGCYGKAGAAGCGATCAGACCTTTCCTTCCTAGGTCTTTGTGAGTAGGTCTTAGGCCATTTCAGGTCTGGATGCTTCTCTATGGCCTGCAGAATCTCACCCTGTGGAGTTGCCAAAAGGGTGTACCTGTCAAAACGAGGTCTCCCACCAGACAGATCTGGCCTCGGCTTCTTTGCAGCAGTCCTATCATCACGATCGTATCTCTCCCTCTTCTTTTCTCCCTCATCTTTGGTTTTCAAGGCCTCCTCAAGGTGAATATACTTCTCAACTCGTTCCAATAGTTCTCCAAACTTCAGGGCTGGTTTGACAACCAGCGATTGAAAAAATTCGCCTCTCCTCAGACCCTGCGCCAGAGCATTCACCAACAGTTCTTCGGACGCAGAGGGTACCTCCAGCTTTACTGTCGTAAACCTATTAATATAAGCACGCAAACTCTCATTCTCTTTCTGCTTTAGGCTGAACAGCTCTAACGGCATCTTTTGATACTTCCTGCAACTTGTAAACTGATGCAGGAAGGCAGAGCTGAACTCGTCAAAGTTGCTGATAGAGCGGGGCGGCAACTAGCTAAACCAAAGCTGTGCCGATTTGGTAAAGGTCATTGGGAAGACCCGACACATAACCGCATCTGAAAATTTATGCAGGGCAGGCGCGATCTCGAATCTACTCAGGTGGTCCCACGGATCTGTGGTCCCATTGTATTCAAAACCCAGAGATCGGTATGAGGCCGGCACGTTGAGCTCCTCCGTGAACGGAGTGCCTCGCCTGATCTGCACCGTCCCACTGCTCGCCATTTTTCTCTTAAACTCCCTTACCTCTTTCTGCAAGCTTTGCATCTGCTCGGCAAGACCTGGGTTGATCTGACTTGAGGTTTCGCTATCGGAAGTAGAGAAATGCTCATCTCTATCCTGAGGGGGAGTCCGCTCTATCCGCTGGTGACGCAGTGGCTCAGTTTCCGTCGCTGGGACCGTCCAGTCTGGTCGATCGCTGGGTGGACGTGTTGACATCTCAGCAAATTTCTTCTCCACGGCTGTTTCTACTGCTTTACCGATGAGTTCGGACAGCTGCCGGAGAAGGGCGTCGGTAAACAATCCTCCAACAGCAGGTGTTGCTTCGCCAGCACCAGATCCAGCCTCGGTTGATGGTTCTGCTCTTTCAGGTCTCGCCGTTGACGTTTCTGCTGACGACGGCATACCCCAGGGCATGGCGGATTTGGGAGTTCCGCCAAGCTCTCCAACCAAATTCCTGCGTAACATGTCGGAAGCAATGGAAAAGGAGCTCACGTCTTAGCCTAGATTCTTCCCACAGACGGCGTCAATTATTTCAGCCCAAAAAATAGGACCAAGGATATGCCTGAAGCCTCGAATACCTTCCTAATCTGCACCACCAACACAAGTTAGAAAGGACCACCGGTGGTTTTCCGGTGGAAACCTCTCCGATACTTAAGTCAGTAAGCGTTTGAGGTGTTTTCCAAAAAATAAGAAGGAATGCTCAAAGAATGACATACCTTTCTCAGCCTTGAGGCTGAGATATTTATAACTTTCCTCGGTGGGGACCCCAGCCGGGATCCCGGGAGCATGTGCCGCAAATCATGGGCCGTTTGGCATAACCAATTCTGACAAATGGTCCCACTTGCTTTTCTTATGTAAGCAGGTGACCAGACCTGTTTAATTCAACTCTTCCCTTGTTCTTAAGGTTTCCGGGTCTGCCTAACTATTCTTTTACTCGGCTTCAGCACTAGGCGGTTTATTATCTCTCTTGGCGGGATCTCTTTTCCGGGATCTCGGAGGCACTGACCGCGAATCGTGGGTCGTTTGGATAACAGTCTCTGACAAGTGGTCCCCCTTGTCACTCTCCGAACAAGGAGTCAGATCTGTTATAGGCCTGTTCTTCCGGCACTACCACTAAGAACTCCTGTCAAGGGAATACTCCTACTCTGGATACATCATCAGATCATCCAGCTCTTACCCAAGAGAAAAGTCTAATCAGGTTTCTCATGCGCGAGCCACCCTTTCTTATATTATTAACCCCCAGTCTACCTCAATTCAGGTCTTACTAATCATGCCCTATCAGTAACATTTTAACACAAATCATTAGAAGCTGACAACTCAATATCCACACCTACCAAGCGATGACACATCATCCGAAGCAATGATTGATTGACACATAAGTTAGCGTGTCAACAATATTAACAATTAGGGTGAATTTTTATAGGTCCTACTATTTTATAAAAAATCTATTATTTATACATAAAATGAAAAAGAATGTGACTATAAAAGGGAAAAAAAAAATTCTTTTAAATAAAGTGATGGTTTTTGTAAAAAAAAAAAAAGTATTTCTTTTATGTCAAGTTCACTATGGTGAAATATTTATGGAGTTAATTCTTTTATAAAAAATAGATCATGAAAAAAACACAATTGTAGATACTCTAATAATGACATTTTCTCCCAAAATATTAATGGCAAACACTTGTATTAGGCCAGATTAACGGGTTATTACCCGTTAGACCATCTGACCCGATAATATAATGTATTGATTTTTGTACTGTGATGTATTGATTTTTGTACCGTAAAGTATTAGTTTTTCATAAATCTCTGATCCGTGGTATGATGTATTGGTTTTTGTAATGTGATGTATTTGTACTGTGATGTATTAGTTTTTTATTATAATGTATTGGTTTTTGCACTATAATGTATTCATATGAAATTTTGGGTTAACGGATGATACGTTAGTCCGGCCTAACAAGAGTGTTGCCCCGTACTAAATTACTCCTTTGTTAACGAACATATAGGGTTTAATTAAATAATTAATATATTTTTAATTCCAAATTGAAAAAATAATATATATTGAAAACAAATTGATTTTTTGGGTCGGGACGCTCTTGGGAATGGCGTCACGCTCACATTGTAGAAGGTAGGAATAAATACCGTTCTAGAATGTGCGCGAGACGCCATTCCAGACGCGTCCCGGACCTAAAGTGACTTTCTACTCTTTTTTGGGTCTGAAATGATTTTTTTTTTAACATTTAAACAAAATTAATAATTTTCTCATTTACAAATAAAATTAATTTTATTAAATAATTAACAACTGAACAAGAAACGGAAAAATTCGAATTTTCACATAATTAACAATTTCATATAAATTTAATTTTTCACATAATTAAAAATCTTACACAAAATAAATCAATTGACATATTAACAAATTTAATTATTAACATAATTAGTAATTTTATCACAAATCAATAAATTTAAATTTCACAAGCAATTAACGACTAATACAATTAAAAAATTAATTTTTTTTTAATATATATTATTCTTTCAATTCCGAATTAAAAATATATTAATTATTTAATTAAACCGACATATAGACATTTAAAATGAACATAATTTAGATGTTTACAGCAAATAAATAATGAGAGCCATCAGAGCCATGCAAATCTGCAATAATGACTCGACTTTCCATCTTCAATTAGAATGAAATTGCTCACTACTTTCAGCAGGAAGCTCTCATTGCCATAATCATAGCCAGACACCATGCTTAAGTGATAAACACAAATCATAATGAGCTGCCAACCCCCATTATTACTATTTCATTGTCCATCTCCAAACCATCCATTTATTTATTTATTTATTGTTTTTTAAAACTCACACCCACAATGGGAGTTTCACATGATTATGAAAGGAAAAATACAAATGCTTAATATTACATTCCGATGTTGACATTTGACGATGGGCAGCAGATTGAATTGAAACTTCCATCACCACATTGAGCTGCAAAAAACCTGAGAGTGCTAATAAAACACTCGTTATGAAAACTATATACATACAGACAAGAAAGACTGTCAATCTTCATCTCTAACAACTCCTCAAATTTCAGCTAAGCACACCCCCAATTCTTGCTAATTTTACTAGTCTGTCTGTGTCAGTCTTGTTTTTTGTACCACCAAAACTAGCCCTACATAAATATTCTATCTCTTTACTCCCACATTGTTCACATCACAGTCGTTTGATTTCCCCAAAGCCACAACCTTAGCCCGATAAGCAGCCGCCGCAGCCGCAGCCACCGCGTTCTTAACCCGATCCTCCTGGGGAAGCTCGCACGTCTCGCTAATTGAACCGAACCTAAGCTCGGCCGGAGGTATAAAACAATCCACGGATAAGCCCGGGACGTTAAACGCGACCTCTTCAATTGTCCAAGCTTCTTCCATCCTCGTCTTCGTGTGACTCATTGCCGTCTCGCCGAACCTGAAGAGGGTGACCACAGACCGGCCCGAATGGGCGATCATGATACCTTCGACAGGCCGATAGTCTTCGAGATACGAATTTATCGTGGTCTCCCAATATACAGCGTCCCCACCGTTGGTTTGGATCCGGGTCAAGTGGGAATCTTCCAAATGCACGAGAAGCCCGGTTTTCTGGCTGAAGTAGCCGAACAAAACGTGCCTTATGATCTCGGCGGGACCTTCGCTCCGGGCTTTTAGAGTGTGCGGGTCGGCACAGAGTTTGAGGATGAAGCAATCCTCTCCGTCGAGGTTTTTCTCCCCCGTGCACCTAGCATTGACGAACATGTTTGCCGTCGTCTTTGGATCGAGGCCCTACAAGTCAAAAATTACTATTTAAACAAACTTCTTCAATTTTGAGTAAAGAAAATAGCAAAATGGCTATTACTACATTATAAAAAGCACTGTAATCATATTTCATCCACAGAATAAGAAATAACATGTAATAGGCTCTGAAAAATTATGTTATCAAGCTTATAAGACCTTCCAAAAAAATTTACCTGAAGCGCACGACGCAGAGGCCTAACGGGCCCTTTGGCAGCATGGGCACCAAGCCAAGGGGTATGCCGCCACACGAGCTTCCCGTTGCAGCCAGCACGAACCTTGCTGCCGCCAAGCGCAAGCTCGACGTACCACTTGTCGGGATTCATTTGCCAGAGCACGAAACCCCCCGACTCGGCGGTTTTCGACGAATTCCTGTTCTTTATGACCTTTGTGGCGGTCTCGATATCAGATGCCAACATTTTCACCTTCCCCATTGCATAAGCATTTTGGATTGAGTTTTGAAGCTTATGCCCACCAGATGATGCTAAATACTGCTGCAATATGTACTGGGCAGACGATGTTTCCTGTGTTAAAAATTAAAAACCATTAACAAAATAAGATAAATATTTACCATTCAACAAGGACCACCACGTGAAAACAAAATCTATGTATAATTGTTCACAGAATTTTGAGGAACTAATGAACAAAGCGACTGTTTACCAACCAAAAAGATGTGGTCAACAATATCTATCTTGTAATATCACTTTATCTTATCTTTTTATTTCCATACTTGACGGCCTCCTAATTTTGCTGCAAAAGACCTATTTTTATATAGGGACCAATCAAATCAATAAATGAAAGGATCCTATTATATAGAAAGGAAATTTAACAATCTTGTGAAAATTCAACGCACAAAGAAACGATTAAGGTACAGACAAAAGAATTAAATATAATAGAGACTAAAAACAGCAAAAGATTACTTTTAAGGAAATAATTTTTTTTCATCAATGAAAACAATTCTGGAATTCAAAATTCTACTCTGCAAACCATTCAGTTTCACACCTAATCACACTCAACTTTCAAAAAGAAAAAAGACAAGGAAAAAAAAAAAAACACAGAAAAATGCAGAGAGAGAGAAAACCGAGAGAGGCGACTAACAATGGGGGTATCTTTAATACAGAGGTGAGGCAAAGGGTCGTTGTTGCTAACGTGCACAGGGGCCAGCGGCGCACCCAGCACACCAAGAAGCAGCCTGAGATCGGACCTCGCGTAGCCCGTCTCGGCACTCGAAACAGCAGGAGCCCGACAAAGCCACTGGGCCCACCCATCGCTCCTCGGGTCATCGGAATCTGACCCGTCCGGATCCGGGCCTTCCCTCAAAGGCGACAGGGTCTCGGCCCCGGGCCTCCAACTCCCCGATCTCGACATATAAATATCCGGCGGGCCCAGATTACTACTTCTCCTCCGCCGGCGCAAGCCCGAACCAGACGGCGAGTGGCTCCGGCCGCTCCTCGACCGGGCCGGAGACAGGCCGCGAACCACTTCCTCCTTGAGAGCCGAGAAAAAGCCCTTTTGTCGCTCCATTTTTTCACAGCAATGCGGCCCGATTACACTGCTACGAGAATGAAAATACTGAGAAAAGTTCTAAGCCCAAAAAAATAAATAAAGAGAAATAATGAGAAAGCAGATGAGAAAAGAATAATGGGGCAACGGCTAACAGGGGAAGTGTTGAGCTGCAGGTTGGAAAGAGGAGGGGAGACAGAAAGAGAAAGAGGAAAAGCGAAAGGGCATGACGTTAACAAGAAGCAAAACATTTTTCATTTGTTATACGGTTTATATACAAGACTAAGAGACGTTAATCAATTGTTACTTTATTTTTATTTTTTTTAACAGTGAAAGAGGAGTTAGCAGTCAGTACCCTTCGACTGCCAGCACGGTAGACCTCAATCTAAACAAGTTTTATGGCGACTAGGGTGGCAAAATGACGTGCCGGGCTAGCCCGGTCCAAACCCACAGGGCCAATAATAGAAAAATGGGATCTGGGTCTGGCTGTCCAAACTGAATTTTCGTCCACTGTATTATATTGTATTTTAAAAATCTCTAATCTCTCGTCCAATATTATTGTTACTGTTGTAATTAATTAATTATAATAATTATATATTATGTGAATAATCTTTCTACCCTTAAATTTTAATCTTGTACCTATATAATGGACTCTAGTTCTCATAATAAAGAACACATTTTGATCACTCTTTTCTCTCACTCTCTTATCTCCTTTCTCTAGTTTTACAACATGTTAATCTCTAACCAAAATAATAGCTTTCAAATCTCTAATAGAAATTTTTTTGCGCGAGCGCAGAAATCTGCATAACTGTTTTATAAAATTTTAACTGTTGGATTGCTTTCAAATTTTTGTAGTCTATTCAAGACTTATCGAATTGAGACCTGAACGGTGGAGATCTTATTTTGATTTCTACGGAGTTTAATAATGGATTTTGAACAAAACAGTTTTTGTTCACGGAATCGTCGGTGCAAATATTTTTCGAAAAACGATTTCACACAATCTAATCGTTGGATAAAATTGATGTTTTTATATATTGTTTAAGACATATAAAGGTTGATTTTGGATGGTGGAGATCGATTTCATATATCTCTATCATTATCAAAAGATCACGAAAAAACACTATGAGAAATCGATTCCTTCCACCGTCGATATATTCTTGTAGTTTGTGGATAAATACAACCATATTTCAATATATTCTATTTGAATTTTACTATTTTATATTCCTATCATGTGTATTAATTATATCATTTCAAGTTGTTTCTTTTGAGTAGAACAACTAAGTATATTATTCCAAAAAAATATATGTACGTGTTCTTATTTCATGTGATAATTCAATATTCCTGAAAACATATATGTTTTTAAAAGAACCATTCATACTTGTACTCAAATTATATCATAATTCAATATTTCTGAAGAATATGGATTCTTTTTTTAAAATCTAAATAAAATCATTGTGATCTTGAAGTATCGCATGATATATAAATACTTAATCCTGAAGAAATTTTACCTTTATGTCTTGTTGACATTATAGTTCCAGAATAATATTTTTCTTCATAAGATTACATTTATTTTTTCTTTCGGGCAATTGATGAAGGAGAGTTTTTCCACATTTTCAACAAAAAGTTTTGAGAATCTAGCCACCGACACATATTTTTCACGAGTAGACTATCAAATCAAGGTACGTATTTTCTCTTTTGATATAGATGTTAATCCCAATTTATGTGTTTCAATTGTGGATCTGTTCTTGTTCTTAGAGAGTTTTTAATGAAATATATTTTTTAAAAAAAATAGGAAAAGAAAAAAAGGCGGACACAATTAGATAATTCTCTTGATACTTTATATGTATTTACATTCATGATATTAGAAACTTTATCCTATTGAATTGATAATCACGGGCAAGCATGAAGTATAATCTATGTAATTTATGCATTTCCATTTTGAGATTTGAAAATTTTACCCCTATTTTTCTTGGAATACATTGCATAGTTGTTAATGTGCATTATGTGGTAATTAGAATATTTCTCGTGATGTGTTTTTGGTTAAGAGGAGATGTATCCCAAATATTATAGTTAATATGATTCTAATAGGATCTACTCATTAATATGAATAAAATATTCATTTTGTTCAATTTTTGTTATTGTCAATTAGTTAAATGACACAATTTATATGCAAGCATGATAGATTTGAAATAACAAGTTGTGTTTTCCTTTTCTTGATAAAACATGTAATCACGTATATTTGCGCACTGTATGAAATTTATTTTCAACTCATATTTATCGTAGTATTTTTGCGAAATATGATTTCACATTTCTTAATAGTGTATAAGATTATTAAAATATAAATCATGGTTTCTGAAGAAATGTGATGGTATATTGTAATTTCTCAGTTGAGTATGATATGAAGAACATTATAAGAAATATATCCATATCTTTCTAATGAAAAATAATGTATAGTGTTCCATAAGAATATTAACAATGCTCTTGAAGAAATATTTTTATTATATGTTTATTTAATTATTAAAAGCATTACATGTCGTGTTATATTGTTTACATTATGATTAAATTGTTGTTCTTGAAGTAGCACAACTAATATTTCTTACGAATATTATATGCCCCTAAAAGTTATTTATATATTTATTTGCCAATTTTTATATTCTTGAAGAATATTGATTTATTGCTCCTGAAGTAGTGAGATATTTATATATGTCAAATATTCAATTGAATACTTCTTACTTTTGAAAAATGACACTTTGTCATATTCAATATTAAAAATCAAGTATACTCACGAAGTAATAACACATCAAATCAATCATTACTATTTGATAATGCCCCGAAAAATATTTATACAATTGATATGATTCAGAATATTGTGTTAATCAGTTGAGCAGAGTGGTTAGAAAGTAAATATAAATCTCAAAAAAATAATATGAGAGGCCCAGGGATTGAACCTTTATCAACACCATTATAAAGGGTTAGTGATACCACTTGAGTTACAAGCTCTTGGTGATACAATTTGTAATATAAACCAATCGAGAGCTTGATTTTTACTTGAAATATCCATAAGGATTTGAGAATTTATTATCGAATTAATTTGTACTATAAATTAGTACTAAATCATATATTCTTATATTGATCGAAAAGTTCAATAAAAGTTCTAAAGGAGTTGGAAATTACTTTTTCATTTTGAACCTGAAGTTCAGTATTATCATGATTTGGCATGACTGGCATGACCATCCCAGTTTATTAATTTGTGAAGAGTATACATTCTCTTCTATTTATTTTTAATGCTACATGTTCTCAATAAAATTAGCCATTAAATTATCACTAGTTTAATTGGAATTAGACTCCAATAATATTCATATTGTATTACGGGATGAGATCTTTTGGGCCCATTCACCCTCCAGATATTTGGATCCACTAGAAGATTGCATGTGTTATTATGTCATAACCATAAGTTTATGAGAATATTTACTCTATTGGCTATGAGAGCAAAATATCAAATGTATCTAATAAATACACTTATTATTTGCTAGTAAATTTATTTACAAAAGTCATTGGTGGTCTATATTTTGTTGACTATGTTTGACAAAATTAATTGATACGCCTCATCATATTTGTCATATCATTTGATGAGAACAATCTTTATAATTATTTGAAATGAATATTTCACTAACTGCATTAGATATGCCAAATATGAAAATATATGTGAAAGCCCTGTCTATGGCTTACAGTCAGAAGCCTCCATCAAAAGTTAAACAAGTGCGATATTTGTAATCGCCCCACCACATGTCAAAATGGATAGCGAATGCTGAGAACATATCAAATAATGATACATTTTTTTATCAAAATGTTTTAGTCATTGTACAATAAATAATATTTGTTAAAATTAGAAGGTATATGGATATAAGAATAATTCTCAGATTTACGATGTTGTTAATCAATGTTACCAACATCAGTTTATCAACATCGACCAGAGCAGAATATAAATGTGCAGCGGAAAATAAAAATAAGAACACGATTAAACAAATTCAGTTCACAAGTAAAAGTACTTGTGAACTTGGGTGTACAAACCCGAATACCATATTACTTTCTTTTAAGTTCAATACAAAATATAAAGTAATATATGAAAACTAAATATCAAGAAACTTGATACTAAATACTTGTTGCCGGAATGTCAAGATCTTCTTCGTCGGTCACGCAACTTCAAAGATCTTGTTTATCACGATCGTTGGCTCCAAGTAGTACGTCGTGTTCTTCCTTCCTTGCTTTGCCGTGCGTCGTGCGTCTCGGTCTCTTTCTTCCTTCCAAAAATCCCGTCGATAAAAAGTGTCCTTCTCGAAAGATTGTGAATGTAAGAATATTGAAGGTGTCRTCTTCTCTTTGCTTTGTCTTGTCTTAAATAGAAGAGTSCTAGAGTTCTAAAATTGGTAGATTCCTAAAACCAAATCCTAAACACAATCTAGGAATAATTAAAGTCTTGTATACAAACTAGGAAARAAATCTAGAGTCCTAATTTTAGTTCCCTAATATATTTTGGGCCTAAGAAAGGCAAATAACTAAATAAGGAATTATTCCCAAGAATAAAATCCTTAACAATATTCTTAGCATTAGAGGGAGGATATGTGATCGAATAATTCTTAGCACTCTAAGAAATCTTCTCCGCAATAGTACGGAGTCGATTGTAGAGCGGTAAGCTTTCCCGAGTCGTGTCTCTCGAGGATAGATGTAATCGGCGTTAAGTGTGTTTAGTTATCCTCTTGCTAATCTTAATTAAATTAATCTAATCTAGGAAAGCATTAATCATTGGTTTGATTTTGAATTTTAAGCTAAACTTAAATTGAAAAGAGGGATTGAAGGACATCAATTAAGGTAAGGAAAATAAAATTGTAAACTAACTTGAACTTAATTAAGCTTAATGACTCAAATTAAACCTAGTTACTAACCTTAATTAAATTAATACTACTAACTAAGAGGGCTTGTAAGTTTAAAGACTAAAAAGGAGGGAAACTCAAACTTGATTTCAAAAGAGGTCAAAGCATTTAATAGGTAAAAGTCAAAAGTCTTAAAAATGGAAAGCTACTAACAACTTTCAAGGCTCCAATGTTTGTTTGAACAAAATGAGTAAAAAGCTTCAACATGAAGCTTCAATGGAGATTTTACTACAAGAAGGAAAACAAACTAGAAATTGGAAGAGAACTTTGAAAATGACAAGAGAACCACAACAACATCTAAAAATAAACCACTACAAACACATACTAACAATAAAAAACACAAGAAAAACACCAAATAAGGGAAAGATTACTACCAATATTGCATTCCAACCAAAAGCTTCAAATGTAGAGTACAATCTTCAAAACACCAAGTTCAACTTCATAAAATACAACCCACAAATGAGAGAGATGTCACCTTCTCCAACACTTATGAACAACTACTAACTAACTAATTAACTAAGCTAAATTAAAGGAGCTAACTAAGGATTATATCTAGGGTTTGCAATGGAATAGTGAAAATGAGCTTGGAAGAGATTGAATGGGGTTCAAAATCAACCAAGGAAGGATAAGGTAGGTGAAGGAAAGTGATAGCCTATTTATACAAAAATGCAGGGGCAAAAATGTCAAAATGGGTCAAAAATCTGCGTGTCAGTCGATCGACTGAGAACCAGTCGATCGACTGAAAGCT
>BMAC01000074.1:825924-842098 GCA_014905375.1 Phtheirospermum japonicum
AGAATATATACAATATTAAAAAAAAAAAACAAGAAAAATTAAGAAACGATCCTTATCCAAGTGACATATAACCTAATCAAGATACATGACTTTGTTTGAGTTTAACCCCGAATGACCAGGTCAGATCAAAATTTTAAGTAATAAAAGTCAAGTTCTTGTTATTAATTCCAGTTTCTTTCCTCTTTGATGACTTATTCTTCTGATTTTACTATATATATATATATATATATATATATATATATATATATATATATATATATATATATATATATAATAACTTCCTAAAACTTAATTTTAAAATCGAATTCAACTTCTTTTATGATTTTTATATTTAATTTATAATAATACTTTTTTATTTTATTTTTATTTCTCATTTTTTGAATTTATTAGACAAATATTTATAAATTAATTATAAGTTCTTATATTTTATTTATTCGAATTTATAACTATTTCAAATTATTTTATATCAACTAAAATTTATCCATTTTCTTCCCCGTTTCAGGTTTATCAGATTTCTCAAATAACTATTTAGATATATGAAGTTTTCTTATGTTTATATTAAATAAATTATATTTTTACAAACATACCTTATAGTTTATACATACTTTTTCAACTTTATTATATATTCCTTGAAGATTCTTTCATGATTACTAAATTCAAAAGCCAAATAAGATATTTGCAAATTACTAGAAATCTTTAAATAAGATATAATAATTTTTGCAATGAAATAAATCGATCAAAAATTATGATCGATACAAATAAAAATAAAAAATCTTGCGAAATATGCTATAACATTATAATTATAAAATAAGTGAAAATATTGAAAAACCTTAAATAGTCTAAGTACTGAAAAATATGAAACTTAATAACTGACAATAAAAAAATGTAAAACTGATTTGAGAGGAGATCAAACTTTATATCTCATAAATAAAATTTCTCTTTATTAATATTATTATTATTATCATTATTATTATTATTTTATATTTTTCATGTCATGTGTATTAAACATATTACAAGATAGTCGAACTCATAACTTAATATTTTTCATAAAATACATTTATCAAATGAGTTGATGCATAATCTACTTAGTTTGAGATATATTATTTTATCTTATGTAGGAGGCCCCATCAATATATGCAATTCATAATTAGGATAATATTACGGAAAGTAACCCATTTTAATTGTCTGCTAATAAGTAACTTTTAAAGTATTATTGTTATGTGTTCAACGACACAAATAATTTTAATTCTCCACATATTTGCTTTTAAATATTTGTTTAGTTTTTCATTTAATAACAAATACAATTGACTACTTTATATTTTAAAAATATAACATCAATATTTTTAGTAACAAAAAAATCATAAAAAAAATTTAAATCATAAAAATAATTTTGAAAATATTAAATTGTTAAAATAAATATAAAAAACTATAAATAAATTATAAAGAGTTATTAAATAAAACTTAAAAACTGGAAAAAAAAAAAACACACTATATAATCATATAAATAATGTATAAAAATATATAATTATAATCCAAATTATTATTTGATAAATCTAAAAAATGAAGATAAAAACTAAAAAAAAATTATAAAATGAAATTTAAAATTCATAAAATAAACTTAATAAACTATTAAAACTTAAATCAACTTAAATCCACAATAAACTGTCCAGCCTAGCACGCCACAAATTTAAACCATTAGCCCTATCTTCTTCCTCATTTCTTTTTCTCTGTTTCTCTATCCCGTACCCCATAACTCACAACCGACATCAAAACTCCGGCCTAAAAACCACCCATTAAGCTCCAAATCCAACAATTTCACAATACCTCTTCAAAATTCCCAAATTCAATTAATTGCAAGAAAAATCCCTTTGAGCCCCAAACCAAACTATGACCCTCTTTATCATCTCTCCTTTTCCCTATATCTTCCCGTAGCACTAGCCCACTCCACGACAAGGAGACGGCAGCGAACGGCGAGGATGAGACCAGCGGAGGTGGAGATACGTGGCGACGGCGGACAGGACTGAGGTTTCCTTGGCGGTTCTACTCAAATCACAAATCGGGCCGTGGAACATGTGTATCGACTCGGGCCGTCTCAGCACGGATGCTCCTCGGCTTGGCGCGGATCTGTCGACAGAAAAAGGGAAACAAGGTGAGCTTGCTTCCATGGATTAATTAACGCTCGGATATTGTGGTGGCTGTGGATGGGCTCAATTACATGGTTTTGACATGTTGAAAATATGGTTCATCGTATGCTGGTTAATCATACGATGTTTTATACTTGTTTTTGATTTCCATGGTTCTTGGTTTGGTTGAAAACTTGAGGATTGAATATGATGTAAATAAATCTGAGTTTTAGAAGTAAGAATTTGATGTCTGGCGGATGGACGGAAGTAAGAGAGGTTGATATCGTATCAAGCTGCTGCGATTAAGATTGTAATTAGGCTTAAATACATAGGATTRGGGAGAAGATGGCAGAAAGAAACCAAGAAAAAGAGGACTCTTGATCTGATTTTTGTAGAGACTAAATTCTCCAATGGGTCAAGAAAAATATAAAAATGCACAYCCCATTTGATTTATTCTTGAGATGAATTCAAMTAATTTAGATTAAAACTGAATCAAYTAATTTAATAAAAACTGGGTTTRAATTAAGAAAATGCAAGAGTGTTCATGATACTTGAATAAYGTAAAATAAAATATGGGATGTTACATGTATASTTATTAATTTTTTTGTGTCTTGTTTTCCATAGGTTTTCAGGTCTCAAGATTATACAGCRGTTCTCTTTTGTCTTAGATAGGTAATAAATAATAATTCGCRATTTAAAAMATTTATATATGATAATTAMACATTCCCTGAGTCGTAACTTGTTYTGRGCCTTGGGTTTGAAGTACAAGGCMCCTATAAAGATCAATCCCGGTCTTCGTAATGTAGAGCGTTTATTTCAGGGAATAAGAGAAGCTCCAAAGGTAACCTGGCCCCTTCCTTAATTTTTTAGTTGTCATCTCAATTATGCTTCAAAACCTCTTCATAATATCCTCCCCGTGCGAAATAAATAATATCATATTTTAGATGGGCTCAAAGGAACAAAGCAAAAATGGCACTGTGGCAAGTGTGATTTATATTTGTTAATATGCCATTTGATTGTTTTGTTTCTGTTGTTGCATATGAATTTATTATTTGCAAGTATTAAGGTAGTCATTATCTTTACAGGTATGAGGATGGAGACACAACATTGAGGAAATTATGTTATCCGATCGACTTTATTTGGCTTGAACTTCCTCTTGATATCCTTGGTTCAGTTGCTTCTATAAAAGGATCCTGAAAGTCTGCCAATTAAATCATGCTTTGACAACCAAAGAGGTGCTTTTATTTTCCATCTTCATTTGGTTTACATATTTTATTCAATTATTTTTTTGGCTTATCACACTGCTGTTGTGGTTGTCATTGCATTTTGTGGTGCTATTGTGGTTGTCATTGCATTTTATGGTGTGCGAGCAAAACAAGGGTAATATTTCCAATTATTAATTTTTTGCCGAACCTTGTACATGACTCATGAAAGTATGCACAAAAATATCAGAAAATACTTCCTCTTGATATCCTTGGTTCAATTGCTTCTATAAAAGGATCCTGAAAGTCTGCCAATTAAATCATGCTTTGACAACCAAAGAGGTGCTTTTATTTTCCATCTTCATTTGGTTTAAATATTTTATTCAATTATTTTTTTGGCTTATCACACTGCTGTTGTGGTTGTCATTGCATTTTGTGGTGCTATTGTGGTTGTCATTGCATTTTATGGTGTGCGAGTAAAACAAGGGTAATATTTCCAATTATTAATTTTCTGCCGAACCTTGTACATGACTCATGAAAGTCTGCACAAAAATATCAGAAAATAGATCAACTTTTGTTCCTTTTGGGATTCTTTATGCATTTTAGGGTTTTTTTTGTTTGTTAAATTGTTGTTATATGCTCTTTTTTTTTTTTGAAATGGATTTCTTAAAATTCGATGGAACTAAGAGAATTTTCTTAATTTAGAGATTAAAAAAATTAATAGTTGGTGCCTGTTTGTGAGTGATTTTTAGTTGTAATGATCAATTGTGTTGTTAATCTGCACTCCTTTTTTCGTAGAATAAATTTTGTTGTGATCATCTAGAGATTTATGTAAGCACAAGTGGATCCTTTTTAGAATAATTGTATTTTTCTTGTATTCTGTTAATTTATCAATGTATGGAATATAAGTTATAATATATATATTTATTTTATATGTTTTTGGCTTTGCAGAAGGGGTGCACCAAGGAGCCAAAGCTGCTGCAATTGCATGTGTTGCCCGTGTTGTGCCCACTGTATGTGAAATTTTATTACGCTTTGTTCTCGATATGCTATATGCTCTTGGCTCACTGTGATACTAATCAGATTTAATCGAATACACGTTTTTGGCATTAAAGAAAAGTTGAGAATCTCCTTTTCATACCGTGTCGGTTTTAAACAATAGTCTTTATAAAATAGGCTAAAAAGTTCTTAATTTTTGATTAGTTTCCTAATTTTTTGTTTGATTTATTTTGGTGTTATTTGTCTTGCGATTGATTTTCTGGTTGTTTGGAATGGATGGCCGGGGGTAGTGATGAGTTTTGGGATTTGAAGTTAGGGATGGTGGATTCGCCTTCGCCATCCTTTTTTTCCCTTTTATTTCTGGTTTTAGTTAGATTAGATGTGTATTGGTTGATGTTATAATATGGCCAATATTTTATCCCTCAATTACTCCTCACCCGACTCATTCCTGCAGCCAGTTGCTGTTCCAAAATTGTTCAAAGACGACACAACAACAAAAGGGTGTTTCTAGATTTATCATTAACTTTTGTTTTGAAATTAATTTGTGTAACTTCTTCTTATACCTCGTCTTGGTTCAGTGTTTCATTTGATTTGATTACAGGTACTATAAGACGTGTACTCTCCGTAGTAGCGAATGACAATTGGCTAGGACAAGCGGATTCAGGCCGAGTAGACTGGTTGTTGAAACGAGTTCGGACCGGAGTTGTGTACGTTTACGGGTCGCTACTACAGTTCTCTGAGCTAGTATTGGGATCGAGAAGAAGGTTCGGGCTACAACTCAGGCTCAAGTTACACAAGTTTTGATATATGATTCAACTCTTTTGGTTTAGTTTAAGCTTCCAGATCCTTGTTTTGAATGTTCCAAGTACATTAATTTTCTAGTTATGCGATCTGGATAATTCAAAATAATATTTTGGCTACAGTACTCTTGGTATATGTTCGGAATTGTCGAAAAAATATTTTGGGACATTCTTATCATTTATATTGTAATGATAAAAATGCTTCTTTGCTTTCATTTTCATATTTATGATATTTTCCCTTATAAGAATAATGACAAATTAATGCACATATATAGGACGATTTATGTCGTCATGAAAGTAAACAATCAAATCGTGTTCACTCAATTATTACAACTTTAAGCGTCACATAATTATTTCAAATTTGTCACTTTAATAAATTATGACAACTTGTTTCATCACATAATACTTTGAACTTGTCACCTAAACTAAATTATTTATGATGATTGGCTTGTCACCATATAAATTTATCTAATGACAATGAATTTTATCACCATATGTACCCTTAAATCATCATTGAACACATATTTTTTATGATGATTATAATATTCGTCATATATTGCTAGTTTTTTCGTGATAAATAATTTCATCACCTTTCATAGTAAATGATGACACAATGGTTTGTCATTGTAATTATAGATTTTCGGTGACGATCAATATTGCGTCGCTATAAAATAAATCTATCGTGACGAATTACATTATATTTGGCAAATTTTTAATACATATTATGACAATATGAGCGTCATAATAACTCAATAAAAGTTATCACCGTAGTTATGTTTGTCACAGAAAGTCAAATGTTTTGATGACAAATTAAGTGTTCGTCATTGAAAATGTTAACATAAGGTGACAAAACCGATCTTTTGATGACGATTTTTCAATCACTTACGTGACCAAATAGTATCATCTATGATGACAATTTACATCAGCATCATCAAAACCGAACATTTAGTGACGCGCTTGAAAAAATTGTCACTTTCACCAATGGTGACAACAATACTATGACAACCGCTGTGACGCTCAATTTTCGTCACCGTTTCTCTTCAGTGACGAAAAAATAGACTTTTAGTGACGAAACGTATCGTCATCGAACATCAAATTTCTTGTAGTGTAGGGAGTAGCATTAACTTTAGTTCTTACCACTTTTTCTATATCCATCATTTGCACACAAAAAACCCCAAGTAGTATGGATAAATTATATATAAAAAAGAAATTCAAACTCATACTATCATGCACATCTTGACTGCTTCTAAAACTTTGAGATTCTCAAAAATCAATCCACTATTCTTAAAATCATAAATCAATAAGACCAAGAACCACAAAACAAATTGCATAATGTGTCAAAAAAAACTGCATGTTGTGTTAAGTTAATAGAAAATCAATTTTTTTTGGGTTTCTCAAACAATTACATGCTACAAATTGCCAAATTAAAAACTATCCACATGTAAAATACAAGATAATTCCACCAAATGAAATTGTAAACTACCAATTCATTTTCATAGTGTCATTTTTATGGAAATATGGTAGTTTGTAATTTCATAAATATTGTAGTTTGGAATTGTAAACTACATTGCAAAATGGCAATTGTAAAAACCAAACAATACCAGCAAATGTTTTATGAAATTAAAAAATAGCCACACCACAAAAAATTCCATACTACCCTACTTTCAAAATAAAGAGATAATAATTGTAAGGGCAACACTCTTGTTAGGCCGGATAACGGACCATCCGTTAGGCCAAAATTTCATATCAATACATTATAGTGCAAAAACAAATATATTATAATAAAAAACTAATACATCATTGTACAAAAACATTACAGTACAAAAACCAATAAATCATAGCACGGGTCAGAGATTTATGAAAAACTAATACTTTACAGTACAAAAACCAATACAATACATCACAATACAAAAACTAATACATTATAGTATCGGATCAGATGGCCTAACGGGTCATCACCTGTTAATCTGGCCTAACACAAGTGTTTGCCTAATTGTAAAGTACCTATTGAAAACTATCAAATTATAAACCAGAACTTGTACTCTACAAAATAACTCCGGCAATATGCAATTGTAAACTTCCAATTTCATTTTCACAGTTTCATTTTTATGGTGATAAGGTAGTTTGAAATTGTATATTAGTATAGTTTGGAATTGTAAACTGCTTAGCCAAATGGCATGCTGGTGTACTTTTGCCCCAGACCATAAATGAAAATCGAATTCCAAACTATTTTGGGAATACAAGTGTTTTGGAAAAATATAAAACTAAAAGTTAAAGGTCTAATAGAAATAATCCACACTCACATATCACATAAAAAAGCCATGCCTAGTCGAACACTATGGCCCTGTTTGGTAAACAGTGGATTGAAGCAAAATTAGAGGATTTGACTCAATTGAGAGGATTGACCAGTCAAATCCTCTAATTGATATGTCTGGTAAACAGAGGATATAAGTAGCTTCTTGGGTCCAAAAAGCTAATTTTGAAAAAGCTCCATATAAGAGCCTTTTGAGAATAGCGATTTTAAAAATAAATTGACATGATAATTTTGTCCTCAAATCACAAAAAAAAAAAAAAAAGAATTATTAATTTACATGAAAAATTATTTACAATTAAATAATAGTAATAATATTCAAATTAAATTTATTATATTAAAATTTTACGACTCAAGAAATTTTTATAAATAATAATTTTTAAATAATGATTATTTTTTTCTGTAAAAGTTACTTTAATGATTCAATTATTATAAATTTTTGTTATTAATAAAGAAATACTCAACAATAAATTGTGTGAATACCCCTTTTTAGTCATTTACCCGATCAAACAGCTATCAACTCTCAAATACTAACCAAACACTTTTATACAAACTGCTAATACAATCAGCTAGTCAAATCAGCTAATGCAATCAGCTATCCACTAATAGCTAATGCAATCAGCTATCAGCTATCAGCTAATTGCCAAACAGGGCCTATATCTATTAATATCAATGAATGGAATATGAATTACATACTAACCCCAAATTACAGTCGAATATTAAGAAATACAATAGGAGTCAGCAAAATAAAAATAAAAATTTACATTCACAATTAAATATCAATTACAAATCTCATATACCCTAATCAAACAAGAATTACTTATAGGTGGTCTTACAGGTTTGTCTTCCTCCCCATCCTTTCCATAGTCGTTCGACAAAATGGCTGGTAAAAATTCTCCAACGAATGAAATTTTCAAATCCTACTACCCAAAATATAGTTTGAGATTATTGGCTGATGGGTGGAATCACCACGCACTATGAAAATATATTACCCATTTTATGGTTTTTCCTCGTAGAGTATATATATTATGTGATTTTGTGGCCAAAGAGAATTGAGGTATTATGTGATTTTGTACTCAAACAAAATTGATACAGTAAGTTGCCGTTGATTAAGGAAATCAACCCTTATTTGTTAATTCTGTTGACACCTTACTGAGGTGTCAACTCTTTATGCATCCAATTTACAAGTGTCTTTTTCTTATTAATATATATTCTGATGTGTCAAATTGTGAAAAATCACTATTAATTCCTTCCTTTTAGAGTTTTTGGCCTAAGGTGTATAATAGGACTTTTTTCCTTAATTTTTTATACCTCTTTAACATTCATCCCTAAACATCCATGAACTTTTATACTCCCGTCTCTCCTTTCTGAAAAAAAATAAAATCCTCTCAGATCTGAAAAAATCCAATTTTCTTCGATCCGAAAAAATCCTCATCTCAAAAAATTATCCCAGATCTGAATTACATAACACCTGATCTCTCATCTCAAATTCAGAAAAAAAAAAATCCATCAAAATCGATCGAAGGAGACAACAGACCGAGTGACTGATTCAACTTTATGGGATCCCGAAGAAGCTGCTAAGACACACGATTAGCCAAAATCGTCTGCTTATCGTAAAATTCCCCGTTAGCAGCCCTTACAAACTATTTTCCAAGATCATTATTGTTATTATTATTATCGTAGGCCGTTAATTCTCGAAAAGCGTGAGATCCCGATCGTGCCCCTCGGAGGATGTCAGAATCCCAATAAGAGGAAGGGTTATTCTTATTGGCACAACCCTCCTGTGAAAAATAATGGGTTGATTGTAAACTGGGATTAGTGGTGTGAACGTGCCGGATGTCACGGGGACTGGATATGGGCGAAGGGGACATTCGGCCGCTTAGGTATTGGGGCGACCTCGGGTGTAGAAGTGGGCTCCCAACTAGGGAGACGGGGCATGATATGTTCCTTGGGATGTAAATGTCACTGGGTTGTGAAAGAACACAAGTAAGCCCAAAACTATAGCTTTTTTTCCAAAATCAATCAATCAATAAATAATAATAATAATAATAATAATAATAATAATAATAATAATAATAATAATAATAATAATAATAAATATAAAGATCGGATATCTTTCAGAATTACAGATACTCTCTTGAAGTTTGGTTTGTACTTAACAAATTTCACCTTCGATAGGTGGGTATTTAGTTAGATACAAATCACAAGGGGTTGTTTGTAATTTGTAACAACTTGAGGGGGCTATTTGTAATTTTGAAATTGCTCATTTTTCTTATGAATAGAAGACAGGAATTATATATATATATATATATATATATATATATATAGTATATATATATATATATATACAGAGAGAGAGAGAGAGAGAGAGAGAGAGACCTGGAATGAAAATTAGAATTTGATATTCGAGATGAGTGGATAGCGAGTCTCTCCGATTCCGGCTGCTGAATGATCCTCGCATTATTGATCCCCTATAAACAATGCATAAACCATAATATCAGTAAATATGTTGATATTATTCCAAGAATAACTCAAATAACGAGCATGAACTATGCTACTTGCTTGCTCAAAACTAATCAATGCAACTAAATTAGAAAAATAGTTGACAAGCACAATTGGAGACAGTTATTTCTGTAATTATTAATTTACTTTCAACCAAACTTAGTTTATCCATTTGCGTTGAATAGGTTCTTGTGGAGATAGAGAAATTGGTAGCAATAACAAAGTTGACGGGAGAGTGAAGAAGAGAATGAAAATATTGCCGGACCATTTCAAATAGCGTGAAGTGGTCTAATATGGTAAACACTACAACATAATAAATTGATTATATGCCAGTGATTTGATTTTATAAATAATATATTTGAAGTATTTATCATATACAAGTATTATAGGTGGATTGTATAAATTACTTTTATTTTATTTTATTATGTTGCAATGTACGATCGATAGTAAATGGGCGAAAGGTGTTAACATAATGAAATTTTTGATTCACAAGTTCAATTTTTATGTGTGTATATTATTTGTATGCATGGTTGGTTTTTTATTTTAAAACCTTAATGATATATTTGAAGTAATTTTAAAACTTGATTTGAATGAGTAGCGTTTAAAAGAAGTTTTTGTGATTGGTGTAAAAGAAATTGGTAACAAAGGGAGGCTGATTATGAGAAGAGGTCGTAACATAGAGAAATTTGATCTTTTACACATATTTATATCAAATGTTTTTTTTTATTATATTAATAATTTAATTTTTAAATTTAATAATTTTTTGCTAGATTTTACGTTTTTATGCTCTTTACTGATATACCCGCGTAAACGCGGGTATTCAAACTAGTATGTTTTCTATAATTATATGGGCATCATCGTGCAGTTGCAGTCAAATATGAGTTAGTGGGAAATTTGACATAGGCTTGGATTTATTGGGAATATTTTTTTAACTACTGGAGTATATGGGCATTGCCCCTTGTTTTTAAGAGTATCAATCCTTTATATTTGTTTTTTTTGAAAACAACACATTATGTTCACTAAATATGATTTTTTTTAACTAAAGTTTGTTTTGTAGAGGCCAAGAGTAATTTTAAACTAGAAAGAAGATAAAATATGAATTATTTTTCAAAACTAAGTTTGTTCAAACAATTTGCAAATTATTTAAAACATATTCCTAGATAATTAAATCTAACGATAAATAAAAACTAAGTCTTTAAAAGAGTTTCTCCTTTAAAAAAGCCTTTCAGAATTACATTCTGATAAAACAAAAAATATTGGTTAACAAGAATATGGGCCACTAACCTCAAATCTGAGATCAGCGACCTAAAATAACCTCCGAATACATCACAACGACCTGATAAGCCTTCAAAAATCCTCCTGTCTACCTAGCCGATCCTGCAAAACAACACTTCAGCCAAGGCGGGGGGCGGCCCCGACGAAGGTCCTCCGATGCTTAAGTTAGATAGTGCGAGAGATAATTTGAGCGATCAATCCATCATAAAACAACTTGAAAATAAAAGAGAGGTATGCATCCCTTTTATAGAGACAAGAGAAGTCCTCCCCAAGCAAGGGTTTCCTTCTCCCACCACAATTCCATAAATATCGTGACCGACTTAGAATTAGGATTTCTCCTGTATGCTAAGTTCCCATAAACACTCTCGCTTAAATTACCAGAATATGACTGGGCCTACAATTCTTTCCTAACAGTTCGCCGGGACCCCATTAGACCATCCATATGAGCCCATTCGGGCTTGACAATTATAAAGCCCATAACTGAGCTTAAAAGCTAGCGCCCAACACACAAAACATAATAGATCACGACCCTATATAAGAACTCATCCTCATACTCCAGGTCGCTACTCTTCAAACCAGCTCGCTCACCTCCCAGAAGAAATGCTCCCTCCAAGAGATGAGGTCGCTTACTAAAAATACTCTCATATATTACGTATGGATTTTTAGTGCCGTATCAGCTAGTCCCCCATGTTCTAGCTGATTGAGGTATGAAATCAGGTAGGACATGTAAACAGAAAGTTAAAAGAGCACAACCAACCAAAAATAACAATAGAATATAAAACATAAAGAAATCACCCTGCTAACTTACCAAACCATATTCTAGAATAACCGAGCTCGATATACCGAGCTATAATAGCAATCGTCCCATAAGAATTTACCATATAAACCTGCGAACTCCAAAAGATCAACTCGCTGAGCTCTCTCGTCCTCCAAGGAGAATGCTCCTCTTAGAAGAAAAGATCTGCAAGTCCCCAGGTCCCATACCTGAAAACATAATAACCATAAAGCCTTTTTCACACGACCTCCAGTTGTAATCGGGCACAACAATCCAAGAAAGTGTAATCATAAGCAGTTCAAAAAGTCAAAACACGCTTTCCTCTGCCCATCACATCTCACTAAAGATTCATTAAATGCAGCCTGATAAAGTGTCGGACGCGTGTCCTTTCCCCATTTTCTCGTAGTATAATAAACGTTGTGGGCCTAAAACAAAAGGCTCAAAAAATTCCTAAAAAACTCGACCAACTCCCGCTCCAATCTGTCTCATCAGCTTTCTCACCGCCCAACACAAAAACCCCTCCATCTTCCCTCACTCGTCACTTTTACAGAAAACATAAGCAAAAATCACCATTTTCTTTCTTCAAAAAAGATCGCATACTTTTAGGTTTACACTAAATTACCAGCAACACACCGTTCATCACCGACCTCCTCGACAGCAAAAATGGGTAAGTCCTCAAATCTTCCCCCTCTAATAAGTAATTTCAATTTAATGCCATATATGCGTTGCATCTGCTGAATGTTGTGATTCTCTGTTGCTGTCTTTCTCTCTCTCTCTTTTTTTTTTATGAATTCCTTTTAATGGCAAAAATTAGCATCCTCCAACCCTGATTCTCAGAATCCAAACCTTTCTCCCGAATCCATCCCTACTAAAAATCCCTATATGTTCAAGAGAAGATGAAAGCAACCTTCTTCTCCTCCCTCTGGCCTTCGCGACGAGCCAGAAGGCGATGTCAGCTGGTTGGAATTAAAAACCTAGACTAGGGCTCACACCGATGCCCAAGCCCATTTGGAAAACATACAAGAAGATACCTCTCAAGCCCCCTTAACTGTTGTAAATATACTAGAGGGCATTCCCTTAACAAAACCTATTAGCCCACCACCTTGCGAGCACTTCTTAGAGAACCCCGTGACTGTAGCGCCTTCCGTAGATGCTGCCGACCTACTCCCATCACCCCTAGTAACCCGAGCAGTCAAAGACAACTACTGGATCCTCCCTGGACCAGAAAAACTTGATGAATTAAAATGATCATTTAACATCCCTGAGACCGCCGAAATGGTCTTACCCGACCTTCTCCATTCAGACCCTATGAAATCTTCCCCCAATAACATAATCCTTTTCGACTAGCTGCTTAGAGCGGGACTCAGATTCCCACCACACCGTTTTTATATTGATACCTCCCTTTTGTATAAAGTCTCCCTTTTACAATTAACCCCCAATTCAATGGAATACTTGGCGGGGTACCTTATACTGTGTAAATATTATGATACACAGCCTGACCCAGGCTTTTTCTATTTTTGTTTTCAAATAAAATACCAAAAACATTCTTATTACCTTTCTGCCCGCACTGGCAAAGCCCGATTCTTAGTGAACCCTTCAAATAAGGTTCCTGATTGGAGGAGGAACTTCTTCTTCATTCACAATACCGAAGAATGGCCCTTTTTGACCGAGCTACAATATCATACTTCAAACAATCTAATCCTCCCAGCCTCAAACATTCCCCCTTCTTATACAAAAAATACTCTGACCAGCTTGCGAAATGGAGTAAGCGCCCATTTGACGTGGTGCTACTCACAAGCCGGTCCGAAATCTTCAAATTTGTGGGCATCGACTCTCGTCCTGTCAACCCAGATCTCGCAATGACCAGATCAGAGTTCGGTAGGTCTCCCGCGTAATAAAACATTGTACTATTACCCCGAACAGCTACAACTTAATGCTAACTCACCATTTTATTATTTACTGTTGCATTTGTCGATGCCTGCGTTTCATCAAGCTCTGTGGAAGTCGTTGCACAAACCAAGCCACAACCCGAGGTCACCTCAGCACCTCCACCTTCTCTCATCAACGTATATGAAATGCTGAACGAAGCATTTGGGACAGAAACTGACCCAGAAGTTGAGGACGAGCTGGAAAAAGTGCAGCTAGCTAGAAAGTCCTCAAAGGGGGAGCGAATAATCAGGCCATCTGCTAAAAGACCAAGCTCCCCTACTCCGAAGCACAAACGACTCCGCAAGACCTTTGGCGGCTCTACATCTAGCTCTCCAAACTTGGAGAAGGATTTGGCCAATTGTGAAGATGCGGCCGCAACAAAGGCACTTCTCTAGGAACGCACTTACCCAGGTATTTCCAATATCTCAAATCCGACCCTTAGATAAACGATCTAATAGTATTCAATCACTAACCCCTTTCTTTGTTGCATGTTTATACAGCTGGATACCCTGTATTCCACCATATCCACCCAGCTTGCAGCCCGCTCCGCAGAAAGCGACCTACAGAAGACGTGCAAGGAGCTAAACACACAAGCCGAGCAGCAAATAAAATAACTCTCGTTAACGCAAGGAGAGCTGGACCAGGCTCGCAAACAGCTGAGCGCCAGTGAAGAGGAGAATGGTATCCTGAAAAGCCAAGTAGACAGCCTGAAAGACGATATAGCCCGCATAACTAATGAGCTTAGGAAACAGATCCAGAAACTTGAAGAGAACGTGTGAGCTAGAGAAGAACAAATCCAGGTAGCTCGCGAATAAGGCATCACTGAAGGTCGACGAACCTTCTTAATGAGCGCGGTGGGCCAGAACCTCATGGGTGCCTACCGAGAAGAGCTGATTAAGGCTTTCAGGAAATCCACTCTGTATTTTGGCAAAATGTCTGTGGGCAGCAAGGAATGGGTCCACAAGACTGCAGGGATAATGGAAGACCAGCTCGCAGCCATGAATGTCGCATACGATCCCGACGTAAAAGCCATCATCAACAAGATGCCTCTCTTCAGTACTTAGAAAGGCGACATGAAGCAACCCCTTGATGCTAAGTGGTGGATATCATGCCAGGGCTGAGCTGAACTGTCTGCGCGGTTAACCTCTGAGATGGATGTTCCCCTGGAAGATGTTGTTCCTGCCCCCGGGCCGAGCACAATCTGATAGCTTGTTGCTTTTTTCATATTCAAAAACCTCTATCTTGCTTGCACAATTCACGGTTTATTTCTATATGAACAATTTTATTTCTGTCTGCCATGTACATAGTTCCATAAATCAAACCACATAAAACCTATAATTTAAACCATACAAACCTGCAATCTTAACCATTCACAAAACCATAAGTTAATATAGGTCATACAAGTTCAGAATCAATCGCAACCATACTTCCCATCTCCACAAAACTACAAGGGAAAAAAGAAATCAAACCATGAATCCTATATAATCCCAAGGAGCTAAAACAAGCTCGCAGATATAAGTTAAACATGTTAGCTCGCACAGACATAACCATCCATAACGCAATTCCATAAAGATACGTAAGTCAAACATATCTTTGCTCTCTATATAAAACAACACAATCACACCCTTTAACCATATTTAAAAACCATGAAAGTGTCATGAAAAAGATATATTGAAAAAGATATCTGGCCCAAAGGGTACATCACAACCACCCCGAAGAGTTAAAATACAACCAGCCCGCGCCGAAGGGTAAAATGTAAACTGCCCGCCCCAAAGGGTAAAACACACATAGCCCACCCCGAAGGGTATTAAAACAACCGCCCCGAAGGTTAAAACACACATAGCCCGCCCCAAAGGGTAAAACACACATAGCCCGCCCCGAAGGGTATTAAAACAACCGCCCCGAAGGTTAAAACACACATAGCCCGCCCCAAAGGGTAAAACACACATAGCCCGCCCCGAAGGGTAAATGGGGCGGGCTGGTGTTTTAATACACTTTGGGCGGGCTATGTGTGATTTACCCTTCGGGCGGGCTATGTGTGTTTACCCTTTGGGCGGCTATGTGTGTTTTAACCTTCGGGGCGGTTGTTTTAATACCTTCGGGGTGGGCCCTATGGGGCGGGTGGTGTTTTAATACACTTTGGGCGGGCTATGTGTGATTTACCCTTCGGGCGGGCTATGTGTGTTTTACCCTTTGGGCGGCTATGTGTGTTTTAACCTTCGGGGCGGTTGTTTTAATACCTTCGGGGTGGGCCCTAT
>BMAC01000074.1:842123-855285 GCA_014905375.1 Phtheirospermum japonicum
ATAGGGCCCACCCCGAAGGTATTAAAACAACCGCCCCGAAGGTTAAAACACACATAGCCGCCCAAAGGGTAAACACACATAGCCCGCCCGAAGGGTAAATCACACATAGCCCGCCCAAAGTGTATTAAAACACCACCCGCCCCGAAGGGTAAAACTCCATCATCGCCTCGAAGGGTAAAAATACAACCAGCCCGCCCCGAAGGGTAAAACACCATAACCGCCCATAAGGGTAAAACATCATCAGCCCGCCATCTAGGCGTAATATTTCTTTAAGTGACACATTCCAATTCCTAGGTAGAACTTTTCCTTTTACATCTTCAAGTATATATGCTCCTCCTCATAATACTTTTACCACTTTGAATGGACCAACCCAATTTGGCTCCAGCTTCATATTCATACGCAATGCATCAGCCCGCCTCCATACCAAATCACCAACCTGAAAGCAGTAATGCTTGACCCGTTTATTAAAAGCAGCCTATATCCTTTGTTTGTAATGTTCGACCCGGGCTGCAGCCTTATCTCGTATTTCATCAATCGTTTCAATTGCTCCCCGAGCTAACCTTTTGTTTTCCTCCACATTAAATGCTGCTAAGCGCTGCGATCCTCCTACTATTTCCGCTGGAATAACAACTTTCACCCCATAGACCAGACTGAATGATGACTCCCCAGTAGAAGTTCGGGGAGTTGTTCGATAAGCCCACAAGACCGACGCGAGCTCTTCTTCCAAAAGCCCACCTGATTTTTCCAATCTTAGCTTAAGACCCTGCACAATGATACGGTTAGTAACCTCAACTTGCCCATTAGTTTGGGGATGTGCCACAGAGGCAAATCATTGCTTCATCCCCATCTCCTTGCACCAATCTCGAATTTTTTGCCCGTTAAACTGGGTTCCATTGTGCAAAAACGAGCACGGCGATCTCATAACCATCATCTCTTCGGCCATTATATGAATAACCGGAGCATGCATCTGGCACTTCTTACACGTTTTAATCAAGTCACCCGCCATGCTTTTCATTCCTGGCCAAAAGAAGCCAGCCCGCAGAGTTATGCCAACCAACGCTCTACCCTTCGCATGATCACCACAATATCCTTCATGTATTTCTTTAAGTACTTCCAATCCCTGCTCTTTGGCCAAGCATTTCAAAAAAGGCCCGAAGCGCGACCTCTTACATAACTCCTCATTTATAATGGAAAAATGAGCCGCTGTTTTAGCTTCCTTCGTTGTCAACCACTCTACTCCCTCTTTCGCTTTAGTGAGAGTATCCCAGATAGGCGTGCGCCAATCATCCTTAAATTCGAGCTCCATCACCTCCTCTCCTTTCTCCGCACTACTGTGACTCAGTTCCATCAGCGTGATTTTTCGAGTATCACAAGTCCCCAATGCTCCTGCAATCCGAGCGAGTTGATCAGCCCGAGTGTTTTCATCTCACGGCAAGTGCTCTAGTCTAAACTCCTCAAAGCGCGCTACCTCTTCTCGTAACGTATTTAAGTATATCGCCATGCGTTCCTCCTTAGCTTCAAAGGAACCGTCGAACTGATTATCTATCAACTGAGAATCCGTGTACGTCTATACCTTTCTTGCTCCCAGATCGCTCGCCATTTTCACACCTTGCAACACAGCCTCATACTCAGCCTTATTGTTAGATGCTTTGTATTCCAACTTAATCGCGAACTCCAAATTTTCTCCTTTTGGGCTGGTTAACACGACCCCCAGCCTTGCTCCTGACACCATAGTTGATCCATCAGTATGTAATACCCATGGACTTACCTCATCGCTTGCCTCATATGGAAACATCATTTCCTGCAAAAAATCTGCCAACACTTGTGCCTTGATGGCTACCCTGGGCTCATACACCACATCGTACTCGCTTAACTCCAAAGCCAACTTCACCAACCTCCCAGATACATTTGGATTACTCAAGACCTGCTTGGGAGCTAATTTGGTACGTACTCTCACCCTGTGGCTCAAAAAGTACGGCCACAGTTTCCTTGCTGTACAAATCAGCGCAAAACCTCCTTTCTCCAGCTCTGAATAATTCAGCTCAGCCCCCCGCAGCATCCTGCTGACATAATAAATAGGTTTTTGTGTACCTGCATACTCTCTGATTAGAACCGAACTTATTGCGACCTCCCCAACCGATATGTATAAGATCAAGTCTTCTCCAGGCATTGGCTTAATCAACAATGGTATTTCAGCCAAATATTTTTTCAATTCCTCAAATGCATCTGCTGCCTTATTTGTCCATTCAGACTTGGACCCCTTTCGGAGTGCCCTGAAAAAGGGGACACCCCTCTCTGTCGACCTGGAAATAAAACAATTAAGTCCTGCAATGCGATTTGTAAGCACCTGTACGTCGCGCACCGTCTGAGGATGTGGCATTTCCAGAATAGCACGTACCTTCTCCGGATTAACCTTAATACCCCTCTCCGTCACCATATATCCCAAGAATTTTCCAGATCGTACACCAAACTCGCACTTTTTCGGGTTAAGCTTCATCCTATATTGCCTCAGTATAATAAATGTTTTCCTCAAGTCCTCCACGTGGGATTCTGCTTTCCTGCTCTTCACTAACATATCATCGATGTAAACCTTCATAGTGGACCCCAACAGGTCCTTGAACATTCGATCCACCAACCTTTGATAGGTCGCTCCAGCATTCTTCAGGTCGAAGGGCATGGATACAAAATAATACGTCCCCGTAGAAGTAACAAAGCTCACCTTGGGATGATCCTCCATTAAAAGAGTTATTTGGTGATACCCTTGTGAAGCATCCATCATGCTCTTCAGCTCGCATCCTGAGGTTGAATCCACCAATTGATCAATCCGCGGCAAAGGGTAATGATCCTTTAAACAAGCTTTATTCAAATAGCGGAAGTCCACACACATCCTCCACTTTTGTCCTGGATTTGGCACCATCACAACATTAGATAAGTACTCAGGAAATTGGATTTCTCAAATGTGACCAGCCTCTAGTAATTTCTGCACCTCCTCTTCAATTACTTTGTCCAATTTAGACCCAAAATGCCTCCTCTTCTACTTAACCGACCTCGCCTCCGGGTCCGCATTCAAATGATGTTGCGTGACCTCTGGAGACACTCCTGTTAATTCTCCATCCCCAAAAGCAAAGACGTCCCGAAATTCCTTCAACAATTTTACCAACTCTTCGCTCAACGTTTTTGCCATCAATGTCCCGATCCGCGTAGTGTACTCCGGGCGACCTTCCTCTAATGAAATCTCCATCAACTCTTCATGTGGTTGAACAGATTTCTCTTGTTCTTTCACCTTCTTCGCACTAAGTACCCCTTCTACAAAATCGTCATCCCTTCCACGCTTGTTCTCAATCAACCCTTTCCTGACCGTCGTTTGGTAGCACGACCTTGCGACCTGTTGTTCAGAAATAACCTCTCCCATTCCATCCCCTACCGAATACTTGATACTCAATTGATAAGTCTACGTCACTTCCTGGAATGCGTTGAGTGCAGGTCGGTCTAATATTGCATTCTATGCCGACCTTCCCCGGACTATCAAAAACTTCAAATTTCTCCTTACCTGCAACTCATCCTTCCCCAATACCACTGTCAGTGTCTGCTCCCCTTTAGTAATCACTTGTGCCCCATTAAACACGTATATGGGCGTATTCACAGGTCGCACCTTGGTCTCCAACTTCATTTGCTCCAGAAAATCTGTGTATATTATATTGACCGAGCTCCCATTGTCCACAAAAATTCTACCGACCTCGTACCCCGCCACCTCAGCTTCGATTACAAAGGCATCATTATGATCCTCTTGCAGCCCACATCGCTCATTGGGATGAAAAGAGATGACTGGTCCCACTATCTAAGGGCGTCGACTCACGCTAGCGACCTCATACGTTCCCGGGCGAGCTGACTTAACATGCTTTTTCCGCGCACTATTGGTATCGCCATCCATTGGTCCACCCAAAATCATATTTATTCTCCCCTTATTTCTTCTTGGACCATTATGTCCTCGATTCACTTGCTGTGGATGCCTCACGACTTGGTCCTGAGGTGGGTCCCTCAGGGGTGTTGGAGGCAATGGCTGCCTCGGTTCCCTTGGCTCTCTGTCCTTGTAAATAACTTCTTTCAGGTGCCCAGCTGTTATGAGCCTCTCGATTTCCTCTTTAAGATGTCTACACCTCTCCGTGGAATGCCCATAATTGTTGTGAAACAAACAAAAGAAGTAAGATTTGGGATTAGTAGGGAGCGGCGTGCGATTTTATGGCCAATTGATGTCATTAGGTACCAAGCGCTCCATGATAGTAAACACCTTAGCCCGCGGAGAAGCCAGTGGTGTAAAATCCTCGCTCCTCCAGTTTCGCATATCTATATCCGGTTTTTCCCTCACCATAGGACTCATGGTTAAGAGCCCGCGCACTATCCATCTTGGTTCTCTTCTGATCTCCCTTCTTGAAATACTGCCTCATGTATCGGCGACCTCCCTTCTAAATCGCCCACGATGCTCCTCTTCTGCCTCCTCCACCTGTATATATTTATGTCATCTTTTCAGGACTTCATCGTATGTTCACGCCTCCTTCTTCACCAGCGACTTGCGTAAGTCCTCTCTCCTCAATCCTTGGTGTAAAGCTCCTGCCTTCATCTCGTTTGTTGCGGCGGGCACTCTTAGTGTAGCATTGGTGAATCTGTTAACATACTACTTCAAGGTTTCGTCAGGTCACTGCACCATAGTAAACAACGATTGTGCCGTCCTCGCATTCTGCCTCACACTAGAAAATTGCTTCAAAAAGGTAGCTCGCATTGTCTGAAAACTGGTAATCTTTCCTCGCGGTAATTGGTAAAACCAGTTTTGCGCGATTCCCCTTAAAGTAGACACAAAGGCCCGACATGCTACAACATTGGTATAACCATGTAACATCCTCTCATTCTCGAAAAGCTATAAATGTGCCACTAGATCCGTCATTCCTTGATATTGAAACTCCAATGCCCTATATCCTTTAGGCATCGCAGCTCGCAGCATATCATCTGAAAGGGGATGTCCCTCATCTTCCTCAAATTTTTCTCCTTCCACCCTCTTTTGTAGTTTTAATAAGGCCTCTTGCATCTCTCTAAATGCCTTATTCCCTGGCCGACCTCATTATCATCATTACCCTCATGGTACCCGCTACGAATCTTACAGAATTTATCCAGAGATTCCCCATCTGTGCTCGAGGTTTGCGTCCCACTCTCGCTGGTATGCTTACTATATCGCCGACCTCTATGTTTATGATGATTCCGCCCTATCTTCACCTTCCTTAATTTCTTGCCCTTGTGTTTACGGGTATAAGACCCCGTGGACGAGGTAGAGCTGGAAGAATCTACCTGTTTTCGTTTACTCCGGCCCTTTTTTCCGTGAGAAGATCTCCGAGATAGAGACCCTCTGCTTTGTTTTGTCTTTTCTGCTATAGACTTTTCTCCCTGCCCATCATCCAATCCATCAGCCTTCTCTTTCGGGATACCCAGCTCGCCTGCTAGATACCTGCTTAGTTCCTCCTACTTCTCCAAGGGCACGAAATCTATGAGCCCCTCTAAGAATCCTTTTTTGATTTGACAGGGGTTATCCTTGGGTAAATCTTTCCATTCTTTCGTCCCTATATGAACTAATTTTTGCGCCATAAACTCCGGCATCCTTGCCTCCATGTCTCCTTCCGGCTCCGTTCCTTTGTATTTCTTCGGGGAGGGCGGGGGTGTGCCACCTAAATTTTGAACTGCTGGTTCCGCTTGAAAAGGTGTCTGTCCTTCTTATGTTGGTTCCCCTTATCGATTTCCACCATCTTGTTCTTCTTTTTCAGTTTGTTTGATCCAGAACCAAAATCTAGGATCCTGGGTTGTATGTTTTTATCCATCGTGCTGTGCTTGTGAAATTTCTCCCGCCTTTCGCTCAAGGACTCAATGCCCCTCTTTCCCACAGACGGCACCACTTGATAAAACCAAAAAGATTGGTTACCAAGAATAGGGGGCACTAACCTCAAATCTGATATCAGCGACCTAAAGCAGCCTCCGAATACGTCACAGCGACCTGATAAGCCTCCAAAAATCCTCCTGGCGACCTAGATGATCCTGCAAAACAACACCTTCAGCCAAAGCGGGGGGCGGCCCCGACGAAGGTCCTCCGATGCTTAAGTGAGATAGTGCGAGAGATAATTTGAGAAATCAATCCGTCATAAAACAACTTGAAAATAAAAGAGAGGTATGCACCCCTTTTATAGAGACAAGAGAAGTCCTCCCCAAGCCAGGGTTTCCTTCTCCCACCATAATTCCATAAATATCGTGACCGGCTTAGAATTAGGATTTCTCCTATATGCTAAGTTCTCATAAATAGTGGATCTCTCGCTTAAATTACCAGAATAGGCCTGGGCCTGCAATTCTTTCCGTACAGTTCGCCGGGACCCCATAAGACCATCCATCTGAGCCCATTCGGGCCTGACATTTATAAAGCCCATAACCGGGCTTAACAGCTAGCGCTCAACACACAAAACATAAGAGATCGTGATCCTATATGAGAACTCATCCTCATACTCCAGGTCGCTACTCTTCAAATTAGCTTGCTCACCTCCCAGAAGAAATGCTCCCTCCAAGAGATGAGGTCGCTTAGTAAAAATACCCTCATATATTACGTATGGATTTTTAGTGCCGTATCACATTTTATATTTTAAAGTATGTTTTTACAAATTTGAAATAATTTCAGATTATTAAAACATATTCTTTTTTAATAGAAACCTTATATATTTTTTTTTCATGTGTATTTTCAATAATTTTTACTTATTAGAAAAAAATCTTGAATTTTAAAAATAATTTTTAAAAATACCCAGTTTTCTAAATTCAAGAAAGTTGTTATGTCAATGGTTGTAAACTAATAAAAAAATTATAAAAAAACTCTTATAAAAGTACCGAGGTTGAGTTATCGTGTTTAATTACTAAGTGGATAGACTCTTTCATGTGAAAATGATCACGTGCCTTAGCTCTCACCTTTTATGTTATGTTATACATCAAATCGAATAATTCTAATAATAACTCTTCAATAAATTTATTTTTTTTATTGTTAATATAAAGCTCTACATTTATATATCAAAATAATGTATTATTGATACAAATGGATATTTTGATGAATTATAAAGAAAATAAACATGATGATACTTCTATTAACTTCTATTATATAATTTCTTTTTGTTTTTCTAGGCATAAGGTGTGTTTGGCCTTCAGCCTGCTAGACGAATAAAATCCCGGCCAACAAATTTTTGCTTATCTAATTATTATGGTATTTTTATTATAATAACAATAATTATTATTACTTTGATATTATATTATGCAGTTAATGAAAAAAATTAATAATCAAAATAAATATAACCCAATATCATATTTTTTTGTCCTTCTTAGGTAATTTGTAATTATTTTCAATATTAATTTGATAGTATATTATGGATTTAATGAAAAACTAATAATCAGAATGTTTATAAAAAAAGATATTGATTTAAAAATAAATAATATTTTATAAATCCAAACATTACCTTTTTTGAAAGAAATGAAAATGAATATATGTATATATATAGGGGTGGGTTCAAATTAGAACCATGTGATTATATGCGAACCTGCGAACTAGTGCTTTTATTATATACCAGCAGTGCTTTTATTATACAATCACAGTGCTTTATTAATATTTTCAGTTATATACATTAGTAGTGTTTTTATTATACAATCCTAATACTTTTAATTAAATAAGAAAATACACAAAAAGTCTGATCCATCCATTTAATTAGATCTAAGGCCCATAACTGACCCTAGTTTCACATATAGGATCATGGTTCTCATTTGAACCTAATCCTATATATATATATATATATATATATAGGATTGGGTTTAAATGAGAACCCCGTCATTATATGTGAACCTAGGGACTAATCCTGGCCTTAGATCTAATATTGCACAGTGCAATTATATGTCCAGGTTCATTGTGCTTTTTACACAGTACTGTAGTGCTAAAATCAGTCAAGTTTTTTTAATTTAATTATATATATATATTTTTTTACGTTTTAAAACATGCAATATGTATCTTAAATGGTAGATCTTGAGAATGTGATTAATTTGATATATATTTCATTCAAAACGAATAAAATTTGAAAAAGTTATGGTTTGTTAAAAATTGAGTTTAATTTCAAATTTTTGAATTTGCAGTTTATAGACGAAATTTGCGATGCTTTTTGTATACAATCGTAGTGTTTTTTTTCTTAATCTATTATACTTTCCAAAGAACAATGTAGTGCTCTTTGTAAACGTTGATATATGTCCAAAATACCATTTTTAATTAATTAATACATTTTTTACATTATTACAATGCTGACATGTCATGATCTCAACCATCAAGATTATCCAATCTAATGTTCAAGATGAGTCCCTAGGTTCACATATAATGACGGGTTCTCATTTGAACCCAACCCCATATATATATATATATATATATATATATATATATATATATATATATATATATATATTGTAAAAGGAAAATTATAAGGATATCAATTACATGTTTCTCTTATTCATCAAAGACTCCCTTTATATAGGGTATCAACTACATGTTTCCATAATACATAAAGATAATAATTACCTAAATTGTCCTTCATCAGTTACTTATTGACGAAGGCACACTAATTGTGTTTTTCCTTCAACACTCCCCCTTGTGCCAAGTGAAAGGGTGAAATGGTATTTTATTGTTGCCTCGTTAAAACCTTGCCAAGTAACAAAATCCAATGGGAAAAATAAAACTTGTTCTAAAGAAAAAGAGTACAATACACCTATGTTGAGACTCCCTCTAAAGTGTACACCTCTCTCTGATATGTACATCTATCAAGAGAACTTTGGAAGTCTCCACTTCCTCAATTTACTTGATTCTTGAGAAAGTGCATAGTTGTTGTTTGTAGAAGAGTTGTGGTGATATTACTCATATTATCACATTTTCTCCAGTGATAGAGTTCAAGCCACTATCATCATATATATGAATGATCATAACATTTATCGTAAATACTCGCGAACTACTACATGTATGATAATTATCTCTTTACATGGATCGAATGAGTAACCAACATCAACTATACTATTTGGTGTTTCACAGTAGGAAGTAAACTCAATATTTTCTATAGGGATTACAAGACCATCAGCAGTCCATATTATATTTATGAATGGGAAAAATGAACTCGCGTCAATGGTTTTTTTAGGTATCAAATTACATTTTGATTCCATTCCAGTGACATTGCGCTTTCTTGAGTTAAATCAAGATAACAATTTTGAGAAATTAATATTTGGTCAAGTGTATTAGTAATGGTACAATAATGCGCATATTGTACGTAGGTAGAGAATTTCAGCTCCCACCAGTTCTTCGTCATTCCATTGACGAAATTGATATTTCCTTATATTTTCACTTTGACCAATCATAGGAGTGCTAACTTATTGCACTTATCCATATTTAATTGCCTGATCATATTTTGGATATATGCAAACTGTAGAATTTAGTATTACACAAACTCGGTTTTAGTTTAAAGCCTTAACATGATCAAGTTTTCCCATGGTTCATTATCTCAAATTAAAATTTCAAATAACTAGCGATATCTCTTATTTCATTAAGAGTGTATATTATGTTCCTTTCATCGACATATACAATTATAATCGCAAATTTGAAACTTATTTTCTTTATAAATACGCAAGGGCACAGATTACATTTTTCCAATCAAGTAGTCACTTAGACGGTTATACCACATCCGTCTGGATTGTTTCAATCCATAAAGTGAGTGTTTTAATTTAATTGCAAGCACTCCGTGGCTTAGAGTCACTTGCCTTGGCAATGAAAGTCCAGCATGCACTTTCGTATATATCTCTAAATCAAGATCCCCATAGAGATATGATGTAACCACAAGTATAAGATGCATTCTCAGTTCTTTGGAATTATAACATCTATTATGGGAGAGTACATATCCCCATAGTCAATTCTAGGGCATTTTGAGAAACTTTGTGCTTCAAGTATAGATTTGCATCTCATGGCTTTATTTTTCTCATTTTGCTTTCTAACAAAACTTTGTTTATGTCCTACAGGCTTTAAACTTGGTGAGGTTAGCACTACCAAACCAAATACCGGCCTTATTGTCAGTGAATTTAGTTCTACCTGGATTGATTCTTTACATTTATGTCAATTTGCTCTATATTGATATTTCAATAGAGTGTGGTTCGATACTATTTTTTGCTCTATGATTCCTTGAGCAACAATGTATATATCATCAATGTGTGTAGAAGAACTTTCCATCAACTCATATAAACTCATATTGTACATTGAGATTTCTTTATTCTCTGGAATCATATTAAACTTCAGAGCGTCCTCCAGTAATGATTCATGGACATAAGTATAATCAAAGATAATATAATGAGAGTCATTATATTCATTGATGATCAATTAAAGTTGTACCATACATGCCCTCTTATTCCTTGGGCGAGTATTGATCGAACCAAGTGACCTCCCCCTCTTCCTTTTGGGAGTCACGACTGATCGAAGATTTATTAGCACTCTAAGAAATCGTCTACGCAATAATATGGAGTCGATTGTAGAGCGGTAAGTCTTCTCGAGTCGTATCTCTCGGGGTAGATATTATCGACAGTCGGTGTTTTTACTTACTCTCTTGCTAATCAAAATTACACTAATCTAAACTAAGAAGCATTAAGTCATTGGTTTGGTTTGAGTTTTTAAAAGTTAATCAACTAAGACAAGAACTAGAAGAGATTTAAATGAAAATAATGAAAATGAGGGTTTAGGGTGTTCGTTTCATCTCCACGATCAATCGGTTTTTTTTCCGAATACTTAATTCACGATTTGGGGTTGTCAATCCCAAATGTCGATCAAGTATTGGGGTCGTCAATTCCAATTCTCAACAAGCTCCGACTAATTGCTCTAAATGAACTTAGACCCTAAACCCATAACTTCTAAACTAATTGTATCAAATGTAAATTAAGGCTTGCTTGAAAGTAATTAATTTTAATGACCTTAGTTAAACCTAATTAACAATATTACATAGATTAAAATCTACTAAATTAAAGAAACTTTCAAGTCTTGAAAGAGGAATGGAGGGAAATCAAAAGCATTTGAAACTTAAAGGAAGTCAAAGAGCATTAAATGGTAAAAATGCCAAATCGATTAAAGAAGAAAGTTCCACACATCTTTCAAAGACCAAAAGTTTGTCTAGCTAAAAGAGGTAAAAACCTTCAAGACTATGCTACAATGGAGTTTTTCAAACAAGAAGAACAACAAGCTAGAAAATGAAAAGTAGGGTTTGAAATACAATGAAAAACTTAAGCTAAAATTAAACAACCAACACCAAAGCAAAATCAACAACACAAACATAACACAACATAAAAGAGAAAGATTACTACCAATTTTTGCATTCCAACAAAAGCTTCAAGTCTTCAAAAAACAAGCACCACAAATGAAGGAGGTCTCACCCACTCCAACACTTGCTTAAGAGCAACTGCCTAACTAACTCCTAATTAAAAACTAACTAACTAAGCTAAACTAGAATAACTACTAAGCTAGCTAAACTACACTAACTAGGGTTCTTGAGCAATGGAAATGGTAAAGGCTTAGAGGAAATGGAACAAGTCCAAATTCCACCAAGGAGAGTTGGATAAGGTTGGAGAAAGCTGGGCCTATATATAAAAAAACACAGGGGAAAAATTGTTAAAATGGGTCAAAACCTCAGAAATTCCTGCATTGAAGTCGATCGACTGCTTCGTCCTCCAACGCCAAACTTTCTTTCGAGCATTCGATTTGGACTGGTTCAGTCGATCAACTGAAGGTCAGTCGATCGACTGCACACCAGTCGATCAAATGGCATGGCTACTCCCGAATCGATTTCTCGTTGCCACTCTAAATGTTCGCCGGCTGTCGCTCTTCATTCGCGCTGTGTTCCCTTGCTAGTCCGTTCCAATCTGAGTCGAGTGGGATGCCCTGAGCTTGCGCGAGACCGCTTTGGTCATCCTACGGCCATAAATATAAAAACGAGTAAAAATATACAAAAAACTAATAAAAACCGGACAAAAGCTACAAAAACCTAAAACTAACAAATAGGCCCAAATGACTCCTAATACCCATAATTGCAAGCAAAACACATGCAAACGCGACACAAAAAGGTAACAAAAATGCATACAAAAAAGTACAAATCAACCACCCCACACTTAGAATGATTGCTTATCCTCAAGTAATACTAATCTAGAATTATGAAACTACCCCCGGATGATCCTAAACTAATGCACAAAACTTAATTCGAGACGTTGTATGCTACAATGCTTGTTAGCTAGGCTAAAAGGACGACAATGATGCGTTGACAAAGAAAGTTTAGATTGACTCTTGAAACCTAAAAGTACTAGGCAACCCTCCAAGTCGGTCCCCGCATCCTTGCCCCGACTAAGAAAAATAAATGTGCAAGGGGTGCACGTTTATTACGTAATAAATTCAAGGATTTATATCGTATCCTTGTTTATTCATCATCATTTCCTTTTTTTTTCGTCTTTTTTATTTTCTTTTTCTCCCTTTTTTTTAAATACAAAGAAGGTACAAAGACTTCGATCACCTGTTGCTACTAGCAACTTACAATATATTCTCAATCGAGCATATGGAGCAATTGACGACTCCAAAATGCAAAACAAAAATCCTATAGAAGAGTGTTCGATGACGAGGGCTAGTTGAGGCACTAGTTCTAAATTGAGCACAAGGATAGCACGAAGCTAAAACCGAACAAAGTTTCCAACAAGTTAAGCCACCTAAGTCCACTACATTCGGTCGACAATCTAAACTCCTTAACCAAATCATCAAAACCGCGTCACGTTGCCAAGGTTCCAAGCAAAAATAACACACACGTTACTCAAATTAGCACAAGCAAGCATGCAAACAGGGGCGGATGATAGAAGGTACAAGGGGGTACAGCTCCAAATTCAGAATTTTCACCTATAATATAGGTCTAGCAATATATATATATATATATATATATATATATATATATATATATATATATATATATATATATATATATATATATATATATATATCTTTAACAAATGCATCCCCCCCCCCCCCCCCCACACACACACACACACGCACCGCTAATTTTTCAAC
>BMAC01000074.1:856230-874522 GCA_014905375.1 Phtheirospermum japonicum
TTACAAAACATATTAAAGCCTTTTGTTTATTTATTTTTTCTAACTTATTAGTGGTATTTTTGTAATTAAGGGGTTCAAGAGGTTTTAGGTCATGGAATAAATCGAATAGGTTTGAGAAGCATGTTGGTGGGGTTAAAAGCTCTCATAATCTTGCGTATGAGAAATATACGAATTTAAGAGACTAAAAAAAAAATCTATTATACATGCTTTTGATAAAGGAAGTGCTTTGATTCGAAGTGAGTATGAAGCTCGCTTGAAAGCTTCAATTTCTTGTTTGAGATTTCTTTTGCGCCAAGGGTTAGCATGTCGTGGGCACGATGAAAATGAAAAATCAATCAATAGGGGAAATTTTCTCGAGCTTTTGAAATGGCTAGCAAACCATAATGAGGATGTTAAAAAAGTTACTTTTGAAAATGCTCCAAGCAATAGTCAAATGACATCTCCCACAATTCAAAAGGATATCATCAATTGTTGTGCTAAAGAAACTACTAGGCGCATTATAGAAGAGCTTGGTGATGACTACTTTGGTATATTAGCCGATGAGTCAAGTGACGTGTCTCAAAAAGGAGCAATTAGCTCTTTGTTTGCGTTATGTTGATGGTAAAAATGGAAAGGTGATGGAGCAATTTATTTGACTTGTAAATGTTGGTGATACCACGGCATTGTCTCTTAAAATTGCAATTATATCTTTGCTTGTGGAACATTTGTTGAGTCCATCTAAGTTTCAAGGGCAAGGGTATGATGGTGCTAGCAACATGAAAGGTGAGATTAATGGCCTTAAACCTTTGATTATGAAGGATACTCCATGTGCCTACTATGTTCATTGTTTCGCCCACCAACTCCAATTAACACTTGTTGCCGTTGCTAAAAATAACAATAATTGTGGTTGGGTTTTTGAGACACTTTTAAACTTGTTGAGTGTGGTTGGAGTCTCATGTCAGCGAAGAGAAATGATTCGAGAAATGCAAGCCGAACAAGTTGCTGAAGCCTTGAAAATGGGAGAACTTAAGAGTGGATCGGGTTTGAATCAAGAACTTGGTTTCAAGAGACCCGATGATACTCATTGGGGATCTCATTATAAAAATCTATTAAATATTATTGACTTGTTTCCTACAATAATTAATGTGCTTGAGATGATTGGGAAGAATGCTTCAAATTCGAAAGATAGAATCAAAGCTCAATCCATTTTATACTCACTCGAGTCATTTGATTTCATTTTTATGGCCCACTTGATGTTGACGATTTTTGGATATACTAATGATTTGTGTCTTTCTTTGCAAAGAAGAGATCAAGATATTGTTAATTCTATGTCTCTTATTTCTCTAGCCAAGGGATTATTGCAAAAAACAAGAGATAGTAGGTGGGAAACTCTCTTGAATAAGGTCACTTCATTTTGCACTAAATGTGACATTGTTGTTCCCGATATGAATGCTCCTTACATTCCACGAGGAAGATCAAGAAGATTTGTTAATCAAGCAACAAACCTTCACTATTTTCGAGTTGAAATTATGATAGCGGTTATTGATTTACAACTTGGAGAACTCAATAACCGATTTGATGAGGTCAATATGGAGTTGCTAATATGCATGGCCTGCTTAAATCCTAGAGATGGTTTTTCTTCTTTTGACAAGAAAAAAGTACTTCAAGTTGCCACACTTTATCCTTCAGAATTTTCAAGTGTTGGTTTGATGGCTCTTGAATGTCAACTTGATATATTCATTGAAGATATGCGAAAAGATGTCAAGTTTTGAGATTTGAACGATCTTGGTTCCCTTTCAATGATGCTTGTCGAAACAAAGAAGCATGTGACTTATCCGGCTATTTATATAATTATCAAAATGTTGATTCTCCCCGTCGCTACCGCAAGTGTGGAACGAGTTTTTTCGGGAATGAGGTGATCAATTATTAAATGATTGTTTGGTTACTTTTGTTGAGAAGGATATGTTTTTGAAAATTCCCGATGATGATGTCATAGACCGCTTTCAAAAAATGAAAACTCGGCGGACTCAATTGTAATTGTAGTTTTATTTGAATATTATGCATTTGTTCCTTTTTTATCGTGTTGTATAATTTTCAATAATAAATAATATTTTATTAATTATCTTTCGTACCCCTAAATTTAAAATCCTGGATCTGCCACTACATGCAAACAATCTTAAAACCCTAAGGCGAACTCTAACCACCACCCCACACTTAAAATCTTGCAATGTCCTCATTTCAAATTAAGCTAAATAAAGCGGTAAAAAGTGTAGGGAAAAAGAAACGCCCCTATTCTCGAGCTTGTGATGACGCGGTTGTGCAAAGGTCATCTCCGGGAGTCGAGGCAAGCGATCTACAAGAAATGAACAAACGGGGGGTTGCAAAAACAAGTTATTTACAATTTTTTATTTTTTATTTTTTAAATTGGGTTGCCTCGCAATAAGCGCCACTTTAACGTCTATAGCTCGACAATTTATACAATTTACGCTATCCAAGAAGAGGTGGCGATCATGCCACGCCTTGGTGTTCTCTAGAAGATGCACCGGGTGACACAAATCACCAAGGCGGGCACGTCGGGCAAGCCAGAAGATTGAATTATCAAGAGCGCGGGCTTTCTTCGGAGGTCGAAAGAGGGAGTAATCGACCACCCAAGCTTGATCTTCCCAAAATGGGTCGACGTACTCCTTCGTCTCCCCGACCGTAATCTCCACTCTCTCCCCCACTGAATCTTCCACCAATTCTTGATCAAATATACATACAGCATCGGGTGGTGGTAGAAAGGGCTCGAGTATCTTCACGTCCCCAAGAACCGGCACAACTTCATCATCCTCGCCAAAATCAAGTAAGCTCACCATTCCAAGTGCCGTTGGAAACCCCAAAGGTGAGTCCCCCTCACTTTCCACTACAACTTCTTCACAAAACACGAGAGGGGTAACGTCGACTTCCGACCCATTATCCTCACCTTCTAACTCCACCTCTTTACACACCTCTTTCAAAAGATTGTCAAAGCTCGAATTACCGTCAATGACCGTGGGATCCACCACATCAAAAAACTTTTTTTAAGCTTGTCCACATCATTGGCAATTTGTTCTACTCGATTCTCCATGGCATTCATCCATTTGTCGAACCGCATCCACGAGCTCGGCTAAGAGAGACTCTAAGTTCGGGAGTTGGGGCATATACGATTCTTGATAAAGTGAGGTATAGGGGTCATCGCTCGAAGTATACGAGCTCGAATTGGGTAGATTGTAAGAATCGTAGCTCGAAGAATAGGAATCATAGATTGATGGAGCATACGAGTCAAAGTGCAGATAAGAAGAAGGAAGAGCGAGTGGAGCATATGGATCGTCAAAACCCGGATCATAAGGATCACGAGTCGGTGCATATAGATCTAATCATGGGTTATGGGGATGTGGAATCGGTGGAGAATAAGAAGGGCTTGGACTGGGATAATCGAAAGTTTGGGCCCATTCTCGACCGATCGAAGCATACGGGTCATCATAAATCAAGGGGACCCGATAGCTCGGAGGAGTGATGTATGGATTTGGATATTCGGGAGTTTGGATATAAGGGTCATCATATGGAAAACTACCTCGGTAGTTTGCCATCCTCGGTTAGATTAATCAAGCGGGCCGTGAGGTGATGATGCGAGCCCGGTTGACACTTGATGCGAAGGCATCCCTTGATCGTGGTGTGTGTGGGTGGGTGACATCTTGCTTGGCCTCTCGTCCGAACTATCTCCTACCTAGCACGCACAACACTCAAAAAATGATTACGGGCATCGAAAGTAAAATAAAAATTGAAACTAATTACCAACTAAGATAACAAGAGAAGTAATTAAAAACACCATTAGCCTTAATCTATTCCCGACAACGACACCAAAATTTGATTGAAGATTTCTTAGCACTCTAAAAAATCATCTCCGCAATAGTACGTAGTCGATTGTAGAGCGGTAAGTTTTCCCGAGTCGTGTCTCTCAAGGATAGATATTATTGGCAGTCGGTGTTTTTACTTACTCTCTTGCTAATCAAAATTACACTAATCTAAACTACTAAAGCATTAAGTCATTGGTTTGATTTGAATTTTTGAAAAGTAATCAACTAAGACAAGAATTAGAAGAGATTTAAATGAAAATAATGAAAATGAGGGTTTAGAGTGTTCGGTTTATCTCCACGATCAATCGGTTTTTGCCGAGCACTTAATCCACGATTCGGGGTTGTCAACCCCAAATGTCGATCAAGTATTGGGGTCGTTAATACCAATTCTCAACAAGCTCCGACTAATGGCTCTAAACGAACTTAGACCCTAAACCCATAATTTTTAAACTAATTGCATAAAATGTAAATTAAGGCTTGCTTGAAAGTAATTAATTTTAATGACATTAATTAAACCTAATTAACAACATTACATAGATTAAAATCTACTAAATTAAAGAAGCATGCAAGTCTTGAAAGAAGAATGGAGGGAAATCAAAAGCATTTGAAACTTAAAGGAAGTCAAAGAGCATTAAATGGGAAAAATACAAAATTGATTAAAGAAGAAAGTTCCATACATCTTTCAAAGACCAAAAGTTTGTCTAGCTAAAAGAGGTAAAAAAACTTCAAGACTATGCTACAATGGAGTTTTGCAAACAATAAGAACAACAAGCTAGAAAATGAAAAGGAGGATTTGAAATGTAATGAACAACTTAAGCTAAAAATTGAACAACCAACACCAAAGAAAAATCAACAACACAAACATAACACAACATAAAAGAGAAAGATTACTACCAATTTTTGCATTCCAACAAAAGTTTCAAGTCTTCAAACAACAAGCACCACAAATGAAGGAGGTGTCACCCACTCCAATACTTTCTTAAGAAAAACTAACTAACTAAGCTAAACTAGACTAACTACTAATCTAGCTAAACCACACTAACTAGGGTTCTTGAGCAATGGAAATGGTAAAGGTGTGGAGGAAATGGAACAAGTTCAAATTCCACCAAGGAGAGTTGGATAAGGTTGGAGAAAGCTGGGCCTATATATATAAAAAAACAGGGGCAAAATTGTTAAAATGGGTCAAAACCTCAGAAATTCCTGCGTAGCAGTCGATTGATTGACCACCAGTTGGTCGAATGCCAGTCGATCAACTAAAAGCTGTCGATCGACTGCTTTGTCCTCCAACGCCAAAATTTCTTCCGAGCATTTGATTTGGACTTGTTCAGTCGATCAACTGAAGGTCAGACGATCGAATGCACACCAGTATATCGACTGGCATGGCTGCTCCCGACTCGGTTTCTCGTTGCCACTCTAAATGTCCGCCAGCTATCGTTCTTCATTTGCGTTGTGTTCCCTTGCTAGTCCGTTCCAATCCGAGTCGAGTGGGATGCCCTGAGCTTGCGCGAGACCGCTTTGGTCATCCTACAGCCATAAATACAAAAACGAGTAAAAATATACGAAAAACTAATAAAAACCGCACAAAAGCTACAAAAACCTAAAACTAACAAAATAGGCCAATAGACTCCTAATACCCATAATTGTAAGCAAAACACATGAAAACGCGACACAAAAAGGTAAAAAAAAATGCGTACAAAAAAGTACAAATCAACGACCTCAACCACACCTCCACTAATTATGGTTGCAAAGTCTCAATTTGCGACATTGTGCCCTTTATGGGGACTTTTAACCTTGTAGACACATTTGCAGCTTGTATATATATGATCTCATCACTTTGGAAATTGAGTCTTCTATACCTTGAAGATCAGTTGTTCACTTTACTTTTCTTTCACGTTACATTGTGAAATGCGGGGATCATAATGAGACATAGTGTGAAACTATTCCTGTCGTTCCATTAGAAAATACTTTTTCTTATCTTCCCCTAACGATGGGAAGACTGTCTCCTTAGAGTGATAAATTCTCTAATTTAGCGAGAAAGAGATCATTTGTCAAAGGTTTCAAATAGCGAATGATTGTTGGAGATTCATATCCAACATAAATACTTAATCGTCTTTAGAAACTCATATGAATGCACTATGGGGGAGTAATAGGCACATATACTGCGTAATCAAATATGCGTAGATATGAATTATCAGACTTATATCCAGTTACCAACTGGTACGCAAAATATCTGGTTAGCAGGGGTTCATAAATGAATAAGTAAAAGTTGCGTGCAATATTGCATAACCCTGTGCAAAGACAAATGAGTGCGCATAAATATTGTCTTAGTCATCATCTATATTCCTTTTTACGGTGTCTTCTTTGAGACCTTATTATATATGCACATTAGGGTACAAGATCCAGTACATCGATCTTTATTAAAATGCAATAGACATCAAGTACTTTTGATGTAAACTCTCTAGCATTATGAGATTGGGTGCTTTATAAGGGTGGTGAGTCCTCAATTATATTAACCGTGCTAGAAGTTTTACAAATGAAACATTTTTATGGACAATACGTGCCGAAGTATCGACCAAAACTATACAATAGTTGAATGATCCACATTTTGAATGGCTGTGTCCACATGTATCAACAATTATCAATTATAAGAATGAGATATAATTTGTATCTTTATCAAATGCAGGTTTCAGTCATACAATTATGCTAATGAGAAAGTCTAGAAATAATGAGTGACGTATCTATGAGATAATGTATGTAGTGCTCCTAGTACTTTAGACATTATACTGTGCACTAGCTGTAATTGAACAATATTAGTTCGACACTATACTGTGCATTAAATCTCTATCTCGTTTTATGTTTCACTCAAAATAAAGGATGTTCATATTAATTTCTTATAATGTGGACCATCATATCACGATGACCAAAGAATCCATGTCAGTCGTGTCAAAACTTGAATGAGTCATGTCTAAAAGTTCTTTGTTGGTCACATCTTATGATTCCATGATCAAAAAGTAGTAAAGTAAATTTACTAGATTGACTCTAAAACCATAAATTAAAAGTATAGTTACATTTTCATAATGTACTTCTTAGTGATAATCATCAACATGAATATCATCAAACTTAACAAGGTTCGTTCGCTCTTAGTCCATAATGAGTTTTTATGATTTTAATCAATGTGCCACTAGGCATCAATATTTTGTCACATATAAATATCAATTAAGTGAATAATTGTCTATTCCTCGACGAATTCTTACATTCCTCCAGAGATGAATGAAATTACTTTTCATTCTAATATTTTACATTATTTACTAGATATGTTACATTATATCCAATAATTTTCTCATGAAACTTGTATGTGAATGTGTGGTAAATAAACTCAAGTACATTCAATGCTTTAGAATGAAATACAAAATTTACCAATAAGCTAAAAATAATTAAATCAGCCCACATCACATAAATCTAACTCAAAATAAATTTTAAGACCAAATACAATAGTCTAATGTGAATGATTGATTATATTTTTTCATCAATCAAAATAGAGGATATCTATTGACTAAGAAATGTTATTGGGGGAACCTCCATGACTTCTACCATGACCAATAAATACACGAACTCTTACATATCTTACGTTGTGGTTAATTCTTCCCACATAGGTAGGGATCAACATGTCTCTTCCCCTTTACATTGAGGTTATTTTCACTATTCAAATCGATCATGGTTAGCCTCAAGAAATTTCTTTATCCAGAGGTCTAACATTGGTATTATGAATAATAATGCCATGTCTCTTAACGACTCTCTATCATAATTATTATTATACAAGTGCATCAGTATGTTTGCTCAAGTGGAAAAAAAAATAGAGTGAGATCGTATCTCTCAATTTTTTATTGTCATTTAAAGTGTCTTTCTTTTTCACATATGGTAAGACATGTTTTTAGTCGCAGCATATCAAAGTCATTGACCCTTTTTAGCAAGCAAACCAATTTATTTTCACTAAATTCTTAGGCTTGGAAGTAGTGTTTTATAAAATTCTCAAAATATTCATTTAGAGTACACCCATAATTTATTGAGATTTTGAAACTACATATACTTCCAATATAAGAGTTGGGGTCAATATGAGTTCTCAAGTTCATAAGAGAATTGACTTTGACTAAGTTTGACGATTCTTTGTCAATTAGGGGTTGATGGGTGATATTATTGTGGAATCATAGTTATTCTTGTTTCCACGTCAAACGAATAATGGTAGTACTCAATTTTTTTTAGTATGTTAAATTGTATTTAGATTGAGTTAGTTTAATCAATTTCTTCAGATAATGAATTTGAAGTATGCCATAATCTTTCTTTGATATCATGTGAATATACTTTATCACAAGACTTATTTTACACAATTCTTTATCGTTCATGAACTTTCATTATCATGAAAGTATCCAAATATACAATCAATGATACATACATTGAAAGTAGCTTATAAAATCAACTTGAAGAGAATCACCAACATACATGAATCTATCAATTCATCGAAATTCATGAAAGTAGCTTATAAAATCAACTTGAAGAGAATCACCAACATACATGAATCTATCAATTCATCGAAATTCATTATCAACATACATGAAATCTATCAATTCATCGAAATTCATGATTAACTAAACATATTGTCAAAATCATGATCAATCTCTCATCTAATCGTGTAAATAACTTTATTTACGATTTCTTAGAAATCATCTAAAAGCATAAGTATTAATATATTATGTACTCTATGAATATCAATTCCATGTCTGTCAATATTGCACATAACATCACATGCATATAATCATAGGTAACATATATACATATACATGCACAATAACACATACCATGCCATATATACATATTGCCAAATATTTATTAGTTTCATTTAATAAATAACAGGGTAATTCGAGTTACCTTGGAGGAAAGTCACTATTCTTTCCTAATTTTGTTTTTTCAATAGGTTTGTCCGCTTTCTGATGACATAAAACTTCAAATCCGATCTCCACTGTTCGAATTTAACCAATATTTCTTGTGAATATCATATCCAAAATCCAGCTTCATCCAACGGTTAGATTGTGCGTAATTGGATTTCTAAAATAAGCTGGGCAGACAGTTTCGAGAAATAGGATCAACTCTGTTCAAAATTCATTATCGGATTCTTCAGACCTCATATACATATCTCCACCGTTAATATTATACCACTATAGATTTCGAATAATATACCCAAATTTTGTCTTGATCCAACGGTTCGATTGTGAGACATCTTGTTTTGAAAAACTCTGCACAGAAAATTCCGAAAGCAGAATATGCTTTGTTCGAAAATTTATATATATTTTCTCGTACCTCAGAATCCAATCTCCACCGTTCCGAATGTAATTCAAAAAGTATGTAAGATTCTGTAAAAATTTCAGCTTGATCCAACGGTTTAAACTCGAGAAACTGATTTTTCAAACATACAAAGTAATTAGATTTTCATCGTACGAAAATTGTATAATTGTTGCTTTGGTTATGGAGGCTTATTCTCGATCATTACGTTAGAATTTCATGCTGATAACAAGTAAAAGGATAAGGAGAATACATAAAGGAGAGATGAAGGAAGATGGTAGACATTAGGGTTCTCTTATTCATCAAAGACTCCCTTTATATAGGGTATCAATTACTTGTTTCCATAATACATAAAGATAAGAAATACCTAAATTGTCCTTCATTAGTTACTTATTGACAAAGGCACACTAATTGTGTTTTTCTTTCAACACACACACACACACACACACACACACACACACACACACACACACACATATATATATATATATATATATATATATATATATATATATATATATATATATATATACACACATATATATGGGTGGGTTCAAATGAGAACCATGTCCTTATTTGCGAACCTGCGAACTAGTGCTTTATTATATACCAGCAATGCTTTTATTATACAATCATAGTGCTTTACTAATATTTTAGTTATATACACCAGTAGTTCTTTTATTATACTATCCTAATGCTTTTAATTAAATAAGGAAATACACGAAAAATCTGATCCATCTATTTAGTTTGATCTAAGGCCCATAATTACATGAATTAAACTATGAGAGCAATTAAAAAGTTTAGAATACTTATTGAAACTAAGAAGTGCAGTAAATTCTCCAGCTAACCCAAAAAAAAAAACGCGTAGATCTTAGCCAAAAATTGAATCACGAACTAAAGAACGGAGCTTGGAACGTGTGACTATTGAATCTTCGACCTTGATCTTGTACAATGATATGGGTTGTAAAAGTATGTTTTTTTTGTGCCTAAGAACCGAAAATAGGGTTTTTGGTAGTGAGTGATTTGTTTTTGGGATGGATTAGAGAGGTGTTTATATATTTTTCCCATGTTTTGGAGCACAAGTTAAGGTGAAAACGCATTTCTGGGCCGCTAACGGTCAGACTAGCAGTAAGGACTACCGCTAAATGTACCGTTAACACTCTCTGAAAAGCTTCTGTCCATCCGTAGCGGTATTGGTAGTGGTAAGGAAGTAACCGTTAAGTACATCGCTAAACCTCTCTGTCGTTTTCTAACGATGGATCTAGCATTATGAAATACTGTTAAGGTTACCGTTAGCTTGGTTAGGGAGCTCTTTGTCCACCTTCAGCGGTAAGGGTAGCGGTAACCGCTAGGGTGACCGCTAACTCTCGTTTTTGCTACTTTTTCGCCGGAAAGCTCGATTCTCATCTCTCGAACATTGAACCTCATCTTTTACGTGATGAGCTCCTCCGGCTACTTAGCTATAAGGTGAGAAATAGAGAATAATCACCTATTTGCATCAATCTAGATCATAATACGGTAAAATAAGATGGAAGTATAAAATTATAAAATTAAACTTTATCTACCAACTTATACCAAAAACAATAAGAAAAACTAACTAAAATACTAATAAAAATAAGGAAAAATTCATGTTAATCAACTACCCCACGCTTTATTGGTTTGTTCGTCCTCGAGCAAACGATAGTTTCAAAGAATAACAACAATGAAAATAAATCCAAGCAATGAGTCGTGTCGTGCTACATAGATAATTTTGAAAATATAGATAAATGTAACGCAACCTCAAACACTATACCATTATTACATTGTTTCTCCAAAAATAAAATCATGCATCCTCACAAAGGGTAATATATTGGTGTACGCTCAAAGCACTCAAGTATTTTCTGCATGGACGTGTTTACACTCAAATCATCAAATACAAGCACAATAAACAAGCACTGAAAATTGAAAACTTCTCCATCGCATTTAAGTGTGTAACCAACAAAGAACCGGAAAAGGTCTTTTCGGGTTGTAATGTAGGCTCTTTGGACGGGTATGGAATATATAAGTCGTGTGGCTAACTCACGATCTAACGTGATCAATAACTCACCAAACTATTCTAATCATGAAGAAATATGCTTCACATCATTCAAATGAAACCTCACTTAACTCTCATAACATAGCATTTATATGTAGGCTATTTCTCAACTTGCAAACTGTAAACCGACTTTCGCTCGAACCACTTAAACTATGTAGAAGCTTACGATACACTTCTTCTTTTGAACACAACTCTTGCCTCTTAAACATTAGGATTCATAAGAAAATAAAATAAAATTCAAGCCTTTATAAGCGTAGGCAATGACTCAACATGATTTATCATCCTTTTTATTCTTTTTTTTTATTATTAAGGATTGTGATCCTTTATTAAAATATTTCATAAATCCCTGATCAAAAATCCAAAACACAAATAACCAACAAAATAACTAACTCTTACCCCACGCTTTTAATGACGTAAGAGTCCACTAAAAATACTAATGGCTATAGGAAATGGATATTTGGCTATGATTGGCTCATTCGGAATTTATAGTGGTTAATATATATGGATATGGCCGGAATAAGGGTTTTTTCTATGCCTAATCGTCATGTTCAAAGCTAAATACACACAGTGATTTGAAAACAGAACTCACTCAAGTACAAGCAATGATGATAAACACTCAGGCTACTCACAGGCTTTTAAATGAAAAAGTTTTGAATTGACGCTACTTTTAAGGTTTTGCGAAATTAATTGCGTCCAAGTACCATTTCCCAAAATATAAAAATACAATATTTGAAAAAAATATGCACTTATACACTCTCAAAAGACAAGAACCTCAAATCTAACATAGTTAACTTCGACAGGCAAGCCAGACAAACACAATTCAGCGCGGTAATAGCAGTTAATCACGAGAGGTTGCTACTTATTACAGGCCCTAAGAATTCAAATTGCACTTATAAACAAATTACAAATCATACTCGCACCTCCCCCCCCAAAAAAAAAAATCGGCAATCTCCAGATTTCCATAAGCAAAAATAAATTTAAAAGAGGTAAGGAAAAGAAAAACTTCCCTGAAGACTTAAAAAAAGTCGAGTCGCTCATGTCGAAGTCGTGCAATTCGGCCGTCATTTCGATCCTCGTGATTTGAATTGTCCCTTAATAACACTACAAAAAATAAAACTAACAAAGAAAACAAATAAAAATAATAAGTGCAAATAATAAAGATAAATTCATTGTCCAACATCAAATAAAATCATCAATGCCCCGGTGGCATATGATTGTATGGTCCCTGGAAGGGAGAAATATCCATGGAGTCAGTGGGTAGAGCAGGGGGCCATTGACCCATAAATTGGTCAAAGTCGGCCGCCAAACCAGTCATCATCTCTATATTAGCCTCGCTCACCTCTCTTCCCCGACGAGCCTCCTCACGCGCCAACTGTGCCTTTCTATGTCCCCTCCGCGCTGCAAAATGTGCCAACCTTGCTTCCTCGTGCGCCTCACGAACCTCTTCAAAGGTGAGACGTGCATTCTCCCTAGCTTCTTGGGCTTCATATACAATGCCAGAAAGCCGTTCATAGACATTCGTCTTGAACTCCTTGTAATCAGTCAAATAAGCATCGAACTCGGGCCGACCCCAGTGTGATGATCCACCAGTCGATCCAAATGCGGGCCCATCATCAAGCCCAGTATCTCCCACATTAACTACCTGTGTCACCTCTCGACTCTCATCCTCGCCATCATCTTCGTTTTCTTCCTCGCTCTCTTCTTCTTCCTCAGTCTCTTCGTCATTCGCCCACAACTGTGTCACTGGCCTTCTCTCTCCTCTCGGTCTACTGGGGACCCTAACCATTCGCCATGAAAGTGTCAATTGTTGATATCCATGCACAATATCATTGTCCCTGGGCGCGTATCCGCACAACTCAGCAAGGCCCATGATGAGCATTCCGTGCGACATTAGAACCGGTCGTTCGTCGCTTATCTTCTTCACGCTTTTCAAGTACTTAATTATCAGGGGGTAAATTTGGACAAGCTTCCCCTCGTAATAAACCACAAGGCATAAAGATCGACCCTATTTATCAAAGTTGTCTCCTCCTTCCCGATCACGCATCGGGCCAAAAATTGGTACACGACGTACATGGCATTATCTTGCACCATTGTGAGGGGGTATTGACTCCGTGTAGTTGGAAGCCATCGTTCGTGGCCTTCACCTTCTCGATTTCGCCTTACATCTTTTCCATCTCTTATTCATGTTCCCTTCTTGAAATCCACCCACGTTCGTGGTTGTTGGTGGCTTGTGGAATTCTCCTCATGGTGGTGGAAAATAAGAATAGTCTTAGTGTGGGGAGCTTTAGAATTAAAGAGATTTGAGGAGTTGTGAAATACTGGGTGTCTAAGGGGTGGTTTATATAGGAATTATTGGCTCTTGAAAATAGGAGTCATAGATCTTTCCCAGTTTTATTTAAGGTAGGAGATATTAAACTTACCTAGTCAATTTAGAACTCTCATAAGGTAATAGATCTAGACCTTAAACCCAGCCAAAAATTCGTGCAAAATAATACAATGAATTTACTTACCTGGTGGAATTAATATTTCTAAAATTTTCTGCCTGATTCTTTCCAAATTCCACATACTCGATCACTCTAGCGATCACTCTAGCGGTAGGGTTACAGCTAGATATACCGTTAAAACTCTCTGTTACTCTCTAGTGGTGAACTTAACGGTTAGAGTAACCGCTAGGTACACCATTACACCCTTCCATCTCAGCTAGCGGCAAGTTTAGCGGTTGATCTTCATCGTTACGCCTAAGATGCTAACGGTAAGAGCTAGCTGTAAGGGTTACCGCTAGATCCCCATATTAGGCGAATTTTTAAAATTTTTCTGCACATCAACATCGCGTAACATACCATGTAAAAAACTTAATTATTAATGAAAGAAAATAAATAAATGTTTAAAAAGAAATTTAAAAAGAAAGAAAATAATATAAATACTTGGGTTGCCACCCGAGAAGCGCATCGTTTAACGTCGCTTGCTCGACACAAATTTTAGCAATCAACTTTCAGCTGGAGGTGGGTCCACAAACTCCACCACCTCAGTATCTTGACTTTCCATTATTCCATTACGATACAGCTTCACCTTGTGTCCATTGACTTGAAATGTTGCATCGTTTTTCTCATCGTGCAGAGTTACCGCTCCAAAATTATTGTTTTCTTTGATCACGAACTGGCCACTCCATCTTGAATTAAGCTAACCTGGAAATAAATTTAATTGAGAATTATAGACTAAAGCTAACTTACCAACCTCCAATCGTTTATCAACAAGTTTATGATCGTGACGTATCTTCATTATCTTCTTGTGCCTCCATGCGTCATCATACGACTCGTTTCTGATTACTTCGAGCTAAATCAATTCCAACTTTCTATATTCGCCTGGTTTGTCATAGTTAATATTTAGCTTGCGAATGGCCCAACTTGCTTGGTGCTCTAGTTCAACAGGCAGATGACACGCTTTCCCGTAGATGAGTCAGAAACGACTCATACCAAGCACTATTTTGTAAGTTGTTCGATAAGCCCACAATGCGTCAATAAGTTTCACTGGACAATCCTTCCGATTTGGTCCAACTGTCTTCTCGAGGATAGCCTTCAGCTGGCGATTGCTCATTTCGACTTGTCCATAAGTTTGAGGATTACTCATCAACCTCTCGAAGGCTCGGTTGCAGAAATGGCTCCCTCCATCACTTATAATCGTCCTTGGCACTCCAAATCTACTGAAGATATCTTCTTGTAAGAATTGAAGCACGATTTCATCATTTTCCTTTCGTGCGGGAATCGCCTCCACCCACTTGGATACATAATCGACTCCCATTAGGATATACTCGTAGTCTCCACTTTTGGGAAAAGGTCCCATGAAATGTATCCCCCATACATCAAAAATCTCCACCACTTGATTAGGCACTTGTGGAATTTCATCTCACTTCCTTATGTTGCCGGTTCGTTGGCAGTTGTCGCATGACTTGCAGTATTGGTATGGATCATCAAATAAACTCAGCCAATAGAACCCGGCTTGTAGTACCTTAAATGCTGTCTTTTGAGATCTGAAATACCCTCAAAGATCGTGGCAGAAATGCAATATACTCCCCATTTTATCGTTAGGAACACATCTTCTGTTCAGCCCATCCTTGCAGTGTTTGAACACATAAGGATCGTCCCAAAAATAATCCTTACATTTATTCAAAAATCTCTTCCTTTCTTGGTAGGATAGGTGGTTAGATATAATATCGCAAGCAAGATAGTTCACAATATCAGCATACCAATGAGTAATTAATTGCTCAAGAGTATACTCATTCTCATAAGGAAATAAATCATTAATCATAAACTTTCCATTCTCATCATCCTGAGTTATCATCCTAGACAAATGATCAGCTACAACATTTTCACATCCACGTCTATCTTTTATTTCTACGTCAAATTCTTGCAATAACAAGATCCATCAAATCAGACGTAGTTTTCTTTGAGGTTTAGAAAATTAGGGATGGCAATGGGTATTGTACCCAATGGGTACCCACAAAAATTACCCATGATGGGTAGGGTAATTACCCATTTAATGGGTATGGGCACGGGTATGGGTAACTACCAACAATATTTGTTGGGTACGGGTACGGGTACCTTAGTACCCACCCCGCCCCATACCCATATATATAATATAAGTAAAATATATATATATATATATAAACATAATATATATATATATATATATAGTATTAGGTTTAAATGAGAACCATGTCCCTATATGTGAATCTAGGGTCAATTATGGGCCTTAAATATAATTAAATGTACGGATCAGATTTTTTTTATTTCCTTATTTAATTAAAAGCATTATGATTGTATAATAAAAGCACTACTGGTGTATATAACTGAAATATATAATAAAGCCCTGTGATTGTATAATAAAAACACTGCTTGTATATAATAAAAGCACTAGTTCGCAAGTTCGATATAATGACATGGTTCCATTTGAATATATATATATATATATATATATATATATATATATATATATATATATATATATATAGAGAGAGAGAGAGAGAGAGAGAGAGAGAGAGAGAGAGGGAGAGAGAGGTGGGTTCAAATGAGAACCTGTCATTATATGTGAACCTAGGGACTTATCTTGACCATTAGATCAGATAATTTTGATGGTTGAGATCGTGACATGTCAGCAGGGTAATAATGTAAATTATTTCATTAAATAATTAAAAAGGGTATTTTGGACATATAACAACGTTTATGAAGAGCACTACATTACTTTTTAGAAAGCAAAACGACTAAAGAAAGAAAACACTACGATTGTATACAGAAAGCATCAAAAAATTTCACTTTTGACTATAAATTCAAAAATTTGAAATAAAACTCAAATTTTCAACGAACCATAACTATTTTAATTTTTATTCATTTTTAATGAAATATATATCAAATTAATCACATTCTCAAGATCTATGATTTAAGATATATATTGCATATTTTAAAATGTAAAATATATATATATATATGTATATATATATATATATATATATATATATATATATTTATTTATTTAAATTAAAAAAAATGAATAGTAAACGCATCGCATATGACTAATTTTAGCACTACAGTTTTGTATAAAAAGCACCATGAATCTGGACATATAGTTGCACTGTGCAAAATTGGAGTGCTTTTCTTATATTGTTACAGTGCTTTCGTACTACACTAAACAATGCTTTTTTCGAATCACTAACATATAACACCTCCACCATTCAATATCACAAATTCTTGATTTCTCTCTGCTCACTCTCTCTCCACACACATATTACGTAAACACAAACACACACATATTAGCTAGTTGTATCAATGGACAATTGCCACGTGCTCCTAATAACATTCCCAGCATAAGGCCACATCAAACCCATACCTTCGGTTCGCCAAGAGGCTCATCAACATGGGCATAAAGGTCACCTTCGCCACCAGCGTCTACGCGCAGCGCCGCATGGCCAAAACCACCGGTGCCACCCACATGCCGCCAAATGGCTTAACTTTCAACTCCTTCTCCGACGGGTTCAAGCTCAACATCGACGATGCCAACAAATACATGACTGAGATAAGAAGCCAAGGCTCCAAGACCTTAAAATACATCATTGCCAACGCATCCGAACTGGGCCGCCCCGTCACCTGCCTAGTCTACACTCTCCTCCTCCTTTGGGCTTCTGAGGTAGCGCGTGAGCACCACATCCCCTGCGCCCTTCTCTGGATCCAACCCGCAACCGTGATGGGCATCTACTACTACTATTTCAACGGTTATGGAGATGAAGTCATCGCAAGCTCGAAAAACAACGACCCCACATGGGAAATCCAGTTTCCTGGGATCCCATTAGCGCCTCCAAATGCGTCCTTCCATCGTGCACGATTAATGGAAAGGAGAGCACATCAAATCAGGATAGCAACAATCAACATCATAACCCTAGCCGCTTGTCGCCCACCCACCTCTGCTGAGCCAGACCTCCACCGGACCGGAAGCGGGCCCAGCCGATTTCGCCTCTGGCTGTCCGTTTATGCCGCTGCCCTCGCAGGTGCTGCCTTCACCTACACATACGGCTTCACCGTTTGGAAGCGAGCACCGCCGCTAAGCCAGACCTCCACCGGACCGGAAGCGGGCCCAGCCAATTTCGCCTCTGGCCGTCCGTTTATGCCGCTTCCCTCAACATCCGATTTGAGGCTGTCGCCGCCCACACATACGGCGGGTGGGTTCAGACGATTCAAGGTCGTCGTCGCCCACTACTCCGACAACCCTCTGATTTCTGGTGGAGGCGGCAGATACGGGGAAGAGAAGAGCAGATTAGGGTTAATGGGTCGTGGGTTTTTGGGGAAGATACTGGGTAGAGACGTAGGATTGGGTTTTTATTTGATTCTTGCCTTTGTGTAATTACATAAATACCCTTTCTTACCATATAATTAATTTAATGAAATTAGAAAAATAGAAAAAATCTGGTCCACACATATTATTAGATCTAAGGCCAGGATGAGTCCCTAGGTTCGCATATAATGACGGGGTTCTCATTTGAACC
>BMAC01000074.1:874547-900709 GCA_014905375.1 Phtheirospermum japonicum
AATAAATTTTGTAATCTTTTAATTTGTATTATCAATTTTTATTTGACAAGTAAAAGTAATTAGTATATGATATCAATATTTGTTGTCAAGTTGTGGAGAGTGTCGGAGGTTCATGTTTGAAATTTCATTATTTAGTGGTGTAGTGCTGAATTATATTTAAATTTTTTTTTAAATGATGCATAATATTGCCATGTTTGTTGCTTTTTATATAACGTCAATTATCATTGATTTATATTTTATTGAATTGTGATTTATTTTTAATCATTATTTTTTTAATTCAACTTTTTCATGTTGTTAACATGCGGGTAATGGGTACGGGTATGGGTACTAAAGTACCCATAGGGTATGGGGATGGGCATAAAATTTACTACCCAAACGGGTATGGGGATGGGGACGGGTATTTTTCTAAACGCGGGGATGGGGATGGGTACTTTAGTACCCTACCCATACCCTACCCATTGCCATCCCTATGTACAATTACTTTTGCTCCCACTATATAAAACCTAAACTTATCAAGTGAAAATACAACTGATAATAATTCTTTTTCAGTGGTGGTATAGTTACGTTGGGCATCGTTTAACATGTAACTCTCATAATAAATAACCCTAAGCAACTTATCCACACGTTTCCCTAAAATGGACCCCACCGTTTCATTTGAAGCATCACACATTATTTTGAATGGGAAAGTCCAATCGGGGGCAACAACTACCGAAGCAGAAGTAAGTCTCTCCTTAAGCTCATTAAATGCATTCATACATTCTTCATTAAAAACAAAAGGAGTATCTAAAGTCAAGAGTTTACAAAGTGGATGACTAATTTTTGAAAATTCCTTAATAAAATGCTTATAAAAACCTGCATGACCAAGAAAACTCCTAACACCTTTCACATCATCAGGGGGAGGAGATTTTCAATAACGTCGATTTTAGCTTTGTCAACTTCCAACCCCCTGTTAGAAACAAGGGGAAAAGATTGTAACCATCCTATACTATACGCGTTTTTTGGGTTTGCATCCTAACGTTTTTTTTGTAATTTAATACATCCTGTACTTCAAAAAATTTTGAAAGTGCATCCTCCGACCAATCAACTCGTCCAAACTCGTCGAAACTCACCTAATCTCGTGAGTGAGGTTGCATATTTTCAAACCCATATACTTTGTGTGAGTTCCAATGAATTTATTATTTATTTGAAACTAGTTCCGGCATATTTTATTAAATATGCAAAAATTACCGAATTTATTACTAAATAAATAATAAATTTTATTTACTTAATAAAACTAGTTCCGGTAAACATTAGGATAAAATATGGTTTTCATATTTATTTAATAAATTCGAGTTTTTATTTAATAAAACTAGTTTTTTTCTAAATTTTTTATAGTACAGGATGCACTTTCAAAATTTTGTATAGAACAGGATGCATTAAATTACAAAAAAAACATTAGGATGCAAACCCAAAAAACGCGCATAGTACAAGATGGTTATAATCTTTTCCCCTAGAAACAATATGTCCTAAAATAGTACCACTCTTTACCATAAAATGGGATTTCTCCCAACTCAACGTAAGATTCTTCTCAATGCAATGTTCTAATACCTTAGACAAATTGGATAGATAGTTTTAGAGAGACAAACCAAATATCGAAAAATCATCCATAAACACCTCAAGGAAATCATCAATGAAATCGGTAAAAATTAAAAGCATGCACCTTTGAAATGTCGCTAGAGCGTTGCACAAACCAAAGGGAATCCTCCGAAAGGTAAACATGCCGAAGGGTCATGTGATTGTCATCTTACTTTGATCTTCCAGAGCAATGGTGACTTGATAATAGCCTGAAAGGCCATTCAATAAGTAATAGAATTCGTGTCCGGCGAGTTTGTCGAGAAGTTGGTCGATGAACGACAAAGGAAAGTGGTCTTTTCGAGTGGCTGCATTTAACTTTGTATAATCGATACAGATATTCCATCCAGTAGTCAGTCTGGTTGGGACTATCTTGCCTTTTTCATTTTCGGTTATGGTGATGCCTGCTTTCTTTGGAACCACATGGATCGGGCTCACCCATTTACTGTCAGAGATAGCAAAAATAATCCCTTCATCTTTTAGCTTCAAAATCTCCTTCTTGGACACCTCATAAAGTGTTGGCGTCAGTCTCTGTTAGCTGTCTCTCACAGTCCTCGCATCGGGCTCTAGCTCGGTTCGGCGCATACAAGTAACAGGGCTTGTCCCTTTGATGTCGTTGATGCTCCATTCCATGGCTTCCTCGTAGGTACTCAGTACCGAAATAAGTTCTCTTTCCTCATGTTCCGCCAATGCTGAATATATGATGACGGGTTTCATTTCGTTGGGCTCAAGAAAAACATACTTCAAATGATTCGGTAGAGGTTTCGACTCCACTTTTGGCTCGAGCTCAGGTGCGTTAGCTATTTTGCAAAGTTCTTCATCAAAACCTTCAAATCCTTCATATTCTTTAGTGATTTCATTACGTCAATTTCCAATATTTCTGCCACCCTGCTCAAAAATTCTACATCGTCCTCTATGCTTAACTCATCTAAATGGTGATTCCCTTAAGCTCGTGGACGCAAGATGCAATATGATCAATAAAGTAAAAATCGTCGTGCATGAACGAAGAGGTAGTGTTGTGAACTTCTTTAAGCGAAAATGTCACCGACTCGCCCAGTACGAATAAGGTCATTCTCCCTTTGTGTACATCAATCAGCGTATGAGAAGTAGACATGAACAGCCTGCTTAGTAAAATAGTGTGCTCCGTACCTTCCCTTGGAACCTCTCCTACATCAAGTATAACAAAGTGAACTGAATTACAAGCTCAACGGCTTATACTAACACATCTTCAACAATACCGAGAGGCTGTATGATCGACCGATCCGCCAATTGTAGTAGCATCGTAGTTGGCTTCATCGTCCCAAGGTCAAATTCTTTGTTGACATGTCTTGAATCTCTCACTGTCGCGTGTTTTACGAGGGTCACCGAGTCAGGGGGTCAGGGGGGGGGGGGGGGTGAAGTCCCCTTGCCTGGGGGTCCGGGGGGTGGAGACGCCCCCAGCCCAATGGTATATAGTTTTGGGTTTTAAGCCCAATTTTGGTGTATTATCTCAATACTATATATATGATCTTTGAGATCAGAAATCTGTAATTCTAATCAGTTAATAAAATCTGTTCTTCTCTCTACCCGTAGACGTAGCCAAATTGGTGAACACGTAAATCTGTGTCTTCTTTACGTTTTCTGTTTATTGCTTTATAATCCTACTCATTCACAACAAACTGGTATCAAGAGCCTGATTGGTTCGATCAGGGTATTTCTGCATTGTTAGGGTTTCTTTTTTGCCGACCGAGAATGTCTGCTTTCAACGTAAAGATTGACAAATTCACCTGGAGAAATAGTTTTTGATTATGGCAGATCAAGATGCAACCTCTACTGAAGCAGCAGGGTCTGTGGGCGCCACTATCAGGAAAACCTAAATCTAAGGATGTAGATGAAGAAGAGTGGAATACCCGAGAAGAAAAGTCCCACTCGACTATTATGCTATGTCTATCTGATGATGTTTTCATCGAGGTTGCTGATCAGGAAACTGCCGCTGCCCTCTGGTTGAAGTTAGAGAGTCTCTACATGACGAAGTCTCTAACCAACAAGTTGTTCTTGAAGCAACATCTGTTCCATTTACGCATGAAGGAAGGTACTCCCCTTTGTGATCATCTAGAAAACTTAAACAAGATTTTACTAGATTTGCGTAATATTGATGATAAAGTAGAAGATGAGGACGCTGCTTTAATTTTGTTAGTATCTTTGTCTGAATCGTATGAGAATTTGTTGAAACGTTTATTACTAGGAAAGATACTCTGTCTCTGGAAGATGTTCAATCTGCCCTCCACAGCAGAGAAGACCGTCAACAGCAACTGGCTTTACCACAGAAAATAAGGCATCGGGGTTGTTTGTCACAGGTAAAGAAAAAGGGAGATTTGGGAAGAAAACAGGGAAGCTGAATCAGAAAAGTTCAAAAGGTCCTAAACCCGAAGACATCTGCAATTACTGAAAAGAACCAGGGCACTGGAAGAATGATTGTCCTAAGAAGAAGAGGAAGTAGGAGAAGAAAGGGGGTGTCGGCGGTTCTGCGGCTGTGGCAGAAGCTGATACAAATTCTGAAGAAGATCTGGCTTTGGTTGCAGCTGGACAGTCTCATCGTAATGATGTGTGGATTCTTGATTCTGGGGCATCGTACCATATTTGTTCTAACAGGGAGTTCTTCTCGACCTATGAGCAATTAGATGGAGGAAATGTTTCCATACAATGCTGTCTGCAAAGTGGTTGGAATTGGCTCAGTCAGGATACAAACAAATGATGGGGTATTCTGCACCTAGAATAAAGTCAGGAATGTTCCACAGATGACGAAGAATCTGATATCATTGAGTCTTCTTGATAGCAATGGGTTAGTTTCAAAGGTGAAGGTGGAGTTATGTATGTCTGTCAAGGTTTAAAGGCGGTTCTAATAGGCTTGAAATGTGGTACCTTATATTATCTGCAAGGTTCCACCATGACAGGTTCTGCTGATGTTACATCATCCGAGGTTCAGACCACCGATATGACCAGGCTATGGCATATGAGGCTCAGTCATATAGGAGAAAGAGGGATGAAGATTTTGTCAAAACGGGATCTTCTTTCTGGGCATAAAGTGCAAATTCTTGAATTCTACGAACATTGTGTGTTTGGGAAGCTTCATCGCAGCAAGTTCGCAAAGAAGGCCGTTCATTAGACCAAGGGGACTCTTGACTTCATTCATATGGATTTTTGGGGTCCGTCACGTGTTGAGTCTATTGGAGGCCACATATATTTTGTATCTATGATTGATGACTAGTCAAGGATTACTTGGGTAATTATGATGAAGAACAAAAGTGAAGCATTGAAGAGATTTAAGCAGTTGAAGGCGTTGGTAGAAAATCAAACTGGGAAGAAGATCAAGCGACTGCGAACTGATAATGGCAAGGAGTTCTGTTCGTCTGATTTCAACGAGTTCTGCAAGGATGCAAGGATTTCTCGAAACCACACCATTCGACACACACCGTAGCAGAATGGTGTGGCAGAACGCATGAATCAGAAATTGCTGGAGAGAGCGAGATGCATGCTCTCAAATGCTATTTTGACTTAAAAGTTCTGGGCAGAAGCAGTAAATACGGCGTGCTATCTGATAAACCTTGGTCCTCACATTGGCATTGATTGCAAGACACCTTACGAGGTATGGTCTAATAAACCTGCAGACTATTCATTATTGAAGGTTTTTGGGTGTCTGTTTACTATCATGTTAGTGAGGGTAAATTAGAACCAAGAGCGAAGAAGGGTATATTTGTTGGTTTCGGGGATGGAGTTAAGGGATATAGAATCTGGTCACCTTCAGAAAATAGAGTTATATTCAGCAGGAATGTGGTTTTTGATGAGAATTATATGCTTAACCCCGCTGTGAAGTCCATTGGTGCAGAAAATTGTAGTAGAGTTGATAAACAGGAGGAGCTGCAAGTCACTCTCGATGAGAGTAAATCACAACTCCAAGGTAGAGAAGATCAACATACTACTGCTGAAAGTACAAGTTTAAATGTGCATCCAGAAGCTTGCCAGACAAGCATAGCTGTTTGATAGAGCTAGGAGAGCATGCATGAAGCCTCCCGTGCGGTACGGTTTTGATGATTTGGTGACTTATGCATTACAAGTCGCCGACGAGGTGGAAGAGGAAGAACCATCTGTAGGTGAAACTTTCACATGCAGAGAGGCTATTTCAGGTAGTGATTCAGCTCAATGGATCACTGCAATGCGAGAAGAGATGGAATCACTTGACAAGAATTTAACTTAGGAGCTGGTCTAATGGCCAAAGGGGAGGAAGATTGTTACTTGCAAATGGATATTCAAGAAGAAGGAAGAAACCACATGTGGTGAGGGTGTGAGATACAAGGCTCGACTAGTTGTAAGAGGGTTCACATCGAAGGAGGGGGTTGACTATAATGAGATACTCTCACCAGTGGTCAGACACACTTCCATCAGAGTCTTACTAGCAATGGTTGCACAACAGGATTTAGAACTTGAGCAACTGGATGTGAAGACAACTTTTCTACATGGAATGCTCGAAGATGATATGTACATGACTCAACCAGAGGTGTTCCAGGTTCCGGGGAAGGAAGATTATGTTTGCAAGTTGAAGAGGTCCTTATATGGGCTAAAGCAGTCTCCAAGGCAGTGGTATAAGAGGTTTGACAGTTACATGATCCAGTTGGGATACAACAGGAGCCCACATGATTGTTGTGTATATCACAACAAAGCTGATGGTGGTTCCATAATCTATGTCGTTCTGTATGTGGATGATATGCTCATTGTTGTGAAGCCCAAGTCTTATATTCAGAAGCTGAAGGATCTGCTCAGTGCTGAGTTGATATGAAGGATTTGGGTGCTGCCAAGAGGATTCTGGGCATGGAGATATATAGGGAAAGAAAAAATAAGAAGCTCTTCGTGTCACGGAAGATTTACATTGAGAAGATCTTGTCTAGATCTGTCATGTCTGCCGGCAGGCCTATTGATACCCCAAGTGCTAGAAATATTCATTTATCCACTGATTATACACCGAAGTCTGTAGCTGAGCAGGAGTACATGTCTCGAGTCCCATACTCTAATGAAGTAGGGAGTTTGATGTATGCTACGGTCTACACTAGACCAGATCTTGGACATGTTGTGAGTGTTGTCAGCAGGTTCTTGGGATGACCTGGAAAGGAGCATTGCCAAGCTGTGAAGAGGATTTTCCGTTATCTTAAAGGTATGTCAGATGTTGGTCTCTTGTATGGAGGTGATGCTCATAGTTCTGTGACTGGTTACTTTGACTCTGACTATGCTGGAGATGTTGATAGTAGAAGATCTATGGTTGTTAATGTCTTCACTCTTGGTGGTTCTGTTGTTAGTTGGAAGGCAACTCTACAGGCTACAGTTACTCTTTCTACAACTGAAATAGAATATATGGCACTGACATAAGCTGCTAAAGAGGGAATTTGGTTGAAAGGGATTGTAGGTGATCTTGGTCTACATCATGATCAAGTTATTGTATTTTTTGTTAGTCTGAGTGCAATCTGTTTGACCAAGGATCAGGTCCATCATGAGAGGACCAAACATATTGATGTGAGGTATTATTTTCTGAGGAATGAGCAGAGAATCAAGGTTATGAAAGTAGGTAATGCTAATAATCCTACTGACATAGCAAGTTTCGACATTGTCTGGACTTTCTAAACATCAAAAGCTGTTAGTTGCCCAAGGAGTACAAATCTGAGGCATCAAGAAGGAGTATGTTCATCTGGCATTGTAATGATGCAGCTTCAAGGAAGATTCAAGTCAAGGTGGAGATTTGTTGATATGTCTTGAATCTCTCGCTTCCGCGTGTTGTACGGTGGTCTCGCTACCGACCAGTGAGTCGGGGGGGTCAAGGGGGGCGAAGTCCCCCTTGCCTGGGGGTCAGAGATGCCCCTGGCCCAACGGTATACAGTTTTGGGCCTTAAGCCCAACTTTGGTGTATTATCTCAATACTATATATATGGTCTTTGAGATAAGAAATATGTAACCCTAATCAGTTAATAAAATCTGTTTTTCTCTCTGCCGTGTACGTAGCCAATTTGATGAACCACGTAAATCTTTGTCTTCTTTACATTTTTTGTTTATTACTTTATAACTATTCATTCACAACATTCTTTATACAGTGAATATGGTATCAAGTTTATTCCGGCACCAAGGTCAATCATTCCACGTGCTGTTTGCCCATTCCCTAAGGCAATAGTTATGCAAAAACTCCCTGGATCTTTTTCCTTTGTGGGTAATGGACCCTTACATATGGCGCTCACCTCTTTTGTTAACTCTACTCATTGTGTTGTCGCCAGCCGTCTTTCCCTTGAGGCTAACTCTTTGAAAAATCTAACGTATGCTGGCATTGTCTTGATCACATCTAAGAGAGGAAGGTTAATGTTGACATTCTTCAGTAAATTGTAGAGTTTCATGAATTTCTTGTTTTCTTTGGCTTGGCGTAAACGACTGGGAAAAGGAACCTTGTCACGAATCGTGGTTGTTGACTGTTTCGGTTGTGGAGTCGAAGACTTGGTGGGATCATCAATTGTCATTGGAGTGGGGACTTGGTTCGGAAATTTCCCCTTCAATGACCCCGGAATATATGGGTTTGGTGACCTTATTCGTATGTGATTTTCATGTGTTTTTGCATCGTGTGTTGTGTGCTTCTAGGGTATTTAGGTTTATTATCTTCTCGTTTTTCTTCATTTTGATAATTTTCATTTCGTATCATGTTTAATGTTTTTCTACCTTATTTTATAAGTAAAAGTATAATTTTGCTTTATTTTCGTGTTTTAGCTCGAAACGAAGAAAACGAGACGCACGACATGCTGCCGACGCCCGCAGCCAATGCTGCATCGACGCCGGGAGACGCCCGCGTCGGTCGACGCATAGCTGCAGTAGCATCGATCCTAGCTCCGTCGATCGACATACCTGTAGACGCAAACTTGCAGTCGTATCGATTCGCGCACGCGTCGGTCGATGCACTGCCTAGTCGATGCGAGCAGCTTGACTTGCATCGACGTCGAAGCTCCGCCCACGTCGGTCGACACTCCAGCGGTTGAGAAGTTATTTTCAGGAAAATAGATAAATAGTCGTTGGTTTCTTCAAAATAAAACCATTCGAACTTAGGGGAAGGTCCAAAAACGTTCAGATACTCAATCCTCTTCTCATCCAAATTAAATTGAATATTTCAGTTGATGATCAAGTCATTTCCTTCGTTCCTCGTTCGTTCATTTTTGAACATGTCGTTTCGTTGCTGTAGATCATTCGTCTGCTACTGATTTCATATGAATTATAAGTTTCCTGAAATTTTTATTTACTTTTGATTTGGCGTTTAATGTTGAACTTTCATTCTGCTTGTTATTAGTTTAGTAACTCAAGAACGATTTACCTTTAATTCACTTATTAAATTATATTTATTTTCTTATTTTATTAATCCTAGTTTTTATTGATTTGAATTAGGTTTTAATTTTTGTATGTTGTTTTCAAATTCGTAGTTATAAAAACCAAAACCCCGAAAATGGATCGTGTGCTTAGTTATAGAATTGTTGAACAAACATTTGTCAATGCCGATTGCAATTCCTTGTGATTCGACTCGAGTCAAGCTTATGGGCTACAATAGCTCCGTTCTCTTGCGTACGAGCTTTTAACTTTTAAAGTGAAAAAGTTCGATTCATGACCTATGTATTTGGTCCAATGGTTTAGGGTCATCTTCCTTAGGTGAGTCCGTAGTTGGAATTTTGGCCACCTCTTCTTCCTCTTCCTTTTCTATCTCGACTCCATTATCTACCTTCTTTACACTTCCTAAAACATGAACAGCTGAAGCTTGCTCGGTTTGACTCAGAAATTTGCCCTTCTCGTTTTCTGATTTTGCCATTGAAGCCGACATTTGGCCCATCATCGTCTCCAAATTATTCACACTTTTGGAGAGTTCATTCAGCACTTCCCCATGCTTATTTACTTACGTAGTTAATTGCGCAAGCTCGTCTCGATTTCGAATCGTCTCGGTGACTTGGTTTTGCTGCCAAATTAACAACTGATCGTTCGGTTGCACTGGAGCAGGTGTTGGCCCCATTATTAGATATTTGTTTGGTGGGGGCGGCGATAGGGGTTGTGCGACAGATTGCGCCGAAGTGTGATATGGTTTCCCAAGACCATTTCAAATATGGAGAATCACGATGCGCATGAAATTTGTTCGTGGGTTTCTATTCAGGATTGGGAAATTTGTGCTGACGCATCTGATCTTTAATGGATTTTGCCTCAGCTTCGATCTCGTCATAATACGCCAACTTGCACACATCCGCTATATGCCCTTGATCCCCGCATTGAGTACACGCTGCAGTGGCCTTTGAAGAAGTTTTCTTCTCGAGCTTGGCTTTTAGGACTGCAAATTCCTTGGTTAAATCCTCAATTGCCTCTTCCTCGTCGTTTAGTATTTCAGACACTTCATTGACTCTTATCTTTCATGGTCTTGAGCTCGTTTTCCTGGATTTCTCGCTCATCTTTTCGAATAACTTCTTAGCTTCTTTAGCGGTCAATTACCCAAAATCTCCACCAGCAGCCATCTTGACTTGGTTTTTGTAGGAGTCAGATAACCCTTCGTAGAAAAATTGATTAACCATCCCTGGGGAGTTGTGGTGATGTGGGAAAGCTTTCAAAAGTATCTTGTAGCGCTCCCATGCTTTGTGTAGTAACTCTCCATCCTGCTGAACAAAATTGGAAACTTATCTCCTGATATGTCCTGTCGTCTGAGCCGAGTAATACTGGTTTATGAATTTATCGCTAACCATATCCCAGTCGGTCAGTGATCTCGGTTCTAATGAGAGTAGCCAATACTTAGCGTTATCCTTAAAGCAGCTTGGAAAACACACCGTTTGTAAGTCTTCATGATGAAGTCCCGGAGATGGGATTCTACTAATTTCGGCATAAAATTCTTTAAGAAAGGCCAACGGGTCTTCATTGGAAAGACCATGAAATGTCGAAAGGTTGTTGATTAAGTGAGGTTTAAGCTCAAAGTCTCTTGCAGTCCTTCCCAACAAAATAGCAGAGTTATAAGGTCCAACCTGAACAGTCGTGAATTCTCGCTGTCTAGGTTCACGTGCCCCTAGGATTTCTCTCTAGGTTGTTAGGTCTCGCGTAGTTTCCATTACGCTCATATCTCTCATTGTAATAGTTGTTTGGTTAATGATCCATTCGTCTATATGTTCATCTTCGGGGTAAGATCTCTCAGAGTAAGTATCTTGGTCGTAGCGATGATAATTTCTGTCTTCACCTCCACCTTGTTCTTCATTCCTGTCCATCACATTTTGCTGGATTTCTTCCCAAAATTCACGGGGTGTGCTGGTCCTCCGGTGCGAATTGGTTCGCTCCCATATTCGTCCCTATTACGGAGTGGAGGGCGTCTAGGCGGCTGATCATTCATAATATCATCGTGAACAGAATTTCCTCATCTTAACATCGCGTCAGGAATTGTGTCGCAAACAAAGTCAGGGGTGACGGATGAGTCGCTTTCAGGAACAAAAATATGAGGAGGTCTTGCTTGATTGGAACAATGAATGTTATCTATGAATGGTGCAAGCTCGAGTCAAAGTGATCGTCTACCTTTCATGCACTCAACAAAAATTCAAACGTATCGAATGGCAAAACTAGTCCTATTTATACAAATAGACGGTTGAATAGAAAATAATACGAACAAACATTTTTTTGAAACCTTTGCTTTTGTTCCCCGGCAACGGCACCAAAAATTTGATTCAGACTTTTATGCACCCCTTTTATATAACTACTTTTCAAACATTCAAGCCTGCTCTCAAAAGTACGAGGACACTTGTAGGGTGGAAAGTTGGCTCGAGTCGATCTCAAAGAACAAGCAATCGAAATCTTAGATGTTTATTTAATCACGAATTAACACGAAAACTTGTACAATTTGGGGATTTTGTTTGTTTTAATTATTATCTAAGAATTTAAAACGCGGTAACAGTAAATTAAAACTAATTAACTTGAACTAAATAACCAACAATAATTTAATAGCATGAACTAAATTTCAAGAAATCAATTTAAGCAAAGCAAAAACATGTACGAATCTAATAGCAATAACGAAATCAAAAGCATAAAACGCAAACGAAATTAGCTAGCATAAACGAAAAACAATTATCATAAACGAAACGTAAACGAAATCAATAATCTTGAAAATTAATCCCAACAACTAAACATGAATTAAATAAACTAAATTAAGATGAAAGATTACGAATTCAACTATCCAAAGTAAACAAAGTTTGAAGCATAAAATAACTCAAAAACGTTAAATATTAATTACTATCTAATTGAATGAATTAAACTAAGAAAGCAATTAAAAAATTTAGAATACTCATTGAAACTAAGAAGTGCAGTATATTCTCCAGTTAACCCGAAGAAAATGCGTAGATCTTGGCCAAAATTTTTTTTTTAAAAAGCAATTATTTGAACACTTCAAATAAAAATATTCGAGAAAGATTCTTATTTTTTTTTAAAAACTCATTTAATCAAATAAAACTTATTTAATACAAAGACACTATTCAATTAAGTTATAAATTAACTTATTATTCTTACCAGATATTAGCCTTGTCCTAGCTGTTGTTGATTATTTGGAAATAAAATTTTGGGATTGATTTCTCTTATTCAAGCTCTTTGTGAAAGATCCGTATTTTCGAGTGTGCGTGTTCTTGTCGTTATTCTTTTGGTTATATCAATATTCCCCAATCCAACAAGCAGCAATGTTGAGTATGATAGAAAACTAGGTTGGTGTCGAGTATTTTTGTCACAGATCCTAAGTAATCATGACAAGTACTAATTGATTTGTTTTACATTATTAATAGTAATACAATTACTTCAAACAACCATTTACTTGCATTGAATTTTAACACCGACTTTTTATTTATTTCTTAATTTGCTATTTTAACACCGACTTTAGCAGTACATTCAAGTCCATTTTTCAAATATTCACCAAAATTGCACAAAAAGGTCAACACTTAAACAACCGAAAGGAAACTTACACACAACGCACTCTTCCGTGCTGTTCTCATTTTTATGTCAAGATCTTATTATTGTTATGATATAAGAGTACAATTTTTATACAAATAACCCTAATCATACATTAATACTCTATTTTGTAAACAGTGTGTTATGCGAATTTATTTAAAATAAATTTCAAGTTTGATTAATTCATTATTCATACAAATGCATTCACACACACAATATTCACCGCTTTAGATTTTGAATAAGCTTTTTTTTTATTTAATCACATTAGCTGTTTTTATAATATTATTCTCGGGTCATTGAAGAATCTCCAATTTTTTCCAGTTTGTATACCTCGATATTGTACTAATGTGTCGTACTAATTTTTTAATCAAATGTTTCGTATTGTACTAATGTGTCGTACTAATATAAATATTTTAAAATAAAAGACTAATTATTTTTTATATTAAATTATATTACATATACATAACAAGTGTCTCGTACCAATCATCATAACTTTGACATATCGTACAACGTCCACTATTCAACATATGATGTTATTTGCATGTGATATTGCAAATGTATTAGGGTGTACTTTAGAGCATTTTATATACTTATTGTGCATTATTCTTGTTATAAATGCATCATTTTACGGTTATCAGAAAATGTCGTACTTTGCTCATTTTTTTATTTTTATGTAAAAAAGTAGGTTTTGAGCCTATTTTGAATAAGATTGTTAGCAAACCGAAATTATATGAACATAGGATGCGTGATGACGAAGAGTGGGTTGAAATGGAAAAAAGGGACACGAACAACAGCTAAGCACGATCAACGTTTAGGGACGCACGACCATTTTGCTCGATTCTTGAAAATTAACAGTATATCCCACGATGTTATGTGTTTGCGCTTGTTCTCATTCTCCTTGAATGAAAAGGTAAGACACTAAAGTTGATGACGATTGATGATGGAAGCATCAAGATGTTTGCAGAGGTCAAGGAGAAATTTATTTCCAAATACTTTCCTCGAGAGATTGTACAGTTGACAAATGTGGTGTCTCATTTATTTACTGCAATCCAGAATAATTACATGAAGCATGAGATCGATTGTTGAAGGTGTCATATGTTTAAATGGTTCATAAACTTGTCTACTTTTACGAAGGGATAATAGACGAGAATCATGCATATATTGATGCAGCCGTTGGTGGAAGTTTAATGCAAGGATCAAGCTTGGAAAATTCTTGAGGAGATGGAGATGATTGATTCTCAGTGTCCATCTAAGAGAGATAATATTTAATATGTCAAGGAAGTATCAACTGAGGATCCCATTAAGATTTTGGCCACACGAATGTCCCCCCTTACGAATTATGTGGGACAATCACACTTCAATAATTATCATAACCACCCACAACCGAGCTCGTTTAGTGATATGAAGAATTAAATAATGTTTAGAAGTCAACATTAAAAGCATTTGTTCGTACATTTGTGAAAGAAAAATCGAGACGGTTCAATAATGATGAAGAATTGAGTTCACTAATGACAACTTCTATTGGGGCTAGACTGAAGGATTTTGACACTCAATCAGGAAAAATGAAGGAAATAATAAGAGGTCTAACTTCTAAGGTAAATCCAATTTCATCACGTCGAAGGGAGAGACCAAATATGTGAGTCTAAAGATTCCAAAAAGTGAAGTCCAAAGGGTTAAGATGAGTCAAATATCAAGGATAAGGAGGTCAAAGATATTGACCAAGAGCATGCATCGGAAAAAAAATCCTTTTAAAGGGGTTGTGAAGTATATATCTATTATAAACTCAGACTCTCATATTTCCAATATTTCTACCCCATTATCTTAATATTTTGAGCATTATAAATTTCTAAATGTTTTTCATACATATGAGAGAGGCCGTGTGGAAAAGAAATGAGTCAAATGATGTGAATGGACCATCAAATATCACAAAACTATTTCCGAAGGAACTATGGTCACCACATTCATGACCCTAGTCTTGTTTGGAAGGTCGGACATCTTGATAATGTTCATAAATAAAGTTAAAATTTGACTACATACACTACCACAATGGTTTTTGTTCCTAGTCGTACATCCTTGGAGTTTTGACAACTTCTCCACATTTGTTATATAGGATTAGAAGAAGCATGAATGGAAGGTGATGAAAAATGATGCTTGAATGATACATTAAGGAGAACAATACACATTTATATCTCTTTTTCAAAATTATATTATTTGCTTCTCTTTCACATATAATTTTATTTATGTTAGCAGGTAAAGATGTATATTTATTAAGAGTTAGGAAACATTAAAAGTTTTGAAATTCGTCGTGTCAAGGGCACATGACCATTTTGGTCATTAGTATAGCCAAAAAGTTTAGCCCCCAAGAACCGGATAGAGCCACTTCTTATCTCTTCTTCAACTTGTCTGACTTGTAAAATAAGCACCGAGGCCTGCCCGATGTAGACACTCCGACACTCAAGTCAGGATGTGAATCAAGATATATATACGTACAAAGTATGTGAGAAGTGGTTATTTTTTGAATAAGGTCCTGAGTCCCTATTTATAAGAACTAAAGACTTAATCAACAAGTAAGGAATCCATCTTCTATAAGAAAGCTAGTTCTTCTCAAACCAAAATGCGATATATTTCCTTTAGGACTCTTTTTCGACTTCTAATTATGAGACCTAATAACTGTTGGACCCAAAATCTTACATATTACTAATGCGGACAACCATTCACCAAGCCGAGCTCACAATTATTGAGCTGATTTGCTTTCAATTAATTTAGCCCTTAGCACAGGGGATGTGATGTTAGCTCGTCATGGATTTAGTTCAGATAGTCCAGTCCAACTGAGACGAAATTATTTATCATATCAGGAGTCCCCCCACTCTGCTTAATCGGGGAATGAGAGTGAGTAGAGTGAACATAGATGAATATTTAGCCAAAAATCAAATACGCGTGTTATGACTCCTGGGATGTTTAGGCTTCTGTACAAAAATTTGCAACAAAATGGGCATTACAAGAAAAAATGAGTTCCAGCCTCCTAAAACCGTTTGCTAAATACTGAACCATATTCCCGAGACTTTTTATATCAAAACGCGAGACCACCCTTTCAAATTTTATTCCCCTGTTCATAAATATCATACCTACACACCCAACCTCCACTTTCACCTTATATATCAAAAAATGGAACCCTAGCAAGGAAACCTTCCTCTCTCAAACTTCATTGTGAACCATTCAAGTGGCTACATTTTTCTGATCTTATTGTTCTTTTTAAGCATTCATCCCTCTAATTTCACTGCGGAAGTCTCGCGCCTTGTCTTTCTCTTCTCTAATCTATATTTTATATTACTTAATCCTTCATGACAAACATATCATCGAATATCTTCGATTCTTAGAACTAGTAACATTCCCTTGGCGATCATCTCACCGAAAATGCTTCTTCTTCTTCACCACATATAATCAATAGGTTTGCCTTGATTTTTTACGCCATTAAGATTGGGTAATGTATTTCTATGTCTTGATGGGGATGAGATTATTGTGGTACCAGAATAATGTTGAGTGACATTTGGAAGAATTGATGTTTGCTACGCTGTAAATAAATGATATTCAAGATTAATGATTCTCTAACCACAAAAAATAAATAAAAAAAAGAAAGAAAAGGAAACAAAGAAAAAGTAAAAAAAGAGGAAGAAAAATAAATTCAACAAATATATATATATATAGGGGCGGGTTCAAATAATAACCATGTCATTATTTGCGAACTCGCGAACTAGTGCTTTTGTTATATACAAGCAATACTTTTATTATACAATCACAGTGCTTTATTGATATTTTAACTATATACACCAACAGTGTTTTTATTATACAATACTAATGCTTTTAATCAAATAAGAAAATACACAAAAAATCTGATCCATCCATTTAATTAGATCAAAGGCCCATAATTGACCCTAGGTTCACATATAAGGACATGGTTCTCATTTGAACCTAATCCTATATATATGTGTGTGTGTGTGTGTGTGTGTGTGTGTGTGTTAAAGATCTTTGCATTGGAGTTGATGTGAAGCTTACGAGTTGATTTTATATTTAGAAGCTTCAAGTGTTGTCTTGAAGATGAAGTTGAATTTCTTGGGTTTTCATATTTATATGAGTAGTATGAAGTCACTTTATCCATATTTCCCTACATTATCCAAATAGCACATATTTTATCTTAATAAACCCCTTTGATTCACAAATCACGTACATATGCCTTGAGCATGGTGGAGATCGGAGATGCTTCGAAAGATTATCGGGCAAGTGCATATTGATTTGACCTGAGAGTATACACGTCCTTATACACTAGTAATAAGTATATATATATATATATATATATATATATATATATATATATATATATATATATATATATATATATATATATATATATATATATATATATATATATTATGAAGATCGCGATAGACACCATCTACGATCTTAGTGAGAATCACTCATATATTGGAGGATCATGAAGCTCGTATGTTATGTAACTGGATTTTGATTAAGAGTTGCATGATTTTTCCTTGGTTGTATCTTGATTGTCAAACTCTTTTGCTAGAGACAATTTTTATGTTTGGAGTGCATTGGTCGGGACTACCAATGTTTAAGATTTGGGGTTTGTTCACATGTAAAATTATGTGATTTTAAGACTATACTTCATAACATATAATAGGCTTAACTTATATTTCTTATGTGAGTTTTCTTGTATTATGGATTTGTTGGAAAATATTATGCTTTCTCTTTATTTTTTTTTTCATAGTAAAATTATAAGTTTTTTTTAGACTTTTTGAAGTAAGATTGTTTCCCGTTTCCTTTGATTATGAGTATATTTTAGTGGCCGTTGAATACTTATATAAATGGGTTGAAGCCAACCTCATCAAGATGTGCGATGCCAAGGTCATGCTAAAGTTCGTGCAAGAGAACATCCTTAGTCAGTTTGGGTTCCCTAGAGCCATATTAGTGATGTAGGTACCCATTTTTGTAACAAGTTGTTTGTGGGGTTTATGGCAAAATATGGAATTAAGGATAAGGTAGCCACGGAGTACCACACCCAAACGTTCGGATAAGTTGAGACAAGCAACAAGCTAATCACAGTGATACTTGAGAAAACCATCCAATCGAGCCGGAGGAATAGGTCGACAAAGCTTAGAGAAGCTCTTTGGGCTTATAGGAAGACGTAAAAGATGGTCTCAAAAACAATCCTACAGATTGGTATACACCAAGTCATACCATCTTCCGGTCGAATTTGAGCACGTAGCATATTAGGCTATACGAGCCATTAATAATGATATGAAGCAAGCGGTGATATGTGAGGATTACAACTCGAAGATCTCGATGAGATTAGGAATGGAGCCTATAAGAATGACAAGATCTACAAATAGAAAGTGAAGCTTAAACATGATAAGAAGCTCGTTACTAAATATCTCAAGGCCGGCATGCAAGGCTTGCTCTATAACTCTCGTCTCCATTTATTTCATGAAAAGCTCAAGTCACGTTAGAATGGCCCATTCTTGATTAAGGAAGTGATGCCATATGGAGTGGTGAAGTTAGTAAATGAGAAGACCTAAGAAAGCTTCCAAGTCATTGACCATTTTGTTAACTCGTATTTCAAAGGATCGAAACTAACTCAAGATGTGGAGTCCGACACTTTCGAGGGCCCCCCTACTATCTAACTGACTGGAGTTTGTCTAGATGAAAACATTAAATATGTGTTTCTTGGTAGGCAACCTAAGCATTTCGTATCTTTAAAACAAAATATTTTAAATCTTGTATATTCATCTTTTATATTTTCTTTTTTCTTTTAAACTTTCATTTGATTTTCTTTTGTTTGTGTTGTAGGAGTATTGCGTTAGTGATAGAAGTGAAAACGAAGCCCCACGGACACAGACAACCCTTTGATCAACACTTAGGTAGACGCATAGTTGACCAAGTACTATGGCTCATTGACAAAGCGCCGATCGACACAAAACTCTCTGTTGTACCTATAGATGGCCCGTCGATTGATGCTGAGTCGATGCATAGCCCTCTGTTGATCCCATCGATAGCCTGTCAATGGCACATCGATAGATATCTTATCGATACGAAACTCACTGTTGTAACCGTTGATGTCCTATTGATCGACGCCCAGTCGATACATAACCCACTGTTGATCCTGTTTATGGCCCATTGACCGACATCTTGTCGGTGCAAAGATCTTAGTATACCCATTGATAGCCCATTGATTGATTCCCCATCAACGCAAAGATCTCTTGTTTTCCCGTCGATAGATGCCCATCGACGCAAACCCTAACCCGGACCGCTCGTTGACTAAAAATTCGAATAATGGACCCACCTATTTCCATTTTGGCCCGACCAGCGTGTTGGGTTACAAAACACAAAAACCCCCCATCCCTTCTCATTTCTTATTTGATTTCATAAACACTTCCAATCATCACTCTCTTGCTTCTTGAAATTCCGGCAACTTCACATTTTTTTGCCGATCCTCCGGCAACAGTCTAGCAACTACGAAAATCTACAAACCTTTGGCCAAATTCTAACAACCAATATCCTTCATTTATTTCCACAACAAAATGGCCTGATAGTGTTTTGTCTTAAATTAACATCATTTCATTTGAAAATCCAGTTACTTCACTTGAGCCTAATCGTTCTTTGTTGTATTAGAATTGTTTGGTTGGTTTGGCATTTTCTCCCAGCTTCTCTTTGAAATTCTTGCAAACCACGTGCATGAAGAAATTCCCCAAAGAGCACATCCTTCCAAATTCTATCTTTTTTTGAGAAAATTCACGCCCCTTTCTATCCCCATTTTCGTCAACTTTGTTTCACCATGTCTCGGGCGAGAAAAAGAAAAGACATTTTTGCCAAGTACTAGGCCCCATTTCTCATATATTTAACATAAGAGGGAAATGTTTTTATATTTATTAGAACTTGGGGATTTGCAACACATCGATCGATTAATTTGGACGAGGTAGAGGGACGGACCCATGAGGTCTCGACAAGTCACGAATGGAGCTTCCTGGATACTGGAAACTCGTGCTCGAATTCTTCACCACTTTGAGCATTTTTGTTGACCAAACGTTCACATATTCACTTAGTGGCAATGAAATTTGGAGAAATGGACGCGTCTTTGGAGAGGTTTTCAGGCTCGATAGCACTGACATTTCCCCAATGCTCTAAAACGATGCATGTGATGTTGCTACTTTTTGGTATGAATTAACGGGAAGAAACACTGGCTCATACAATCAGTTTTTTATTACGAGGATTAAAGACGACACCATCTACTTCGCTTATAAACTCCTCGCCCGCGTGGTACGTTGCAAGAAAGAGGTGACCAACACTATAAAACCTAAGCTTTACGCATTGTTGTGCCTCATAAATGATCAAATCCAATGCCTATTTCTTCTTCTCTTGAACGGTATCTAAAACATGTTGGAGAAGAAACCTGGCAACAAGACATCTCTCCTCTCGTTTGCCCCGTTCATAATTCCCTCAAAGTAACTTTAGGTACAACCCCGGCGAGATGGATCTCACAAAAATTGGGATCACCTACCTCCGAACAGCCAAGCATACTGCGAAAAGTACGCCCCACACTCAAGGTAGGTCATCAACTCATCATGCTGAAGCAAGTGAGAAAGAAGAAGGTCCAAACATGAATCAGTCCCGCACGAAGGTTGAGATCAATTTTTAAAAGTGAATAAGGTTTTCTAAATGAGGATGTTCGAGAAACTTCAACTTATCGCCAAAAAATGATAGCAATCATCGAAGTTTCAGAAGCTTTTTGGCTCGCCTCTCCTGACTCGAAGAGCGTTTGTAAATTGAACCCTAGAACTAATACTAATGACCTAATTTGCTTTAATTCAATTCAAATGTATAATCGAATCATGTTTACAATGATTTTAAACTAAACCCTAAAATAAACCGTAATTGCATAATTGAACCCTAAAACTAATACTAACGACCTAAGATGCCTTGATTCAATTCAAATGTTTATAATCGAGTTTAATTTATAAATAATTATAAATTAAACCCTAATTGCATAATTTAACCCTAAAACTAATACTAATGACCTAATTAGCCCTAGTTTAATTCAAATGTTTATAATCAAATCTAATTTATAAATAATTGTAAATTAAACCCTAGAATAAACTTTAAATGCATAATTAAACCTTAAACTAATACTAACGACTTAATTAGACATAACTCAATTAATTTTTTTTATAATCGAATTCAATTTATAAATAATTATAAGTTAAATCCTAAAATAAATCCTAATTACCTAAGTGAACCCTAAAAATAATACTAATGACCTAATTAGCCTTAATTCAACTGAAATGTTTATAATCAAAGTCAATTTATATATAATTAGAAATTAAACCCTATAACAGCTCTAATTGCATAGTTGAACATAAAGACCCTAATCAAACTCAAATAATATAACAAACCCCAGTTTCTATCCTAATTAGAAATTAAACCCGAAACCAACCCTAGTTAATCGCTTATTTAAATTAAACCCTAAAAATAATCCTAAAACTAACCCCAAAACTAAACCCCTAATTAACCCTAAATTATATTAATTACAACAACAAAAAAAGGGGAGGCTGGGTTACCTTGGCTGGCGGTGGTGGTTGGAGAAGGTGGCGGCGGAGGGCGGCGACTCGACTAGAGGAGAGCAGAGACGAGCGAGCAGCGGAAGCGAGCATAGGCGAGTGGTGGCAGGGAGCAGCAGTGAGCGGCGGTGAGTGGGGCGGAGGCAAGCGATAAAGATATTTTTTTTTTTGGATCTGCAGTATGAAAGAAGCGGGGGTTCCCACTGCTGTTTTAAGGGACGGACCGAAGGCATAAAATCCCCTCAGAAAAACCGAGGGGAGAATATACCCCACTGAAATTCCCTAGGGGAATTAGTTCCCCTTGGCACCTCTTGGCACCTTCAAAAAAGTTGTGATGCTTCGATGCTTTGCTTTTCCAACTAAACAAGTTGATCGAATGTATCGTGGTTACTGTTGGTCGAATTACACGATAAGCGTAAATATGTACATGCTCAGTGATGTTTTTCTATAAAAAAAACCAGGTCAAAATCACCCCCACGTGCCTAAAATGATAGGATATGGTTTATTTTTATGATATTATATTTTCTTTATTTTTATTTTTTTTAATTCAAAATAAATCTAAGAAAATAGAATAAGCGTATTAACAATCAATTACAAATTCTCATGGTCCTAAAACAATGAAACACACCTCTCGACACCTTCATAAAAATTACGACGTTTCGTTGCTTTGCTTTACCAACTTAACAAGTTGATCGATCATATCATGGTTACTGTTGGTCGAATTACACGACACGTGTAAATATGTACATGCTCATTGCTATTCATCTACCAAAATTCAGGTCAAAATCACCCCCACATGCGTAAAATGATAGGATATGGTTTATTTTTACGATATTATATTATATTTTCTATTTTTTGTGAATTTTTTTTAAACTCAAAAAAAGAAATTAAAACGCGTATTTACAGATCAATTACTATTTCTCGTGGTTTTAAAACAACAAAATGAACCTCTTGGCACCTTCACAAAAATTATGACACTTCGATGCTTTGCTTTTCTAACTTAACAAGTTGACCGATCGTATCGTGGTTACTTTTGGTCGAAATACACGACACGTGTAAATATGTACATGCTCGGTGATATTTTTCTAGCGAAACCTAGGTTAAAATTATCCAATGTGCCTAAAATGATTGGATATTATTTTACGCTATTATATTTTTTTTATTTTTTTTTTAAATTAAAAGAATCGAGGGGGCTAAATTCCCCTTTGTATTCTTCAAGGGGATTAAATACCCCTGAGGATTTACCGAGGGGACTTACTTACTCTAGGGATTTACCGAGGGGGGATTCCGAGGGGAATTTCGGATAGGTTTTTTGACTTTTATTCGGCACTATTTTAGTTTTGGAGCATGAAGTGTAGGAATCTTACGTAAGTGCATTAGTCTCGTGCTATCCGTGCAATTTTTTGCGGTAATCAAATACTTTTTACTAGACTTGTTCTTGATTGTCCTCTATAAGATTATTTGTAAACCTTTCATTTTATTTTTAGAGACGTCAAAAATTCCACGTTCTTATCGAGAAATGATGTGAGTTGAAATAAGCAACAAGTGATCTGAGTCAATGAACTCTCATTTATTGAGTTGTAAATATTGTGTTTATATAGTACCTCTCTTTTATGGGTACTCAAAAAATAAACTCAATCAAATTAAAATATAATATAATAAAATAATAAATTACAAGAAGAGAAATCCGTATACAAAGTGATATGCATATAATAAGTCGTGCAACCATTGTACCCATTTTTATCTTCAATTTTTACAAAATTTTGTAAAGAGGGGTATATAAAATTGGGTAGTAGGATGCCGATTTAGTGGTTTTGAACATGGATAGACCTTGGTTGGTGCATGGACGAGAGACTTACAAGAAAAGCAACTCATCCTATTAGTCGTCCAGATTATGGTCAAAATCTCTTATCTCAAAATTATGTAGACGTATTTTACTTTCAATTTTGAGTGACTAAATGCATTATTTCTCTATTCATTTTTGTTCATTAGTGTTAGGTTCATAGGGGGATTTTCTTTTTTATTTCTATCTTTAGGCTCAGTTTTTCTTGATGACAAGCAACAAGCTAGGCGTGGAGGAATTGATTTGTTCATATTTGTGAGTATTTTTAATTTGTTTTTGTGTCTTGTTTTGTGTGTTGTAGTGGGATTTGAGTCGTGTTTTGTCTCGTTTTTTTTTTTTTTGCTTTTAAGTAGCTTATGTCGACTATTTATTGGTTTAGTACTTTTTCTCATATATTTTGTAAATATGTATATTAGTTTGGTTTGTCTTGTCATTTTGGATAGTCGAGAGGAGCCTAACACATTCCTGTGAATCATGACTAGAACAAATCAGTCAAAACAAGACACGGGCTAGCAAAACACATCCATCAATTGACGCACCATCAACGCGGGTCTCCCCTCCGCATCAAAAGCATGAGTCGATCGACCGTCCAAGGAATCTATGCCACCATCAACGACATTTCACATCAATGCACCATCGACGCGCGTCTGCTAACCACATCAATAACATGAGTCGATTGACCTGCTGAATTCTCTACACCACCATCTATCGACATGAAACATTGATGGAGCATCGACATGACACTTTTGCTTGCCGTCGACCGCCACCATTGATCGACACATAATCGATGATAGGGATGTCGTTGATTAGCGCCAGATGACGGTCTATCAACGACTAGTCATTTCTGGGTAAATTTACCATGTGCCCTTCTCGACTCACAGTATACATGTTACAACATTTCCCAGCTGCGGATCAGACCTACTAACCTTCCTATTTCTGACCTAGAAAGGTTATATTCACCAATATTGCTCTTCCACTTTTTCAATTGATTATCTAGAAGAAACCTAGCTTGTTTCTTGATTTTGGGATGATGAAAATTCGGATTGTGAGAAGCTTGCTCGTGTGGAATATATTTCTTTTTTTTTTTGGCTTTGAAGATTATAGGAATTTGTTTGAGTAACTTGCAATTCTTGATTTCTTGCATTTTTCTTGTTATTTTCAACAGTGTTTTGGAACTTTCAACTTTCTCGTGTATGGGTTTTAGTTTAATTGTTGATATTTGTGTTTGATTTTTTAATGAATTGTTATTTTACTCTATTTTCATCTGTTTCTTTTGATTCAAGGTTGTTACTCTTTTGGTGTATTTAGAACATAAGAGGTTTTCTAGTTCCTTTTGGATTTTAATTTGCATTTTGAATACTTTCTTTATGTCTCCATTTTTATTCTTGTTTTTCTTTTTTTTCCTCGATTTACACATTCTTAAACCTTTCATAATTTGTGTTAATGCATTGTTAATAGATTGTTCAATATTTATTCAAGTCGCTTTAGTTATGTTTCTCTCATTTTCTAAAACCAAACCAACATTTATTGGTCTCACTAGTGCAGAAACTGCATTCTAGAACAGAACATCCTGGTACATCTAGAAGGGTATTTAAAATACTGTTCTGGATTAGACTTTCCAGAACAGTTTTTGAAATTACTGTTCTGGATTGACAATTTTCCAGAACGGTTATTGAAAAACCATTCTGGATTATGAGTCAGTCCAGAACGGTATTTAAATAACGTTTTGGAAAGTGTACAATCCAGAACAGTATTTTAATACCGTTCTGGAAAGTGTGTTTTCCAGAACGTTATTTAAAATACCGTTCTGGATTGTAAGCCAATCAAGAACGGTATTTATAAAACCGTTCTGAAATGTCTTGGTCAATTTAATGCCGCGTAAATAAAAAATTTTTGCCGCCCATATTTTTACTTTCCAGAACGGCATATTAAAAACCCTTCTAGATGTATTCGCCGATACAGAACGGTAAAAAAAATACCCTTCTCGAAAGTTTACGATACAGAATAGTATTTTCTCCACCGCTGCCACTGATTCGCGCCGCCACACCACGGTAACACCTGGTTCCTCCTTTTTACAGAATACCTCTATTACCCCTTCCTTATACAATGAGCAAAAAGCGAATCTTGCCAGCGATGAGCTCGATGGGATGTGAAGGCCCATTCTTTGTCTCGGGAGGCTGCGAGGAAGATTAGGGAGAGGTCAAAATTGTTTCAGAAACCCAGTGATGCACATGACTCAAAATTAGGGTCTTAGCAAATAGTTGTATTTGGTCCGTATAACTTTATGTATTACTGTAGCATTTGGCCATGTTGAGTTACTGGTTTATCTATATAACTGCTCATGAAGTTTACAAATATTTTCATAGTCTAGTCTTCTGCTACTCTTAGGTGCTCGCAAGCAGTTCTCAGGCAACTAGGATCTTAGAGATGCAGGGTTTTATTGGATTTTGTTTATGATAAGAGACAATAAATAATAAAAAGAGGACAATGAAGATAATATTTTGAAATGTTGGATGATTACTCTAGGTAAATCTATGGATTCATTTGCATTTCTTTCTCGCCTTCCTTTTCCTATTGGAAGTTATTTTTGCTATGGTTAGGTCTAGTAACTAAACTGAGAGCTGAATTTCGTATTAATGTTTTTGATAACTTATGATGAGTGAATCAATTTTCTTGGAATAATTTGTAAAATATAACTCGAAAGTTCTTTATCCTCTTATTCTCTCGGCATCCTAATTTCTCATACATAATTGATCTAGGCGACCCAAAATCCTTCAACAGATGGAGTAACAACTATTTTAAACGCAGGATACTGGTCTAGTTTTTCAAATTGCTTTAGGCATTGATATTGGCAAGTGCAGTCAGATTTAGGGCCAGTATTCAAACTGCGAGCTTGGTGTCTGCCTCTCTCTGTAAGTCCCACTTTCTTTGATGCACTTGGCTTTCATCACAGGGTTCTTTCGGCAAACTAATTACTTTGCTAGCTCAGCTCTTCTTTTCTTCTTTTCTTTTTTTTTTTTTAATTTGTGTTGTAACTATTTATTATTATTATTATTATTATTATCATCATCATCATCATCATCATCATCATCATC
>BMAC01000074.1:902818-928052 GCA_014905375.1 Phtheirospermum japonicum
GCCACTACCTTCGCCGGTTAGAGGGGTGAGTGCGAGCCCGATCAAAAAGATGTTTTCGCCCACCGCGCAGAAGTTTATGAGGAATGCGATCGCTAAGTCTTCACAAACGATCGACGAGTCTCTGCGAGCGAGTTACCGTAGTGGGAGCCCGGGGTTGGGTACGCCTAAAAGTGGAAGTAGTATGTCTAGGCTGGGACGAGACAGCAGCGTGGGTTCCAGGTCGCCATCCGTGAGGGAAGGTTCGAACCCGCCTTGGTAATTTATTTACTGTTTAATGGAATTAGTTGATTGTATACTAGTTGTCGTTTGATGTGTTGAGGGGTTTGAGTATTTAAACAGGATATTGAAGTCTTACATTATGTGTCTACTGTTTGCTGATTGTATGTGAAATCATGTGCCTAAATTTCTAGAAACGGGATTTTGCTTGGTTGGCCACTTCGCCCCCAAACTCCCAGTTCAACAGGGTCTTGTGCAGCTTTGTAATTCATGGAATGTTCCGTGCAAGCTCTTTAACCATGCCACCGGTTGCCATGTCTTCAAATTTTGTTTTGTTGACTTTATATCATTTTAATGGTCTTGTCGAATTATTTTTTTTGGCGATTGTGTGTTTTTATTGTCAGGTTATGTTATTAGCGATCAGGAAAGGCAGCCATCATCATCATCATCATCATCATCATCATCATCATTATTATTATTATTATTATTATTATTATTATTATTATTATTATTATTATTATTATTATTATTATTATTATTTTCAGGTTTCGTTAGTTTTTACAAACCAAGTGGACGGGAAGCTCGTGCCTGTCGAATCAGCTGTGKGACCGATGGTAGAGGAAGTAAATGAAAATAAAAACCTGAACGGTTTCAGAAAAGTTACCCCACGAGGAGCAGTAATTACATACAACCATAAAAGAACGTCGCCATCGTTATCTCGTAGTGGAAGCTCATCCAACCTGAAGCCTCAGCCTCCAACACAACCACACTCAAAATTAATGAAAACTGGACAAGGTAAAACCGACGTCGCTTTGTCTCCTAAAATCTCACCTCCTATCCAAACACCTTCGAATCGGTTATATCCTGCTTACGTAAATGATGACGATTTTGCATAAATTTTGCATTAGAATTTTATCGCCATCAGAAGTTCAGCATATAGGCGACGAGGGGATGCGGKTTTTGAACTCAGTCCGGATGCAAGGTATTAATGGCTTAACCTCAGAAGTTGGTTGTGTGTAGAAATGGGGTATAAGTGATTATTTCAAAGGAATCATTTATTCTTGGACCAGAGGATGACGAGAATGGTATCATCCAGCCTTGTTGTGCAAAATCTTGGACTTGTGCTAGAGATTTGTTTTTTTTTTGTTTTTTTTTAGCATGTGGGTTTTGTAAAGCTACGATTGTTGTAATGTAATCTGTAGAAACACTTGACAATCACTTATTTCTAAGATATTTGCCTGAATATCTTGTGATTTATTTGATTGATAATAATGAATGAGAAATTATGGCCAATTTGATGTATTTGTATGTTAATTTGTAATTTGCATAATTAAAATTCAATTTTTTTTATTTTATTTTTTTAGTATTTTCCATAACGGTTCTATTAAAAACCGTTCTGGAAAGTAGTACTTTGCAGAACGGTATTTGTAAAAACCGTTCTGGAATGTTCAACTTTCCAGAACGGTATTTTTAAAAAACCGTTCTGGAATGTTCAACTTCCCAGAACGGTATTTGTAAAAAACCGTTCTGGAAGGATGTACATTCCAGAACGGTATTTGTAAAAAACCGTTCTGGAAGGATGTACATTCCAAAACGGTATTTGTAAAAAACCGTTCTGGAAAGTTGTACATTCCAGAACGGTATTCGTAAAAACCGTTCTGGAAAGTTGAACATTCCAGAACGGTTTTTTAAAAATACCGTTCTGGAATGTACAACTTTCCAGAACGGTAATTGTAAAAACCGATCTGGAAAGTGACGGATAAGTATAGAATGGTACCATTCTAGAACAGAAAATTTATTTTCTAGAACAGTTTTTTTTACCCTTCTAGAAAGTCTGTCAATCCAGAAGGGTAAAAAAAGGCGTTCTGGAAAGTCTGCCAATCCAGAACTATGTCACTACAGAAGGTACAGAAAGGCGTTCTGGATAGGCAGAATTACCCTTCTGGATATGCAGTTTCTGCACTAGTGTCTCATGTTTAGTTTAATTGTGTTAAAATGAACATTTTGATTCTGATTGCCATTCATCGAAATATTCAACTCGTGTCAAGATTCTCACTTACAATTGCTCCGTTCTCTTGTAGACAAATTTTTCAAAAAAAGTAAGTGCAAAAAGTTCGATTCAAAGGCTGACACGAAGACAAAGATATTTGTATTAGTATACTAATCACTCTAATAGTCAAGTATTTTGGTTGAGTATGAAAGGTTGGGTGCAGGTGATTATAAGTATCTTTATTGATTCTGGTGTGTTGGACGAGCATAAATTCTTAACATATCATCAAGATTCTTGGTGGTTGCATTTTCAAGACATTGAGACTAAGCATGAATTCTTTCCCTTACAAACAAAGATCTTATCGCGACTAGGAATAGTTACAATTCGACTATGTTCTTGAGTGCTCATGTAGCACCAATTGAGGAAAAGCCCATTTAAGTGATTCAACGAGGAAAAGATGCAGACCAATCAATAAAGAGAGATTGTAATTTGATTTATATGGATGTGAATGTGTTAGATTCAGATGATGAGGATTAGAGCTCGTGTCTGTGCTCAAAGCATCGATGGATTCTTAATTATAGTGTCTTCTACGCATTTCTGACTCTTGTTTCAAAATCACATACATTGCCTTGCTTTCTCATATAATTTTTTTTTAAAAGTTTAGGAGTAAGAATGTTTGGTGAACTTAGAATACATACCTTATCTTGAATTCATATAGTTTCATGTTATGATTTTTTCTTATTTTAGAATGTTTGTTTCTTTATTTTATTTTATGTTTTTATTATTAGTTAATAGGAAGTTGATCAAATCTTGTGGATAGATGTCCAATTCGAGGGACTATTATGTTTACTTGATGTGAAAATCTGAGAGTCTAGCAATCAAGTAAAGGATTGATAAAAAGTATGTTTGAACTTGTGGATTTTTGGAGTTTTTGATTGTCTTATTCACATGACATAGCTTGTGAGTTCATGGAAAAATGATTTTTTTTTTTTTTGAAGTTATGTACTACTTGAGTAATTCTTTCATTATGTGTGGTTCGTTAAAACTTGGCTTGGGTCTTTGTTCAAGCCTTGATGTATGTAACTTGTTACAATATTTTAGGTGATTCGTAACATTTAAGCCTTCTTTTTTTAAGTGATGGACCCGTAGGTCAATAAAATACAAGTAAGAAAAAGTTTTTTGCTGATCATAATGGCGATAAATGAGCCAAACAAGACCAAGGTGGCAAACTGTCCAATAATAATAACCAAACCTAGAAGAAGAGCTAATATCTAACTTGATATAGTAGAGTCGAATCCAGAGAAACCGCATCATGTAGAAACCCTTGCAAAAAAACTCCAAGAATAGTCCTCCTCAGTGTGCATCTGTCTCAAGATATCATTCGCAACCCCATCGCCTTCCCAAAAAACATGTGTCACCCAAAATTGAATCATCGACAAACGAGAATAAAGAGATCGCAACCTAATTCCGGAATACCAAGGAACTGCCAAAGACCAAGCATCAAATATAGAAACCATATAGATAGTGTCCGACTCAAGCTAAGGAACTCCCAACCCTTACCAAAGGCAATCTTGCAAGAACGAATTGTAGCCTCAAGTTCGGCTAGAAAAGTGAAAGAGGAGCTAAGTCTCCGAGTACAACACCCCTGCACAAACCCACGATAATTACAAAAGACTCCACTGTATGTGGCCTCTCCTGGACCACCAAAACATCTTCCATTAGTGTTAACCTTGACCCAACCAGGAGAAGAGGTTGTCAAACGAATCAAGTAGCCTTCTGTTGGGGGTCTAGAACGATCCGTGATACCGAAAGCCTTAAGAGCGGAGGTATCAGGTTTAACTGAAGAGAGATTATTTGAGGAGAAGTGAAAGGCCTCCTGGATGAGCGCCCTAGCCCATGTTCGAATGGAAATTTGACAAACCCAAATATCATTAAAATTACCCAATTAGACAAACCCATATCAGGTTAATGATTGCCAGCCGCCAAATTATCAAAAGTTGAAAACACAGTTTTCTATCCAAAAACTGAAGCAACATACTCTAAACAACGGATGATAAAATCTGAACATACGTGATATAAATCAGCGAGAGCTTGACAAGTTACCTGAAGAACCGAGCAGTATATGAAATAATGGTCCAAAAACCCATCCAACTGCAAATAGAGAGAATAAAAAATGGCTGAGAAAATCTTCAAAGTTGCACATTACCCAACAGTTGGAGCTTAAAGAGATAATCCTCCAACAAAAATGAACGCCAAGAAGGATATCTACATGCTAAATCCAATGACCCCAATAAAGTTTGGGAAAGTACAGGTGGAGATGACAATAATCAATATGAGAGGAGATATTCCCATGAACCAAGTGAAACCAAATCTGCTCATCTCTTTTGTTAACCACGATAGGAGCGTATAGGATATCCGACAAAATATACTTCATCCAAAGAATGGATTGCGGCCTGATTGCCTCACAACAACTTGTCAGCTTTTTCACTCTCTCGCCAACACTCGTATTTGCCTCACCGATCACTCGTGTATACGGACGATCTAAATTATCTCATTATATACATATACCATGCATGCGAAATACTTAAACACATTCACACGACAAGCATACAAAAATATTATGGGGATGCATCCCCAACCTAATATATTATACCTCAAATCTGTGTACAAGGATGGGCCTTGGCCGGTAAACTCAAATCAGAAAATGTCGAGCCAATACCTACAAAATATGCATAAAAAATATCGATTGATAGCCCAAAATTCTAAGAATATTTGTGAAGATAGTTGCACGCTTCCTCCATGTTGACAAGAGCCACCACTGAAAAGCCCTACAAAATCCTACTTACTTTGAATCCTAGTCTCACTTTCGTGTTTCTATCTCTACCAATGAACGATCACATATGTGTCATCATAGTGTCTTGAACTGCACGTCTACACCACTTGCATGGGAGAATCACCCCAAACCCTTATTTGTGTCTAGAAGTCTTTCTCCTTCATTATTTTTCTTGTGAAGGCCATATCCCTATTTTTGCAAGCCTGAGGAACTGCCTACCCAAAATTTCCCTTGACCCAATAACCATTCGGTAATTACATGCTCACCATGTGGAATGGCGCCAAATGCCTCAAATGAGCACGCTCAGTAAATTCTCACGCGTCTTAAGCTTTACTTGCGCTTTCTCGCAATCTCGCCCTTATAAATAACAACTATCTCGAGGACTCGCATCACTACCCATATTACCGAATCATCTAGATGGACTGTGCATAAGTGCCTAGCACCATGAGCACGTTATCTGGTGTAGCCCTTATTTGTTGAACAGAGTCATTGGATCAATTCCAAAACATACAAACATTGCCCATAAGTGTCTGCATGCCTTAGCTAAACATACAACCATGATCAATTGAAACCAACATTTGACCAGCCCTTTATTACTTGCCTTTGATATGAACGCAATGCACAACTTGTTAAAAAACTAGGTTGACCCAACCCAGTTCAAGTTGGATACATGAATCATCTTGAGCCATTTCCATGACATGTCTTGCCGAGTGCCAACGTCCTTCACAAGTCATGTCCTACACTTTCGTGTCATTATAGGGATGGAGCTTCACGAAAACTTCCCCTATATAATAATCCTTAGAAAGTAAATCCAAGGCCAATGCGTAGACGTTGCATAGTTGAGTAGGCACACATGTGACTTATTAATTTTTCAATGTCTAGCCTCCTTCGAAACAAGATAAATGCACATACATAAGACATCACAACAATGATCAAACACAATGCTGAAAAGCCTCTAATGCATTTTGCCTCAAATGATGCCACACCATGTCGACACCGTTTACCTCGTAAACTTGTCGATCTACCGATTCATCATGTCAAGGGGGTAATAAACCTCCCCCACTAGAAGAAGTTAACGTCCTTATTAGAACAATCATCTTCCGCAACATAAACATATTTACAACTCGATACTTAATAAATTCTTAAACTTGCTTAGCTCGCCATTCTGATCATGAACTAGCACATTTTGAGCACAATAACCCTCTAATTTCTTGGAAAATCATGAACAAAAATAAAGAAAGCAAACTATGACCAAAATTAGATTAACTTCACCACGAAAACTGAAATCATCATCTTCGTTGCCTATTTCACATAATTCGACTAAGGTACTACTTATCCAAAATTACAACATAATGTGCATCCGACACTGAATTAATCACTAATGCCACTTAGTGTTTAGAATAAGCTCGACCCATTTAATAACAATCAAGTTATTCCATCAATGGGATTTTTTTATTCATGATAGCATGATATGAGAGGTTATAAATAATTAATAAATCAATCAAGAGATGAGGGACACCCCACTACTACAGAAAATGCCATTGGAATGAGGGTACAGGCATCGGTTGTAGTAAATAATCGATGCCTAATGTCTTGCAGGATCTGTTTTATAGTTAAAAAAAGTTATAGGCATTGGTTGTTAAGTAGAAACCGATGCCTATGGTCGCACGGGTATTTTTTTCGTAATAAATAAAAGTTATATGCAATGTTTTTACCAAGAAAATGATGCCAATAATATTTCGAGAAAACTTATGTGCATCAGTTGTTTAGATACGATTGATGCCTATAATAATAAAAAAATCCAAAGTTTCATTAAAACACATAGGCATCGGTTAGTTAATACAACCGATGCCTATAATTAAATATGAGCATCGGATCTTGATTTAGAACTATTGCATATGTTAAATTAAAATTTTTACTTTTTGTTGGAAAACTATAGCATCGGTTTATTATCCAAAACGATGCGTATACTTTGGATATGAGCATCGGTTGTTGATTTAGAACCGATGCATATGTTAATTAAATTTTGGCGCAAATCTGAAACATGGGATTATGAAATTTGCTGAATAAAATTTCAAAACCGATGCATCGGTTGTTTTCTTACAACCGATGCATATAATAAATTAAAATTTTTACTTTATTGTTGGAAAACTATAACATCGGTTTGTTCTCCAGAACCGATGCTTATACCTTTGACTTCATACTATATGCATCAGTCTCTTTCTCAATAACCGATGCATATGTTAATTGTTGTCTTCTCTAAAACACGGGCATTTTAAAATTGGTGAGCAAAAATCCAAAACCCATTTTCTACCAAAATTTCTGAATTGAATTTTCACCTAGCATTTAATTGATAACAAAAATTCAAAACATATTATATATTCTACCCAAATTTGTGAATTGATTCTTCATTGTTGCTATTGAATCTTTGCAGTTGAATATTCAAAAATAATTCCCACAAAACCTAGACATTAATATATTTCTTTGCTATTGAATCTTTCACATCTTTATGCAGTCGTCTCTTTGCAAATTGATATGATCGAGGTATGTATTTATTTCTTATTTTTATTGTTTTTCATATAATTTTCTTGTAAATATATATATATAGTATATTATATATAATATAATATATATGAAAAGGCATGAGAATTCTAAGAAGCACATTGGTTCACACACACTGAAATATGAAAAGGCGGATGGAATTCCAAGAGGTGCTTGCCATCCGTTATGCACGTGTATAAATACCCCCTACATGGTTAAATTAATCTTCATCACAATAATTAAACTGCAATACCCATTGTTTGGCTAAATAAAATAATCTTCATCACAAATAATGACTGACAACACCATAAAGAGACCGCTCCGCAAGCTATTGGAATCTCAAGAAAAATAAATTGTCGCGTTGGTGAAGCAAATACAGGAAGAATGCTCCGCAGACATGAGGAAGTTAGCCGACCAGTTACAAGAACTCATCCACATTTTGAGCAATATAAATGTTAATTTGGGTGAAGTGGTTCTCTCCATCTCGAAGCTTGAATCCGTTCTCATCACCAAGATTGGTGCATGGTTTGATGATGACGATGTGGACTATGCTCAAGCAGGGACGAAGAAGAAGGCTGCCGACCATTGAATTTGTTTCTGCATTTGTACTTTTTTTCTATTTGGAATAAACTACTATTTTAATTAACTGCTGTGTGCAATTTCTTAATTAACTACTGTGTGCAAATTTTCAATTCTCAGCCCCATAAAGATAACTTGTGATTTGATTTGATATAGGCAAATTTTTTCACTCAACATTTAATTTGTTTCAATATTTCTTAAACTGTTTTAAAAATATAATAATAATAATAATAATAATAATAATAATAATAATAATAATAATAATAATAATAATAATAATAATAATAGTAACAACAACAACAACAACAACAACAACAACAATAATAATAATAATATAATAATAATAATAATAATAATAATAATAATAATAATAATAAGAATAATAATAATAATAAGTTGAACTTGATATCCCAAATTTGATTATAATATAATACAAACTAAATACTATATATTAGGTCAAGAAAATAGAGTAATAAAAACAGTAATAATAAGAAAAAAAATTAAAACAAAGTTACATGCATCATTATAGAATATATAATTTTATGTTTTCTGGTAAATTAATTTTTGCTTCTTTGTTAGCATATCTATTGATTTATTAATTCAATTGTGTAGTGGTAGATATATATGGATCGAAGTTGGATGTATGGTAGACGTAATACACCTTAATATATACAAGGGGTTGAAAGTTTTTTAAAATTTGTTGTGGAAAATAAAATTATGTATGATTGGCAAATGATTGTGTGTCCTTGTGTTCATTGCAAAAATCTGAGATAGTTTCAGAGTTCAGACAAGGTGAAGAGTGATTTGAACATTTGTGTACCTACTTATAAAGATTTGTCAAAAATTTAAAAGCTCGCCCGCAAGAGACGGGATCGCGTGTAGGTTGGTAAGTTGAACCGAATCGTCTCTCAAGGAAAACTAGGCTCGGAAGTTCCTTTTGTATTTGTCGTTCATGAATAAGAAATAAAAATAAAAACCTAATTTAAACGCATAAAAACAAGAATTTAATTTGAATGAAGAACAATAAATCAAAGGGTTTTGAAAAGTTTAGGGAAAACAAGGGTTCTAGAGCTTCGAATCGTTTCCACGATCTATTGGGATAAGCCCAATTGATGGTTCACGACGATTCTAGGCTCTAGACCCGTTAGATCTAACCAATCAATCTCATCAATATCATCATCATAAACCCAACATCATCATCACCAATCTCAATATCATATAATTCATCATACATGGGGGGGGGGGGGGGGGGGGGTGTTGTTTATTTTGATTGAATTATTCTAAATTAACTATCAAGCAAGAATCGAAAGCATAAGAACTAATTAAACTAAATTAAAATGAAAAGAATTAAAGACTTACTAATTAAACTATGACGAACAACAGCATTTCGGTGTCGAGATCTTGAATCTAAGCTATCTAATCTATCTAAGAACTAATCTAAACTAATCTTAAAGCTAGAGATTTAAAAGAGAAACTAAGAAATCGAAGGGCACTCGTTGGTGTTGTCAGCCCCTAAGAGGCCTTTAAAAACCTAGGAATATGATTGTGTATGTAAAAAAAGGAAATACATAGGGTATTTATAGTTTTGGGAAGTCCTTGGGCAGTAAGAAACCCTTAAAAACGCATTTTCTAGGCAGTCACGTTGATCGGGCGTCGACCGACGCATTTAGGATCGACGCAACAGAGAGTTTGTGAGCATTGGCGTCAATCAGGGCTACTATAACGGTTCTCGCGTCGACCGACGTAAACTGGTCGACGCGGGCGGACTGACACAAGCACGGTCGGCAGGTATGCGTAGAGCTTGGCAGGACTCGGCAGGGCTGGTCGGCCAGGGATACTGTATCGGTTTCAGATGGAAAATCATTATAGAAAGTCGGCAGCTTCACATTCTTCAAATCGCGGCCTGTTTTCGCTAAAACTCTACTCATTTACCCATCCTCGACTATCTTCAGGCCAAAATACTTCAAAATACCTAAAATAAACATAAAATTAATTAATTATAATTAAAATATGATAAAACAAGTTGGAGATAAGAAAATACGAAAATGTGCTCAATCTATGCAACTTTCACCGAAAATAATAATAAAAATGAACTAAAATACTAAATAAAATCAAGATAAATTCGTGTTAATTAGACCACACAACACAAGGGTTTGAATTCTAAAATGACATTTTACAAAAAAAATTAAAGTTTGGATTCCAAGTGATTATCTTTGTTTTCAGCGAGAGTGTGGGAATCGTTGTTGAGAAGATACCAACTAATAGGTAAAAATCGCCAATAGTTTGACGTTATACCCTTATCTATTGAAAGTATAGATAGGCAAATGGTTGTTTTCATTATAATTATAATATACTGCGTGCTTATGATAAATTTTTATGTTTTCATTCATCCTCGTGTTTGTTTGATTGAATAAAGTGCGTTCTTATAAATATTTTTTTTTATGTTTAAGGATTCAGTATCCTTCAACGGATGTCGAAGTCGGACGTTGAACTAGAAAACTCACAAGACGAGGAGGGATTTTCTCCAGGTAATGCACAAAATGCTATCAACAAGGAACATCGAACAGAAACAACCCTGAACGAGGCAACAACTAGGGATATGGTTTTTGGTTCCGGCGAGGAGGCAGATTCATTTTATATTAAGTATGGGAGGCAAATGGGTTTCAATGTTCAAAAAATCCACTCCATGTTCAAAAATGGTATTTTGAAAAATAGAGTATGGGAGTGTGTTTGTGCGGGGCTAAGGAAGGAAACAATTCCAGAGTATAAATGACGTCGAAAAGAGACGGTAAATAATAAATGCAGTTGTCCTGCTAGACTCCGCATTGCACACGACGTGGCAACTAGCTTATACAAGGTTACAGATTTCCAACCTGCTCACAACCACGCTCTAGAAACGCCAAAAACAGCATACCGTCTCAAGTGTAACAGGAATGTGATGTTAATTTCACTTTATATTTATGAAACATAATGTTGTCGCCATAAGTGAAACTTGGTGTATTTAATTATTTTTCCACACTACCAACATAGACAATTATCATCGTCACATGTCGTCGCGTAGGGTAACCAAATCAAATAAGTTTATTGTTGAAATTTATTTGTACAAAAATGCATATATGATATTAACTGTGCCCATAGAGTTCTGTGAATATGTGTCCATTGTATTAAATTTTTATCAATTAGGCTGAATTGAATAAATATATTTGCAGATACATATCGGCACCTCAAAGGCGATGTTGAGTTTGCTACGGGATGCAGGCATCCGCCCATGCCATATTTTCAATTATCTGCAACAGGTTGATGGTGGTCCATGCAATACTACGTTCGACAAGAAAGTAGGATATAATTTCTTAGGGAAACAACGGAGTGACATTGTTTCGGAACAGGGACATCCAAACTGCGCTTTCCCTATTCGAAGGGATGCAGCTGAACGACCCAAACTTGTTTATTGAGAAAACATGCATCGACGATGCATCACTAAGCAGGTTATTTTGGTGTGATGGTTTCTCCCGGAAAGCATATGGTAAGTTTGGCGACATCCTCATTATGGATAGTACTTACAAAACGAATGCCTATAACTTTCCGTTGATCATTTTATCGGGAAATGATAACCACAAGAAAAGTATTATCTTTGGAGCTGCATTGATGTATAACGAGACCGCTAAATCTTATGTCTGGTTTCTTAAGACATTCCTTGCAGCTATGGACGGGAAATCCCCAGTTTCAGTTGCCACAGATCAAGATGAATCAATGTGTCACGCCATAAAAGAGATTTTCCCTAATGCAGTGCACAGACTATGTGGTTGGCATCTGAATAGAAATTGTGCTCAGAAGGTGAAGGTACATGAACTTTGCATCGTCTTTTCAAGTTTAATGATGGCTAGATGGTTTATTCAAAGTTTCGAGCGTGAGTGGCAAAGAAAGATCGAGAAACATGGGGTTGCGGATAGCAGTTGGATTAAGGAGACCTACGATAAAAGAGAAAATTGGAGCGAGGCATACCTACGAGGTCACTTCATGGGAATGACTAGGACAACACAACGGGCTGAATCTTTAAACTCTCTATTCAAGAGCCTAGGCAAATTCGGAAGCACAATTACCGAGTTCCTACGCCATTTCCATAAGGTACTCATCTCAATGAGAGCTAAATTCTTAAAAGAACAAAATGAATCTGTGCGAGCACCACCAACGATACGACCTACTGTTGCACTTCACGGCCTCCTTCATCACGCTGCAAGTATTTATACCAGAGCCATATTTGAAGATGTCGAAAGAGATATGATGAGGGAGCAAGGTCTAATAGTTGTTGAAAAAAATGTACATGACGAGCGCCTACACACATTCACTTAAGAAAAATATGGATCGGAATATGAAAAACAGTGGTCGGTGATGGTTGATGTCACAAAAGGTACATATCTATGCGACTGCAAGATGCTAGAGTCGGGTGGGTTGCCATGTAGTCATCTCTTCACCGCATTCAAGAATATGAATCTTCAAGCTATACCTGGTGAGTGCGTACGTGAGAGATGGACCAAAGACGCTGGGAAGAAGTTGCAAGAGAACCTTCCTTTTCTAACAGTGGATCCACAACTTAAGAGGTTTATGGTGCTTCACCAAGAATGCAGTGACTTTTGTCTTAAAGCTTCGCAGACCGAGTCCGCAACCGTCAAGTCTATTAAGAGGGTTCAAAGCACGACAAAAAATGCGGAGTAAATAGTTGCCGATTAAATGACAACATAAAATTCTAATCTCAAGCATCCGAGCGGGATTCTTGACCCCGATAGAATTTCACAAGCAAATGCGTCTATTCGTGATCCACAGAAGGTTGGGGCAAGAGGGTCTCCTAAAGCCGAAAAGCAAAATTGCAGATTGTGTCGGTACGTCATATTTAAAAATAAATGTTCATACTCACCCATGAACTGTTATGGTTGAAATTAAAAAAACTACTGTGTCGTTTTCCTTTTACAGTAAACCAGGTCATAAATCGAATACTTGCGAAAAGAAGACCGAACTCCCTGACACTGTAAATGCCAAAAAGGGTACATTAATCGATGAGGATTATATTCCACTCAACTCCCAAGATCCAACAAAAAAATGAACAGGCCGTCGAAGAATAATGACGACATAGATATAGCTTGTGAGGTTTGGTTAGTCTGCGTGAAGGTTGAGTATTACAGAGAGCTGAATAAAGACATTTGAAAAATCATATAGATGATCAGTGTTTGCTAATTTTTTATTTTTTACATTATGGTTTTGGTAATTATCGTTTCATATATTTCATGTGCAACTGTCTTATCTTGGACATCAGTTGTAAACGTTTAGAGATTTATTAAGTTTGTTTATGCGCACCATTAAAATCGTACAAAAATACGAAACGTGCACAATTATTTGGCAACATACGAGAGGTATTTATGACGGTAGCTTGACAGTGATTTGATTTACTAGTTTATAAAATTGTCGGGTGGTGCAAAATTAAAATAACGCTTAGCGTGTTATCACAACACCACTATTACACAAATGACTTTATTTCAAAACATGATTTTATTTAGAATTTGATAGATTATATGTTGAGATGACTGCATGTGTGAAGTCGTTATTATCAAGTAGATCTTTATGACGACCTGAGTCACGACTTCCTTGTGAATATGTGGATGGTGTGCTAGATTAGTTAGAGACCTCAGGTGACCCCATGCAAAAAATAACACACAAAAACAAAACATGTGCATTGATATCTCTGTCATTGATACTGTAACACAAATCGAGGAAGTCTAAGCTACTAAACCAGAGTAAACAAATATTACCATAAACCGAAACGACAAAGTTGCACCATGATAAGAACAAATATAATATTACAGAGTGTGAAGGTAATTTGAAACAACAAATTACAATCATGAAATAACAATAATTTTAAAAAATGACACCGTGTGATAAGCGTTCAAAAAGGCAAACTATAACACAAGAATTCAAATGTGAAGATTTTGCATCTTCGGATGCTCAATGATTGACTTTCTCTCCTTACCGACAGCATGGGTCTTACAAACTGAGAATTGAACAAACAAAATGATGAAGCATTAGATAACACAAGATACAATTTTTAGTTTCCTGTTCGGCACTCATTGGCCGAAATTTGTACCAGTTAATTGGTCAAATTAATTAGTGTAATATTCCAGCACAGCACCAACTAGCTCAAATTGTACAAAATTTGCGGGAAAAACTTGAGGAAATTATCTGAAATATCATGCCAATTACAAACGAATATTGACAATATTCCTATGCACTAGTGCCGACATACTGTACAATATTCGGTCAAGACGAGCTAAACGGGCACCGAACACAAAACTACATATTCAAATATTTAACAAGCCAAGATTTTGTTCCGGTGTTATTAATAAACTCAACCCAACAAAAAACTAAATTCAAGTCATTAAAACCACATAAGTAGTAATGTCAAAGAAAATATAAAATTTAATGTGAAAATGTAATATAAAGCATCCAACAACCTTAAAACAATAATAGAATTTCAAAACAACATTAAGGGATTATGTTACGGTATCGAGCAGGGAATCTACATGCCCAATCATCCATTACTCAAACAAGACAACATTCAGATGATCAGCCGTTAAAAGCTTTACTGCCTTAGAGTCAACAAATGAGAATGAGTGGAGCAAAAATCAACATCACGAGATTCTCATAAATAAACAACCATCATATAAAGGTCAGCGATAATGTAGATGCAGGAGAAAATATATACTAAACACCCATCAAAATGAGAGCAACAGACTCATATTTTTTTTTAAAAATGCACTATACCACTACTTCAGTTATTTTTATATGGTCTTCTTCGTGTTACATCGAGCAATTTATCGACCCCGTTAGTTCAGATATTTTATCAAACAAATTTGGGGGAACTCAACATAAGATTGACTTTAGTATACAATTCTCGACCCAGCAACTACTCTATGGAACTTCACTGAAGAGGTTGCATAAATTACACAAGGGATAGCCCCAAATACCTGTAATTTGATCCAACGAATGGAACACAGGGAGGGAGGAATAATTCTACATATTTATTTCGTAGAATTATGCATCTCCATCATTTCATGCTGGGGGGCGACTTTCTCATTCTATTGAATGGTTGATTGGGATAGATCCTATGGCGTGGCCGATGAATTGAGATTTGGTGAAGTAGAAAAATGGTGAAATCGCAAGGTTTTGCGCAAAAACGGTGAAGAACAGGATATTCATACGTGTGTGAATTCGTTAGATTGCTTTTATGAACTTTAATTGATGTAATTCATTGAAATAAAATTATAAATCTTTAGGGATATATTTAAAAGAAATTAAAGGTTGAAGTGTTATGTTATAAATTAGAACAAATCGACGGGGTGTGTGAAATTAAATAAAGTTGAAGGATTAGGTTATAAATTAATTAAGTTTATAATAATAATTTAATATAATTTTACCTTTTTAATGTTATTATTATTAGAGGGTTATTTTGGTAATATAATAATAATAATAATAATAATAATAATAATAACATTTTTAATCATTAAACTAAAAAAGTACTACACAGTACAACTGAAAAACCCCTCTGTACCACGTTGTACTCAAAATGGATGGATGAGATTAAATAATAACAGAATCTAGTGGTGTATAAGGTGTGACTACAATTAGACAGATACAACGGCTGGACTGCAGCTAGAAAGACCCATCTTTCTTTCCTTTTCTCCTTTCTCTCCCCCGACAACCAACCCTAGAATAAAATCAACCATGCCTCATCGGAGAACCATGAAATTCTGGCCAAAATCATAGTCTAAGTCGTGCAAAGTGTAAGCTCTTGTTCAATCTCTCTTTTCCTATTTCCTTTCTTTGGATATAATTGAGAGACTGTACCCGATGCGATACCATCATCTGCACCTCCGCCTTTCTTCTGCCTCACCGTACCGATGCCAGCATCCACCGTGGGGTCTGCTTCAAGACATGGGAGAACTCCGACAAGTATCCGCTTGATCCTCCAAGGTCCTCCTCATTAAAGCATCTCGCCAAAGACATTACCCTATCACCTCTGTTACCGCCGTTTCTATCCATCCCCTAGTTCCAGGACCTCTTTGACACCTTCCTCTGCTGCAATGCTGAATTCAAGGCGGTCGGCTCGCCCGTATAGAGAATAATCTATTTGGTTGATTTTAAAATCTCGCGAGTTAGTATCTTCAACTGAAAGCTTCGAGATGATGTTTAAAGCGTGATCCGAGGCCTTCCGATTAAAATCCCTCAAAATATTGATATACACATAGAAAAGCGGCCGATCCAGATGCACATTCTCTGGCTCCGAGTTAGGTTCTTGCCTGACTGGCGACTACGGCTCGGGCCAAGCCGAATGCATCGGGTCTAGGGCGGCCCCGCCCACCACACTGGCGGAGATCATGCTCGGAAATGGTGGCTTGGACCTCTACGATGTTAGCCTCGTAGATGGGTATAATTTTTCGATGATAGTCGAGGACCCAGTGCTTTGCACTTGTTCAGACAATGAGATGTGCCGGGAAAGATTGGAGTTTAGTTGATGGTTTGTGAAGATGGATGGGTTGTGAGGGTTGAAAGTTGGGAGTCGAGCAGCTACTAGCAAGCACACTTTCATGACGGATCTACCTCAGGAGGTTGTTATGGTGAGAGAGTTTTCGAGGCTCATTGGGAGCATTAAATTTGATGGTGAAAAACCTGAGAAGAAATGGCCGACACTTAGCAGAAAAACACGACTTGTTTTAGATGTTGTTAAGGCGTCTATCGAGAGAGGTTATGAAGATATTGAGGTCACGAGTTAGTTGCTTTATTTATTTTTGTGTGTGTGTGCATGTGCTTGTGTTGTCTCTGCATGGACTTTGATATTTGCACAAAATTGTTGTGACGGTGTTATTTATTTTTCTGCTAACTGCTTTTCCAGATTTTAGTGTCTGGTTAGAATGTTGTTATGGAATAAAATGGCAGTTGGTTATGAATAATTTTGTTCTCTTTTTTCCTCTTTGGCTTACAAGTTTCTAAACGCCATATCCTCACTCCTTGAAGAAGCAAAATATGTTTTTATTATAAATGCCTTGTATGGTGCTAACAAGATTTTATATGTATAGACAAAGACTTGTCAGATCTTCGAGGATTAATGTAACCTAATGTTGGACAAATGATCATATAAGTAAATTATGTGTGTGGTGTGTGTGTTTATTATTTAACTCAGTGGACGGGTTGTGAGGGAAATTACGAGATGCTCATTGGACTCGACCAGCGACATGCCAACTTTGTGGATGTTATATCGAGTCTGATTTTAACTTCAATTGTATATACTTTGAGTATCTTTTGTTACTTTGTTTAACATATTGGTGTCCGTTTGCAGGTACCAATTGTCGTTTATTCCTTGGAGCTTTGTGCGAAGGTGACAGTTGGTGGACTGTAGCATCTTTGTGTTGTAGGCACGTGTCAAGCACAAAAAGTGGGCCTGTCCATTTTGGATTGAATAATGATGTTTGATTTGGTGAGGATGGAAATGAAGAAGAAAGGAAGAAGGGGAAATGGAGGGTTGTGGGAAGTTTAATTAATTATATTTTATCACTTTGCCTAAGTGACACTTAAAAGTGCAAAAGTGACACATTTAGATCCAAAAGTGATACTAATTGTGACAAAAGTTTTGAGCAATACACTTTTATGTATATTTTTTTTAGTATAGTTTAAAGTATGGAATGTTAATATTTTGTTGGATTGTAATTTTATTGGTTTATATAGAAAGATAAAATATATTTGAAGCAAAAAAGTGAAACTTTTAGAGCCAAAAGTGACACTAATAATGGAAAAAGTGTCAGTGTTATATTTTCAATAATTTTTTTTTTATTAAAAGTAACTATTTTTGGTGTAAAGTGACAATTTTAACTGAAAAATTGACAATATTAATTGTTGAAAAAGTGACACTGTTATGTACTAAGTTAAGTCTTTGATTACAATATAATATGTAAGAAGGGACACTTTTAACTGCTAAAGTAACCGTATTAATTGAAGAAGGGACACTTTTAACTGCTAAAGTGACCGTATTAATTGAAGAAGTGACAATGTTATATTTTAAAAAGTTTGATTACAATATAATATGTTCTAAGAGTGATAATTTTAGTTTAAAATAATTGAAAATGTGAAACTTTTAGTGTAAAACTAATAGTATTATATTTTAAATTACATTGGAAAAGAGACGTATTTAAGTGCAGATGTGACAGGTTTTCGTGCGAAGGTATCAATTTTCTAGAATTTCACACTATCCAAAGTTATTAGACAAAGTCATAATTTATTTTTTCAGTGGTTAGCCATTCCAATCATTTTTCACCATCTATATACAAAAAGATAAAACAAATATTTCTTTAGATCCTTCGTTTATTATTAAATAAATATTCGTCGTCAAACATTTTAGACATGCAATATTTTTAATATTGACCAACAATTTTTCTTTGGATCCTTCTTGGTTGTGGATCACAATCAGCAACCATAGAAAGAGATCTATAAAGGGTAACAACAAAGGCCCAAAAATTTCTTTATTAAGCAATTTTCGTCCCGGAGATCAAAGTTTTGATAAAGAATCTCAATAATTTCAAAGAACTAGAAAATATAACGGTACATTGAAAACCTACTCAAGATCAAGATATCCCAATAACTGTCAGAAAGAAGACCGGACCCCCCCGGTCTTGCAGGCTGCAAAAACATATAGAAAATATTGTAATGAGCAAAACACTTCTCCAAAAGCCGATAAAATATATAATAATGATCATCAAGATCTAACAAGTAAAAAATGAACAATATTAAAGATTAATGCGGATTTGGAAAATAACGCTCAGCCAGGGGAAAAACTTTTGTCGATTCTTCTTTCCTTCTTGATTCCGACTCCGAGGTTGTTTCCCCAACACCCACCAAAACCATCGTCTATTCCTTGCGTGCCGCCAAGGTGAAAATCAAAGAAAAAGTGGCAATTAAAGATCTTGAAGAAGAGAGAGGAGAAAAAATCGAGGTGGGGAAGGGCAAGAAGCGCTACCGAAACACCCACAAGAAAGTTAGATGAAGTTTCTTTTGATTAGCTGTGTACGGGATTCGGCCCCCCCAAAATATTTTATTTGCGAAAAATTGGTTGTGTAGGGGACTCGGCCCCCCTGTATCTTTTCGAAAGCAATAAAATTTAATTTCAAGTAAAAATAAAAATAAAATAACGCAGCCAGGACGTATGTAGACGACACTTTGCCACTAGTTAAACTCATAATCCGCTAAATGAAAATCCTTAAAAAATCGAGACCCATTTCAGAACGATGTAACTTGATATTGAGTCAGTGATAAATTTGGAAAATAATTTAGTAAGCAAATGTAAACAGTAATCCTATATGGATACGGCTCAACCGAATAGAAACAACCACTTTCAACTCAACATGCGCATGCCGCTAAAACAAACAAACGAAGAAATAAAAAACCATGTAACCATAGCCACAGAAATACACCAAATGCAGAGTACAAAATCCATTTCTCGTCAGCTACTAAAGACCACATCAGACTCAAAGCTTTCAAACAGTCATCGGCTTCGATTAGAGAGCCGTCGATTTTTGCCTCAGAACCACTCAAATCCCACCATCTACCACCCGGAGAAACATCTCAAATAAACTCAGACCATCTAAGATATATGCCTAACTGAGTAAGTTGAATGGAAGCTACAGAAAAATTTGATGGTGTTTGCTAGGATTTGATTCATGGTTAAATTGCAAAATCTTAGTTTGGCTAAGAAGGTAACCATTGGGAATGGGATAGTTTTGTGATCGTTGAAGGAGTGAAAGCGGAGTGTGGCTGGAAGAACCCTCGCCGGCGTGAAGTGTGTGTATGTGTGCGGCTGAAGGTGGAGATTGTGTCCACGTGAATAAATCTACAATTGAAATTAGTAGGGTTCTAAGTTTGGGGGTAATTTTAGTACAAAGATAAATTGGCCAATATAGCATTCGGGTTTCGGGCGGGTTTAGATCCCGTTACAAAAAAAGAGATCTGTGTGACCGTCACAAAGAAAACTTACTCATTTATTATTTAGATGCCGTGCTTAATATGAAAAGACGTCATCACCCCTCGGTGTAGGTTGTGACTATTTATTAGCAATTTTAGGGTGATTTTAATATTTTAGAAAAAATGTTACATTAAGAAAAAAGAATTCAAAATTTATATCCACATTCATATATATATATATATATATATATATATATATATATATATATATATAAATAAAAGTAATCACATGCAACAACTTTAAACATTGCATTTGTAGCTCTTATCTATAAATACTATTTTTTTAAAATAAATTAATCCACATTTAAAAAGAATTAATGCTATTAGATTATATTTTTTTAGACTTATCACTTTGTTTTTAAAGAACAATTTTGAATATTCTAGCACTTCAAGAAAAATGAGTGCAACTTATGAAGTACGGATACTTCTACGAGGATGTCGTACTCGCACCGTATATTTATCGGATATGACTCTTCCGAGGATACGTATCAATACGTACCCATAAAGTGTCCATGTTTTAAAGAAAATTTTGACCACCTCGACTCCTGAATTTAATAAATAAAACGTAATAAGAATTTAACTCATCCAAATATGGAACCAAAAATTGAGAGAAATAGTACAAATATTTATAGGTTTCAAGAAATAAATAAAATATTTTTTTTGTATAAAAATCTACTTGTTTCATGTGTTTTTGAAACTTATCACATTTGAAATTTAAATAATATTTATGAAACTTTAGTTTTTTTAGTTAATACGACTATACATATATATATATATATATATATATATATATATATATATGTGTGTGTGTGTGTGTGTGTGTGTGTGTGTGTGTGCGCGCGCGCGCGCGCGTGTGTTTACAGTACTCGTATTCTTAAAATTTTAACATATAACGTATTTTCGTACCCATATCGTATTGTACATGTGTCCCGTACCCGTAGTATTGCTTCATAGCCTGCAACTTCATTTCAGAATATCAACACGTATAGTTGGAATTGTTCCTAATCATTGCTGCCTACTTTCCACCAAAGACAACAATCTATAGATATAGAAAAAACATACATTCAAAGTTCAAACAATTTATGGAATTGAAAATTAAAATATTGAATATGTAAACATCGTGCAGTTAGGAAAAGTCAAATTCAGCTATTTCCAATGAGTGGATGCATATCACGCACGGAGATCATAAGTGCTCGTGAATGTCGTTGGTCGGTTGTTGATTGGTACCATGAAAATTGCACGGCACCACGAGAGTTTGCAGCTCCACATTTTTTATTTGAGTTATAACTCAATTACAAATTTGGACTCCAAATTGAAAATAATTACATTGTGTTTGGTATTATTTAGTAGCTTACCGCGGCCTGGTTAGTTTATTAGGCGTAATCCGGTATTTTATTTGTATGGATATATTTTAATTTTCTTTATGAAAAGTACGATTTAAACTCCGGTGAGATATACGAAAATTAATAATATAGGAATTTATAAAAATGTAAGTATAATATGAATAAAAATGAGTTGTACGTAAATAAAAATATGGCTTATTTTAGTAATAATCTTTTACATATTGTGCTTATTATATATTGTATATAGAAATGTTGAAAAACTATTTAAAAAATGTCATAATACAATCTATTTTGAGATTTTTTTGCTACATTATTAATTTATTTGTTGGTCCAAATATAATTTGGTCAAGGTCTAGAGGGAGGTCAGTAGACTTTTCCATTTACTCAACACTTGTTTCAAATCGAACACCGACACTTGGTGAGTTGCCAATTGTTAGGAAATATTGTTTTTTTGATTCATTATGTTCTCCACTTTTTAGAAAACATACGTGTTCTTGGTCAGTATCAAACTACGTTTACTAAGTTGACAATTCATCAAAAAAAAAGATCCATTTTTATCATGTTCCGGCCTAAATGCTGACATGGCGTGATTATCTATTTTCTTATCATTTTTTATTTAACAAGTTAGTTGAAGTGTAATCATAAGAAATAATTATATAAAGAAACCTAGAGATCTAGGAACAACAACCACTACTAATACTTTCCATAAAAGATCCGTGATGTTGGCCAGCATCAAATTGCAAATTCATCAAATATGGTACATTTTAATCACAAATACTGACGTGACGTAATTATTTAATTTCTTATCATTTTCCATTTAATTTTAAATATTAAATAATAGAAAAAAAATCAATTTTACCCTTCTCACTAAAATCATCATCAATATCCAAGTCCTCTCCACTTGTCATTCTCGGCCGGATAGAAAAACTTCTGATTAGAAAATAAAAAATATTTAAGGAACCTTATAATGTTATTCAACTATCCTACACTATATTGGCTTTTCTAGAAACTGAGAATTAAATTCACAATGAATAGCAATTCATAATGTAAGTCTCCAAATCGATGGCAACAACTCCAAGCCATCATCCATATCAAAAAGGTTTATCAATATATATATCAGCAATAACTCAACCAACAAAAAAAAAAGATAAACAAACCAAATAAATAACAAACAAAAAGAAAAAGGAACAGAAAACTCACATCATTCAAATTGGACGATTAAGGTTTGCTAGGAACATTTAAGAACTTGGGTTTCATTAAAGCTATGTTTTAACTACATTTGTAGGACCTCTCTCTCTCTCTCTCTAACGCCTTCTCTCTTTCTCAAAAGCCCCAAAACCTAAAAAAATTTTTACTCTCTCCCACTTTTCTCCTTTCAGCCGCCTTTACGCTCCCCACTCTTGCTCTTGTTTTGCCCGGAGCGGTCTCGCTCCCTCCATCCCCATGCTCTTCTCCAATTTGATTCTTTGAGGGGCTGATGGTTATGGAGTGCCCTCCTCCTCCCACTCCCCACCCCCTCCCTTTTTTGGGAGGGGAAGTTGTTGGTGGAATGGCCGGAGGCCGGATCTGTGGGATGCCGACTGTTCTTTCTCGGTTTGCCGGTGGAGTTGTGATGGTGGTTTTGTGGGGCTTCACTAAGGGGGCGTTTTCTTGTGGGTTCGGATTTTATCAGGGTGAGGGTATGATGAGGTAGTTTCAAAGATGAAGAGAGAGGGGTGGGTTACTGAAATTGCGCGAGGTGATCGATCTGCAAGGGAGAAGAAGGGAAAAAAGAATAATGAAAAAATAAATAAGAAATAATAAGGGAAAAAGAAAAATGAAAAGAAAGGAAAATTTTAAAATAAATAAAAATTGAAGAAAGGAATAAATGAAAAAAATTAAATGAGAAGAGTGAAATTGATTTTTTTCTACCATTTAATATTTAAAATTAAATGGAAAATGATAATAAATTAAATAATCATGTCACGTCAGCATTTGTGATAAAAATGTACCATATTTGATAAATTTGCCAATTTAGTGGATGTACCAAAAATGAAATTTTCCCCATGTTTCTACATCACCCCAACTTTTCAACACTAACAAATCTAGGGAGAAATTCATGAAATTGTTATGATAAGATTTTCAATCGTGTGCCAAACGTTAGATTTTTTATTAAATTTAATTTTTTTCATGTTTATGAATCTCTAATTAATAATGAGATTAACTATTCATTATGATCGGGTAACTAATCAAGCGCCAAAAATAGGGCACGATGATTGTAACAATGAGTTTAGAGATCGATAATTTGAATCACGAGAAAGTCGGATGCTGTTAAAATAATTGAGAAATTGAATGAGGCTAATACAATTATCAATGAGTTGAAACTGAAAAAATAACTAGAATCTGATAAGTTGGTTGAAGTGTACAAAGACGGGCTTGAGAATTTAGTAAACGACGTAAGATAATCACATTGCAATCACATATGACGTATGATAATCACATTACAATCACATTCTCAAACTATTTAATCAGTGGACAATTCAAATTTTAGTATCAAACTCTCTATTTGATACTAAATCCCAAACGAGTCTAAGGTAAGTGTTTCAGTGTGTAAAGATTTTAGACTTATCGATGTTAAATCACGCTCTTAAAATTTGTGATGTGATGTTTCACGTGTAACTTGCACCAAGCATATCATACTTATTTATCACAGATCATATATATTAATCACAGATCATTACCATAAAATATAAATTAAATAAAATATTCACTTTCCGATCACCACGTCATTTGAAAACCCCCACCACGCACTTTTTCAAACTTTAAAACCACCATTAAAATATATAAAAAAAAATTAAAATCTTTTATTGGAGAGACGAAATCTCTCGGCCGGCACCGTACACCACGTCATCACCAATGTCTTCCCAAACCAATCACAACATTAATCAATCACAATTAAATCATAACAACAAACCATAACATACATTAAATTAACAGAACTGATCACCACGGCATTTAAAAACTACCATCGCATAAACTTTAAAATTAATTGCATAATTGAACCCTCAATGAACACTAATCGAACCCTATATGAACTAACGAACCCTAATTGCATAATCAAACCCTATTTGCGTAATCGAGCCTTAATTGTATCCTAATTATATAATTATCCCTAAATTAAACCCTAATTATCAAATTATCCCTAATTATATAATTATTCCTAAATTAAACTCTAATTATATAATTATCCCTAATTATATATTTACCCCTCAATTCAACCCTAAATATACAATAATCCATATAATCAACACTAATTAAATCAATAATTCTAATTAAATCAACCAAACACAAATTAATACATAAAAAATAATAAATAGTTTAAAAAAACTAAACCTTGAGAAACGGCGGTGGACTTGGCGAGGAAAGACGACCGACGGCTTGCAGCAATGAGTAAAGGTGGGCGACGCGGGCGACGGAGGCTGGCGTCGGGCGGGAGGCTTGGCGGAGGTGGTGTCGTAGGTGGAGCAGCGCCGGGAAGGGTGGAGGGTTCGATCTATTTCTATTTCTGAAGAAACAGATCTGTTCTTTTAAAACAGAAATGGTGACGGGCAACGATACCAACAGCATGTTTTTTTTTGATGGGTTAGTACCCGTCACAGCATTCTATTTTTTTTTTTTTTAAATATGCTAACGGTGTGT
>BMAC01000074.1:942067-956913 GCA_014905375.1 Phtheirospermum japonicum
ATCAAATTAACAACTAAACTATGATCCAAGCATTAACACAAGATCAAAAGAAATAACATGAAAATAAAACTATATTAATAGAAAGATATTACCAAACATATGTTTCCACAAAAAGATTTAAGAGGAAAGCTTGAAGTCTCAACAATGGCAATGGCAACTTCAAGGATTCTTCACAAAAGAAATGTTAAACAAAAGCTTCAACAACTAGCTAATGAAGATCTAACACTTAGCTAAACTAAAGCTAATTAACTAATTACTAGAATTTAAATTGATCAAAAGAAAAGGAAAATATTTGGCTATGTGTTGAAGGAGCTTCCTGGTGTGGAAAGGGTCTTTCTGCAAGTTGGTCTGATTGGAAAGGATGTCTGGTGTTTTATCCTTCACAAAGGGGCAAAATCGTCCAAAAAGCAGTAAAAATCTGCTTTTCAGTCGATCGACTGGCAGTCGATCGATCATGTCGGCAGCCGATCGACTGCTCTGTCAAAACGGCCAGAAGCCCTAGAATCCAGTCGATCTTGGGGGGCTCCAGTCGATCGGCCACATCGGCAGTCGATCGACTGCGTCATCCAAAATGGCCAAAGTCCCTGCAATGCAGTCGATTTTAGGAGTTCAGTCGATCGACTAGAAAGGCAGTCGATCGACTGCACCTCCAGTCGGTCGACTGGATTGCTGCACCCGGCTCGATTTCTCGTTCTTTTTACGTCCGCCAGTTTATCGAGCCTCGTCCGTTGCGCTTCCTTGCTTGTCCGTCCATTCCTGAGTCGAGTGAAAACGATCCCAAACGAGCGCGGGCCCCACTTGGACGTCCTACGGCCAAGACAAAAACGAAAGAGTGAAAAACTACGAAAACTAATATTAAAACGTACAAAAACTACGAAAACCTAGAAGTAACGAGAAACGGCCAACTCGACTCCTAAAACACCTAAAAGCAAGCAAAACACACGCAACGTGATACAAAACGGTAACAAAGAATATGTACAAAAATATTCAAATCACTCTCCCTTAAGGTTGAGTTTTTTTCCCAACTTGTGTATGCTTATTTCAGAAATCTGACCTAATCTAATATGCCAAAGTGTGAAAGAACTATAATTATCTAATATCCTTTTATTTTCTATGAGAATGGGTTCATTAAACAAAATAATGTATTAAAAACTCGTCAAATAATCGGAATATATAGAAGCAAATCTTTAAAAATGGAACAACTTCCATTCTCCATATTAAATCTAAAACCATCTATGTCCAGAATAAGTACAAGGATAATGTTTCTGATAATAATCGAAACATAAACGCAATTATTCAAACACAAATTAAAATAATTCTCCAAAGATAAATAAACATTCCCGATCGTTAATGTAGAAACTCTTACTCTATTACCCATTTTAGGACTACTTTCTTTCTGTCCAATTGCCCGCCTCTTGCCATTATCATCAAATCATTGTAAATATGTGAGTCACAACCGCTATCCAATACCCAAGAAGGATCAATAATAGATAGTTTAACTTCAACAAAATATATACCTGAACTTTTCAGGCTTGCAAGATACTCCTTGCGACTCCTCTTCCTTTGCCCTGGTTCGCCGCATTGAAAGAAATCGTCATTAGCTTGAGAGTTAATATTTTTCTTACCATTGTCCTTTGTCTTCTTGGTGATCTTAGAGAAATCCTTTCCTGTTCATTTCCTTTTCTTAAACCTTCCAGCCTTCAATTTAGAAGAGGATCCAACAAGTATGACCAACTTATCCTTTTTTAGGGTGGATTCAGCCGTCAACATGTTCCCCAACTCAAGGAGACTATTATCCATGTTATGCACGTTAAAGTTGACAAATAAATGTGTCAAATGAGGGAGGCAAAGACTCCAAGGGGCTCAAGCCTTTAAATAAGAACTATCACCTTCAGCTTATGTTCTTGGACTGAAGAGCCCTCAATCATACGACACCTGAAAAGATCCTTAGATATATATTATCTTTCTTCCTCTTTTACTCTAACCATACAACTCTTTAAGGTGGAGGAGGATCTCAGAATCATTATCTAGACCCTCATTCTGCCTTTGCAACTCATTTGATATCGATGCCAGCATGTAGCATCGAGCTTGTAGATTATCATCACAATGACGAACATATTCTCCATGCTAATATGATGTCTCATCCTGAGGCTGTAGCGGAGGAGCTTTGTCAAGTGCATAGGACTTCTTCTCAAAGCTAAGGAGAATCTTAAATTTTCTTAGCCAATCGATAAAACTCGAGCCAATTAATTTATTTTGAGCAAGTATAAGTCCAATTGAATTCTTAGCCATTTTATTAGAGTTATCTACAAAAATAAACGAAGCAAAAAATGAGTAAGTTATTAGAAGATTATATTCATTAAATATAATGTATATAATATTAAATGTCTTCCACTATTTTATTCAAACTTTATTAACCCCATAATAAGATTTGAAAAATCTAATTTTCTTAGTGGGCTTGAATTCCATTATAAATATATTAAACCCCAATAATATGAGCCCATGAAAAACACATGTTGGTAGTCCAATTTTTGACAATTATATCAACATACAAACTTCAAAATTATTTTGCCTCACTATTTCTCATACACCCCAATACTATGAGCCAATATAGTACTAAGTGTCAAACATAACCCATCAAACCTTAGTGTAGATGGAGAATCAAGATGTCCCACAACTCGTGACCAACATAAAGACGAGTACACCTCACAAGCATCTCAATGCTTGGTAGAGATCACAACTTTTCAACACAAGATCACCCCACGACTCATGGCCAGTTACCAAGTGCGGTAGATATAATTATGAATTAATTATTATCTAGTAATTGAAGACTATTAAAAGGAGATGTGATAGAGAATAAAATTTGAGTTGAAAAGAATTTTTACTTTATGTTCTCATTCACTATTACCGAATTCTTTTTTCTTTCCTTGCTATACTACTGAAAGACTTTGAGAAGAAGAAAATTCTGCCTTGAAATTTCTTTCATCCGTCCACCGACCTCGAGTTATATATATATATATATATATATGATTTACATCATGTGGAAATTATTTTTATATGTGGGAACTAGGAACCCACATGAGTCATTAGATCAAATCAAATGGATGGTCAAGATCCTTATATATCAATTATATAATTAAGCTAATTTTTATAATAAAAAGGTCTTAATTTCATTACAATATTATTCATATATAACATACAATTAATTATGTAATTATACATTCAATGTATTTTTATATAATCATTCCAAACTCCATGATTTATTCTTTTCAAACTAATATATTATCTTTCCAAACATCATGTTTTCTTTCAAAGCTCTCAAGCATTCCTACTCCTGAAAAAATCGTGCCAATATCATGGCTTATTATACCTAACGAATTCCATGACAAGATCTATCATTAAAAAATTATATATTAAAATGAGAAAAGAAATCTTACCTCCTCAACTATGGCCATTTTGACACTTTGCCTCCTAAACCTTTTTTCGTGCAAATATCTCCTAAACTGTACGAGTTTTGCACTTAACCTCCTAAACTCCCACTTTTTGTGGAAACTCTAGCCGGATCTCACTCGTGTGACATGCACGCTAACATATAAGGGGTAAAATTGAATTTCCATCTCCTCCACACGACTCCCACTCAAAATAATGGCATATGAGAACTATGTAGGTTTCAAGTCATGTATACATATATTAATGTGAACATTATCTTAAAAGGTCAAACGTGCTCACGTGTCATTGTTTTGAGAAGGAGTCATCAGTAGGAGACGTAAAGTCGGTTTTACTACTTATTGAATCGAACTTTTTACACCTACTTTTAATTAAAAAATAAAAAGCTCGTCTGCAAGAGAACAGAGTTGCTGTAGGCGGTAAGTTGGACTCGAGTCGAATCACCAGGAAGACTAATCGGAAGCTAATCTGGTGTTTGATTTTACGAACATAGAGACGAAATAAAAACTAAACTAGACACGCGATCAAATATGGTTTGAGGTTTTCTAACTTCTACGAGCAATAAAATTGAAAGCATTAAAAACGATTATGAAAACGAGGGTTCTAGTTCATAAAATCATCTCCACGATCAGGGTTGTCAATCCCGATAGTTCTAAACGACCCTAGGCACTAGAACGATAAATTCTAGCCAACAAGTATTAACATATTCAATCGCATCAACAAAAGAATGAACATGATCGACATTAGAAATAAACAACTAATCTWGCAAGAAATCAAACATAAATTAAAAACAAGAAGGACGGTAAAAGTATTACACTAAATTATGCTACCAAAGTTCAACATTAACATTCAAAGGAAAACCAAAGCTACACTATAAAAACTATTAAGAGAAGTGCAGGAAACTTATTATCTAGGAAAGCAGTAGTTATCGAACGAGTCTTCAACAATGAGGAATGACTTGATCGACGAACGGAAGCGAAATGACGAAACGACGAACTATTTAACACTAATCTTGCATGAATCGAAAGGTGGCAAGAACCGAGGGTTATCTGCAATCTCTGAACCTTTCCCCCTCGTTCAAGCACGTTTGAAATGAAGAAACCACAGGCCTTTTATATATTTTCCCGAAATAACTGCTCAAACTGCCGGAGCGTCGACCGACGCGGGCTGAGCGTCGGCGTTGACGCGTGCCAGGGTTGTCGCGTTGACTCGGCAGTGCGTCGATCGACGTGGGCTAGGATTGACACAACTGCAAGTTTGCGTCGGCTTGTGCGTTGAATGGCGGAGCAAAGGTCGATGCAACAGAGAGTTTGCGTCGACCTAGCGTCGATCGACGCGGGCATTTCTCGGCATCGACACGGCCGATGGCTGTGGGCGCCGGCTGCACGTGTCACGTCGTTCGTCCCATCTTCTTCGTCTCGAGCTGAAACATTAAAATAAAGAAAAAATTAGATTATTACTTATAAAATAGAGTAGAAAAAAATTAAAACACAAAACGAAATGAAAAACATCAAAAGGAAGAAAAATGACAAAAAGATAAACCTAAAACACATAAAAGCAAACAACACACGAAAATCACATACAAATATGTACAAATCAACTCCCCCACACTTAGCTTTTTGCTTGTCCTCAAGCAAAATCAAATATAAACGTAGTCAATAAAAAGCTAATTACCCGATGACCTAATCGCTAATGCATCCAAATGACTCAAGAAGTTAATGCATTAAATCGATTGAAAACTCAACTAAAAGGACGACACGATAACGTTGAGCAAAGAGATTTAGACTAGATTCCGAACACCTAAAAATAATGAGTTGACCTCCATGTACGTCACCCATCCATGCCTCGGCTAAAGTCTGTCCCTGCTCAAACTACCAAATCGTCACCCGACTAGCCTAGTCATCTATACACCTCTTTAACAAAATAGTCTAAGAAAAACAAAAATAAGAACTTAACTTGTACAAGGATTTATCTTCTTATACTTATTATTTTTTTCTTTTTATTTTTCTTTTTCTTTTTTTTTCTTTTCTTTTTCCTTTTTTTTTACTATGAGTACCTATACAGATGAGGTACTAAACAAGCATAATTTACAAAAATCAAAAATGAGAGTTCATTGACTCTAATCTTACGTTGCTAAGTGCAACTGATAACATTCTTCAATATCATACGTGGAGTTTTAACGTCTCCAAAAATTAAAAAGAAAAATTACATAAAATCCTATAGAGGGTATCGGAAAACGGGGCTAGTAAAGAGTATTCGACTCTTTGGAACGAAACAAGAATAGAACAGGAGACAAGACACTTCATATACTATTTACACTTCATTCCCTACAATTACACTATTGTTCGAATGAAAGTCTAAATGTCCTAACCAAAGCATCTAACCACGTCACTTCGTCAAGGTTCCAATCAATATCAATACACACAACTCATATTAACCACAAGCAAGCATACAAAAATTTACTAACCAAATTTGAGGGCAAGGATCCTCAGACGTTTAGAACCTCAAGTATCATTCAACTTAAATTACTTTGAAGATTTCGGTAGATGATCACGTCGCTCTTCCATTTTTATTACGTTCATCATTTTACTTTGTTGTTCGTCGCTGAAGTTTGTTCGATTGCTGCGTATATCATATGAACTATAAGTTTCCTGCATTTGTAATTTGCTTTTGATTTGGTTTTCACATTGAATATTAGTTCGACTCGTTTTAGTTTAGTATTCAAGCACGATTTACTTTTAACTCGCTTGTTAAGTTATGTTTGTTTTGTCGTCTTTTAAATTCTAGTTTTTAATGCTTTCAATTAGGTTTAAATATTTGCATGCTTACATTCAAATTCGTAGTTGTAGAAACCCTTCCTGAATATGGATCGTGTGTTTAAGTATAAAAACGTTGAACAAACATTTATCGACGTTGATTGCAATTCCTCGTGATTCGACTCGAGTCGAGCTTATCGCCTACAATAGCTCCATTCTCTTGCGTACGAGCTTTTTATTTTTAAATCTTATCTGCAATCTCTGAACCTTTCCCCCTCGTTCCATCACTTTAGACAAATTAGCAAGACAAGAATTAAAAGAAGAGCCAAAAACTAAAAAATCATCCATGAATACCTCAAGGAAGTCATCGATCATGTTCGTGAAGATAGACAGCATGCAATACTGGAAAGTTGCCGGCGCATTGCACAAACTGACTGGCATTCGTCGAAAGGCAAATGTCCCAAATGGACAAGTGAACGTCGTCTTCTTTTGGTCCTCCGGTGCTATGGCAACTTGGTAGTATCCGGACAAACCATCGAGGAAGCAGTGATATTGGTGCCTGGCCAACTTGTCGAGTAATTGATCAATAAAGGGAAGCAGAAAATGATCTTTTCTTGTGGCGGCATTAAGCTTCATGTAGTCGATACACATTCGCCACCGAGTCATCAACCGTGTTGGCACGATCTCCCCCTTATCATTTTCAACAATAGTAATTCCTCCATTCTTTGGTACCACATGGACGGGGCTCACCCATTCGCTATCGGGTGCAGAAAAAATGATCCCTTCGTCGATCAATTTAAAAATCTCCTTCTTCACAACTTCTATTAAAGTGGGATTCAAACGGCGTTGACCTTCTCGAATTGGCTTTGCTCCTTCTTCCAGTACAGTATAATGCATGCATGTGGCTAGACTTATCCCCTTAATGTCTCCCAAACTCCAACCGATAGCTCCTTGAAATTTTTTAAGAACACCAATTAAGGCCTCTTCTTCCGCTTTGGTTAACTCGGCAAAAATGATCACTGGCTTCTTCTCACCTTCCTCAAGGAAGACGTACTTAAGATGATTTGGAAAAGGTTTGAGCTCGGATTTTGGCTCGATGTCCTGTTTCTCATTTTGAAGCTCACAAAGATCAATCACCCCCTCGGAATTAGGCTCAATCCAATCGTCGTCGGACTCCTCTTCAAATTTGCCTCGCACAACGAAATCAATGGAGTCCATGAATGAACATTCGGCATTCATGGACGAAGATGGAGTAGCATGGAAATCATGGATAAAAAATGTGACTGACTCGTCTAACATGGACAACGTCATGCTCCCATTCTTCACATCAATCAACGTGTTGGTTGTGGCCATGAAGGGTCGACCGAATAGAATTGTATGCTCTCGTTTATCATCTCGAACTTCGCCCACGTCCAAAACCACGAAATCAACGGGTACGATAAGGTTCTCAACTTGCACAAGGACGCCCTCGACAATCCCCTTCGGGTACCTTACCGACCGGTCTGCTAATTGAATTCGCATCTTTGTCAGCTTAAGGGCACCTAATCAAACTGCTCAAAAATAGACGAAGGTTTAGAACAAAAATAAACAAAAAATAAAAATCACAAACGAAAACTAACACAAACAAACAAGTAATAATAAGAACAAAATTAAATAAAAGCAAACACCAAAAATCGACCACCTTTAGCCTTCCCCAGCAACGGCGCCAAATTTCGAATCAAACTTTTTACACCTACTTTTTATTTAAAAATAAAAAGCTCGTCCGCAAGAGAACGAAGTTGCTGTAGGCGGTAAGTTGGACTCGAGTCGAATCACCAGGAAGACTAATCGGAAGCTAATCTGGTGTTTGATTTTACGAACATAGAGACGAAATAAAAAATAAACTAGACACGCGATCAAAATATGGTTTGAGCTTTTCTAACATCTACGAGCAATAAATTGAAAGCTTAAAAACGATTATGAAAACGAGGGTTCTAGTGCACAAAATCATCTCCACGATCAGGGTTGTCAATCCCGATAGTTCTAAACGACCCTAGGCACTAGAACGATAAATTCTAGCCAACAAGCATTAACATATTCGATCGCATCAACAAAAGCAATGAACATGATCGACATTAAAAACAAACAACTAATCTAGCAAGAAATCAAACATAAATTAAAAAAGAGAAGAACGGTAAAAGGATTACACTAAATTATGCTACCAAAGTTCAACATTAACATTCAAGGAAAATCAAAGCTACACTATAAAAACTATTAAGAGAAGTGCAGGAAACTTATTATCTAGGAAAGCAGTTAGTTATCGAACGAGTCTTCAACAATGAGGAATGACTTGATCGACGAACGGAAGCGAAATGACGAAACGACGAACTATTTAACACTAATCTTGCATGAATCGAAAGGTGGCAAGAACCGAGGGTTATCTGCAATCTCTGAACCTTTCCCCCTCGTTCCAGCACGTTTAAAATGAAGAAACCACAGGCCTTTTATAGATTTTCCCGAAATAACTGCTCAAACTGCCAGAGCGATCGAGCCGTCGACGCGTGCCAGGGTTGTCGCGTCGACTCAGCAGTGCGTCGATCGACGCGGGCCAGGATCGACGCAACTGCAAGTTTGCGTCGGCTTGTGCGTTGAATGGCGGAGCAAAGGTCGACGCAACAGAGAGTTTGCATCGACTTAGCATCGACCGACGCGGGCATTTCTCAGCGTCGACGCGGCGCGATGGCTGCGGGCACCGGCTGCACGTGTCATGTCGCTCGTCCCATCTTCTTCGTCTCGAGCTGAAACACTAAAATAAAGCAAAATTAGATTATTACTTATAAAATAGAGTAGAAAAACATTAAAATACGAAATGAAACGAAAAACATCAAAAGGAAGAAAAACGACAAAAAGATAAACCTAAAACACATAAAACAAACAACACACGATGTAAAAACACACGAAAATCACATACAAATATGTACAAATCCACTTATATGTAAGCGTGCATGTCACACGAGTGAGCCTCCAACCAAAAGTTCCACCAAAAATGGGAGTTCATGAGGGTAAGTGCAAAATTCGTACAGTTTATTAGGAGGTAATTTGCACGAAAAAAAAGTTTAAGAGGCGAAGTATCAAAATGGTCATAGTTCAGGAGGTAAAAAAAAATTCTCTATTAATATTAACATAGAAAAATACAGTATCATGAAAATAAAATAATTCTTAACATTTGACAACCATAATTAAGTGAAAAACAATCGTGGAATTGTGAATAATTATTTGTGAGATCTCAGTAATAAAGTTTGTAATCTGTACAAACGAGATTTCAACATATTTAAATATTATTTGTCATTTTCACGAAGGAAAAATCATTCGTATTATTCTAATACTTTTATTTCACAATTATAAGAACAAAAAACTCAGCTATTTGAAATAATTCATGAGATAAAACACAACAATAATTCCTTTCTCGATGAAACCAGTGATGGACTCTCCAAGTGAGTCTTTTTTTCTGAACTTTACCCCCATCCCCCCACCCTCCACCCCCCAATTGAATATATAGTTCTCATAATTAGCAGAATATCAAACGTTATTTAGCAGAATATACAATGTTAATTAGAATGCAAAATTATGTCTAAATCCTTCTTTCTAGATCACTCTTTTTTCCACCGTAGTGTGTTTATCAGATAAATGGCACGTTAGTTTAATCACAACTCATCATACGTTAGCAATATCAAATTTTATGTTGGCAAAATACTCAATGCTATGTAATATGTTATTGTTCATTTTTTCACCATATTGTTTTTATTCAATAAATGGCACTGTAATTAGCATCAGGGCATATCAAAACTAGCAAGCTCACGTGCGCACGGTAGCAATAAGTAGTAATAAGAAAACATCACAGCACAAACATTGAGGAAAGCTGGAACAAAGCTGAATAAAGCTGTAAGCATTGCAGGTTTTACACAGAAAAGGATAAGGACTGTATTGATAAATTACATAGCACAAAGTGATGGATATATATATATATCCAAAAATAGAAAACCCTAGAAGAATACACGTGTTACAATATTGTAGGCCAAAGCTAGGGACAAACAACACAGTTGTAGCAGCAAATAAGGTCCACTCATTTCCCAATGGTTCCCAGATTTTGTCTTCTTGCATGTGCATGGATGATGTGCATGTGCATGGGATGTATGCATTCTAATACACCCCCCTCAATTCGTACACGATTTTGGTCCAATCGTAAGATTATCTTTGAACCGAGTAAAGAATTGCCCTGTAAGAGGTTTGGTTAAAATGTCAGCTGTTTTGTGTGCAGTTGGTATGTGATGAACTGAAACTGTTTTATCAGCCACCTTCTCTCGGATGAAATGTATGTCAATTTCTACATGTTTCACTCTTGGATGGTGTGTAGGGTTGAATGACAAGAGTACTGCTCCCAAGTTATCAACCCAAACAGTGGTAGGACCTTCTTGATTACAACCTAACTCAGCCAAAAGGGACCTCAACAAAATTAAATCACAAGTAGCTGCTGCAAGGGCTCTGCATTCTACTTCCTGGAATGGGCTATTGTCTTTCGTTTCTTGCTGCTCCAAGAAATCATATTCTTTTGAAGATGAATATAAAAACCAGAAGTGGACTTTCTATCATCTATATCCGAGCCCCAATCAGCATCAACAAATCCAGTCAGCTTTAAGCTTGAGTTCTTGACAAAATTCAGGCCATGGATAATAGTACCATTCAGATACCTAAGTATCCTTTTAACTGCCTTCCAGTGAGAGTTCATATGGGATTTCATGAATTGGCTACACTTATTGACACTGTAGGATATCTCTGGTCTTGTTATTGTGGCATAATGCAGTGCACCAATTATCTACCTGTACAAGGTAGGATTGTCAACTGGTTGACCTTGATGTTTTGAAAGGACAGGTGTTGCAGTCATAGGACTACTGATTCCATTACAGTTACTCATATTAACTCTGTGAAAAATGGTTTCAATATACTTACTTTGCCCAATGAACATCCCATTCTTAGTGGGATAAAATTCCAATCCAAGGAAGTGGTGAGGTGACCCCAGGTCCTTGAGAGAAAAATGTGCCTTTAGTCAGTGATTAACCTCTCAATCAAGCTGTTATTAATGCTGGTAATTAAGATGTCATCCACATATGCAAGGAGAAAAATGCTTCCTGTAGGACTATGGCTGAAAAACAGTGAAGAATCTGCCTGGGATGATTTAAACCCTAGAGAGTGAAGCACATTGTTGAGTTTTGTGAACCATGATCTCGAAGCTTGCTTAAAGCCATATAAGGATTTGTTTAATTTTCAAACAAGGTGTTTCCCTTCTTGTTTCATCTCATAACCAGGAGGTTGCATCATGTATAACTCAGTATCCAAATCCCCATTGAGGAATGCATTATCAATATCCAACTGCCTTAGTGCCCATCCTCTAGAAATTGCCAGTGACAGTACAATCCTGATTGTAGCAGGCCTTACAACTGGACTAAATGTCTCTCCATAATCCAACACAGGTATTTGACTATAGCCCTTGGCTACAAGTCTGGCTTTTTGTCTTGAAATAGATCCATCAACATTCCTTTTGAGTTTGAAAATCCAACTGCAGCCAATAGTGTCCCTTCCAGGTGGTAGTGGAATTAAATGCCATGTATGATTAGAGATCAGGGCCTGATACTCTTTGTCCATTGCCTCCTTCCATGAAGGAATAGAGGTAGCCACAACATGTGAAGAGGGTTCAGTGGTTTCTGAGATAGAGCTGGCATACACCTTGGGCTTAAATATTCCATCTCTTGATCTTGTGATCATTGGATGGACTCTAGGAGGTGATCCTTGAGGTACCTGCATAGACGAGTCAGCAGCAGTAGAAACATGATCATTAGATATGCCTTGATTCTCCATTGGAAAGTCTATGTAAAGCTGACCTATTTGGATTGAGGAATTTGAGTTTGCAGGTTGCACAGAGTTAGATGAGGAAGATGTTGTATTAGGATCAGGTGTTGTCATTTGAGAATTTTGTGGAGGAATGCAGATTATGGGAGGAGAGGGAGGTGTGTTAGGTGGAGTGATAGAGTTATTGTTGTTGGGATGATTTGTGAGAAAAGGACTATTAGCAGCAGGATTTGAAGTATCATTTTCAACTGAAGGTGTGTTTTTAAAAGGAAAGTTGTTTTCATCAAACACCACATGTCTGGTAATAATGATCCTTTTATTAGGAATCAGGACCTTTTAGCCTTTCTACTGATCATTATATCCAAGGAAAACACAGGGCTGACTATTGAATTCTAATTTGTTTTTATTGTAGGGCTTTAAATAAGGATAACAGCAACATCCAAAATCTTTCAACAAAGGGTAGTCTGGCTTTTGCTTGGTCAAAGCTTCAAGAGGAGATAGATAATTAAGGGACTTAGTAGGTATTCTATTCATGAGATAGGTGGCAGTAGAAAAAGCATGATCCCAAAACCTTTGAGGGACAGAAGAATGAGCTAAAATGGATAAACCAGTCTCCACAATGTTTCTGTGCTTCCTTTCAGCACAACCATTCTGCTCAGGGGTGTAAGGACAAGACATCCTATGATGTATTCCATTTTCAAGCAAAAAATTGGTTAGGGGTTTATATTCAGTCCCTCCATCAGTCTGTAGGATTTTTATTTTTCTGCTGTACTTGTTTTCAACAAGAGTTTTGAAATGAACAAAGGCATCTGCAATTTCTGATTTAAGCTTAAGAAAGTATATCCAAGTGGATTTGGTCTTGTGATCAATGAAATTAACATAATACCTGTTTCCATCAACAGAATTAATAGGAGAGGGCCCCCAAAGATCAGAGTAAACAAGTTCTAGAATATCATAACTGTCATTTTCAGAACTCACAAAGGGCAATTTATGACTTTTTCCCATATGACAAGAGGAAAAAGGATTTTTTATTTCATTATTGGAAACTGAAAGATTACAACCATCAATGGATTTCTTTACAATATCATAGGAAGGATGTCCTAGTCTATTGTGCCAAAGGCTGAGGTTGGATTTATTCTTGATGCTGGACAGGTAGATTTTCTTGTTAACAGATGGAGGTGAGGGATTATCATGAACAAGGTCAAAGCTGTAAAGACCATTCCTAAGATTGCCTTGAATGAGAGTCTGGACTTTTGTCCTTCACAAAGCAAACAAAGGGGTGAAACTCAAAAACACATTGTTATCTCTAGCAAACTGTGAAACACTAATAAGGTTCTTAGTGATATGAGGAACATGTAGCAGATTTTTAAGGACAAAGGAATGAGGTGAGTTATGATCAGATTTAAACATAGAGGTGCCAATATGAGAGATAGGCAAACCTGAACCATTTCTTATTTCAATCTTGTCTTCACCAAAATATTCTGATGTTGTATTCAGATTGCTAAGGCTGGAGGTGAGATGGTTGGTTTCTCCAGAATCAGGCAGCCATGATACATCTTGAGAGGCTTCAGAACCATTCAGAGGACCAAAGGAGCTGAGGTTGGCTAGGTTAGCCATGCCTTGATAGTTTTGGTAATTTGAAAAATAATTCTTGCTAGATTCAGAAGCCACAAAGCCTTGATCAAACCTATTATAGCACTTATCAGCTGTATGTCCATTATATTGACAGATTTGGCACTTCACAGTGTTGTAGGAATTTATTCTACCACCTCTACCTCTGTAATTTCCCTAAAGTTGCCTCTTGTTACTCTAAAACCACCTCTGAAATTACCTCTTGAAAAGGACTAAGATGTAAAGTTTGCAGATCCTTTAAATCCATCAGCACTGAATCCATTTGCTCTTTCAATTCTACTTTCAAATGTCAGCAAAAGAGCTTGAGCTTCTCTTAATGAGCAGGGTGGAACTCTAGAGTTAATGGAAATTAAAACAGGGTCATACTCAAAATCCAATCCATCAAGAATTGATGAAATTTGATCATCATCAGTAGAAGATTGTCCAGCAGCAGCCAATCCATCATAACTAGCTTTTACTTTGTTAAGATACTCCCTCATAGACATGTTCCATTTCTTCAAGTTGTGCAGCTGAGCTTTATATTGCATGACCTTAGCTCTAGATGGAGTAGTGAAGTCCAACTCAAGAGATTTCCAGATTTCAGAAGAGGTGTTTAAGCCAACAGTGTTCACAAACATAGTTTCAGAAAGAGAGCTCAGCAACCATGAAACAACCCATTGGTCTTGTTTCATCCAATTAACATACCCAAATGAAGGATTTAGAGGGTTACCTCTTGAAGGAGAAGCAGCATTTCCGGTCAAAGATCCCTCTAGGCCATAGCCTCTTGCTGTAGCTAAGACCTGATGCCTCCATAAAAGATAGTTTGATTAAGACAATTTGACAGTAATGAGTTGAGGTTGTGGTTGAATGATATGGTTTGTTGTAGGTGGTATTTCACCAGATCCCAAGGCCATAGCTGTGTTTAAGGCTGATGATTTTGACAGTATATAAGGTAAAAAGGGAAAGAGTAAAGGTAAGGTATAGAGACGGGTTTGGATCAACCCGCTCTGATACCATAATAGAAAAACATCACAGCACGAACATTGAGGAAAGATGGAACAAAGCTGAATAAAGCTGTAAGCATTGCAGGTTTTACACAGAAAAGGATAAGGACTGTATTGATAAATTACATAGCACAAAGTGATGGAT
>BMAC01000074.1:977611-1000352 GCA_014905375.1 Phtheirospermum japonicum
ACTGGATTCCAGCGCCCCGGCTCGATTTTCTCGTTCTTTTCGCATCCGCCGGTTTGTCCGAACCTCGTCCGCTGCGCTTCTTTGCTTTGTCCGTCCATTCCCGAGTCGAGTATCAACGATCCCAAATGAGCGTGGGCCCCGCTTGGACGTCCTACGGCCAAGAAAAATGGAAACGTGAAAATCTACGAAAATTAATAACAAAACGTACAAAAACTAAGAAAATCTAGAAATACGAAAAAAACGGCCAACCCGACTCCTAAAGCAACAAAAAGCAAGCGAAAAACACGCAACGTGAAACAAAATCGAAAATGAAAATATGTAAAAAAAGATACAAATCAATAATGTTTATCAATTCATTCAATCATTATATTCTTACATGGTATCGAGCCTCTAGGGTTTTCGTCACACCCTGCAACCGGCGTCCATTTTTTTTCTTTTTCCTTCCCACGTCTGCATTCTTTTTTCCAGCAAAATGGCTACGATACCGGATGTAGTTTCAATCAACGCTTCTGCGCAAATTCCATTAAAGCTTGATTCAACCAACTAATGTACAAGAATTTTCGACGTTCCCCCCCTAACCTTTATTTTCGGCAGAATATTCTTTATAGATTCCATCGGCGGTTAGTTGAGGGGCAAAGTGAAAGAATCTTATAAGTTTAGGGGGCAAATTAAAATAATATAAATATTAGATTTTTGTCTTAAAGTTTTATATTTGAAAAGATATAAAGTTTTTATCCATATATCCTCCATTATTTGCGAACCTGCGTACTATTGCTTTTATTATATACGAGCAATATTTTTATTATATAATCGCAATACTTTTATAATGTAATCGTAGTACTTTTAATCAAATAAGAAAAAATATTAAAAATTTGAACCATCCAATTAATTAGATCTAAGGCCCATAATTGGCCTTAGATCACATATAATTATAGTGGTTCTTATTTGACACTAATCCTTCATATATGTGTGTATGTGTGCACGCGCGCACGTGCGCACAAAGTTGTCAATACAATTCCAATTAAAATATAAAAAAGTAAAAGAAAACATATAATTCCAATTAATATTTATAATTTTCTAAATATAAATGTTGCTAATATATCAATTATATTGTTAAATTTGAAACACACGACTAACTATTATGTATATTATTAGGCTAAATAACATAATAAATATAATGTTATGTATTATGTTTGAATAAAATAAAATAAAATAAAGGTTTATTTCGTATATGCTTTATTATGATACGAAAAACAAAATTACCATTCAATATTATTATTTATATAAAAAAGTATGATTAAATACTATATTAATCAATAGTACATTGTTATATAAGATTGTATCATCATATTACATAAAGAGAAAGTGGGAAAATGGCTTTAATGTTTACGTTCAAATGCAATTATGATTTTATTATAGAGGACTTTTACGGTACCGTGAAGGTACCATTTCCCACTTAATCAGAACCATTAGATTAAAAGTTGGTTATGAATAATGGTACGATCGATGGATGTAAATGCAGGGGGTGAGGGGTATGGTGCCTTCACGGCACAGTAGTCATTTCCTATATTATAAGATAATTTTTTTAATAATATCTTTTATACCTATATTATTAATTACTATGATATCATTTTACTTTTATATATATATAATATATATATATATATATATATATATATATATATATATATATATATATATGTGTGTGTGTGTGTGTGTGTGTGTGTGTGTGTGTGTGTGTGTGTGTGTGTGTGTGTGTGTGTCTGAGAGAGAGATAGAGAGATAAATTCTATATTTTTAAAAAAGTAATATTTTTACATAAAAACTAAATATTAATATTATAATAATTTGTGATCCAAATTATAAGATTTTCGCAATTTGCCCCCGAACTATAAGGTTCTTCCACTTTGTTCCTTACCTCCCGACGAAATATAAAAAGAATATTCCATCAGAAATAAACTTTAGGAAGCAACAAAGAAATTTTTGTACATCATAGAATAAATTAAAATAAAAAAAAATTAATAATAATACTTTAATGGTAATGTGTAAAATATCCCAACACTGGGGCAAAATAAAATTTTCCCATACTTTGTGTACTTGGCATGAACAATGATACAATCTCGTATTAATAATGACCATAGGTTATGCCGAGATCCTTGCTTTTCAAAGCCTATCTCGGTGACCATAGGAATATGGCACAATATTTATCCTGTGAGTGGATATGCTTAAAAAACACATGTGAGAATGAATTCAAATTTAAATTGATAAAGAGATAAGAAAAAAAAAACCTGCATTTCGGGGAAACAATAAGATATTTTAATTTTATATACTTTTTAAATCAATAAAATTACATGGAGCGAATTGCTCCATGGAGCAACAGATAAAAAGAAAACTTTAATAATTTACATATATTTATATTATTTTATTAATTTCGTATTTACCTTTTTAGCCTTTTTTGGTTATAATGGAAAGTAATATATTAACTTTTTTTCTCCCTGATTTCTTCCATCATCTTCCCGTCGCCTCCTCCACACCCCCACACACTAATACTTCTGCAGATCTCGAAATAATTCTTCAATCATCAAAACTATTTTTTCAAAAAAATAAATAAAATTAATAGGAGCTGCGAACAAGACGACCTACAAGAGGATTGCCACACCCTAAATCCCCGCTATCCTCAGCTGCCCGCCGGCGCCTAGAAAGCCTCCATCACCGCGGCGGTCCAATTCTCGTCCCTACAAGAATGGGATAATAGATGGAGTGAGAAAAGCTGAATCCAATTCTCCAACTCTGAGAAATCCCTCTTCTTCTACGTTAATCTCTCCAAGGTTCTCCTTTCCCTAATTTTATTGTTCTCGTGACGGTGTATGATTTGACGTTGGTGAATACATACATACATGTGTGCCTATTTTTAAGGGTTTCTTAAACCCGATTTTACTTTGAGACTGAAACTTTATCTGCTTTCAGATTCTTTCATGGGTTGCTAGAATGATTTATCATAATATTTTATTTGGTGTGATTTTCTTTTTCCTTTCATTTTTTTTTTTGGTTGTTATCAGATGTGTGTGTGTGTGTGTGTGTTCTTTTTTATGTTGGTTCATTCCTTCAAAACTCAAATATAGCATAAATTCATAGAAAATAGTAATTCAGATTGTGATAAGCTTTTTATGTTTTCGCGAACGGTCTTTGTATGGTCGCCTAATGAGTAAATAAATCGTGTTTTCCAGAGGTACTTGCAGCAATATGGTGAGGCTGAACTCTCTGGTCTTGGAATGGCTATAACCACTTTCGTGACTATTGCTGAAATTTTAAAGAACAGTGGATTTGCCGTCGAGAAAAAAATCAGGACTTTGACAATTGACATGAGTGATGATGCAGCAGCACGACCCGTGCCCAAAGCAAAGATTGAGGTCTTACTGGGAAAATCAGCAAACTTTGATGAATTAATGGCAGCTGAAGAAGAGGGAAATGAAATCGAGGAAAATGACGAACAGATTTGACATCTGGTTCACGTGAACTCATTTGATCGCCTGTCATCATTATCTAACACACAACCATTTTATGTTGTTCATTTTACTTTTGCCGTCATTGCTAACCTGTTGGAGAATTTGGATTATTTGATTGCTACATGAAATGATGATTGGTATCTTAAGTTTTCAAAAAAAAAAAAAAAAAAGGYCATACACATTATTTACACGCCATATATTTATACCAATAAAATAAAAAAGAGAAAGAGATTGATCAATTTATAAATTCTCTTAGAACTGTAACAATTTATAAATTCCATTGTATAGAGTAAGATTTTGACATGGTAAAATATATCCTGGGAAATGATCGAGTCCTCAAGAGGATAGAAATATATTCTGATTTTAAGGATAAATTTGACGCGCTCCAGAGAATTTCACTACTCCATCGAGAATCCAGGGAATGTGAAGTTGCCTTCTTTTGAGATTGCTGCATCATCATGCAGGTACAAGAACTGATCCAATGGGGTGTACAAAGCACGACTTTAATGTGGTGTGATGTATTTGAGGAATGCTCATGTTCTGAAGAGGATTGAAATGTTTCCCAATACCTTGGAATAGATACTTGTGTTGTGGGATTGTGCGAGTCTTTTTTCTTTTTTGTTAAATTTTGTTTTTTTAATATATATCTTTTGAGGTTGAGCTTTTTTTCATTCTCAATGTAATTGTCTTTTTGAAACGAGTACGTGTAAACCCCTCGTGTTCGTGCTGTTTTTTTCTTTTTCTTTTTTTAAGAAAGAGATTGATCACATCTAAATACAGTACACAGCTATGTAATCATCATACGTATACCGTTTGATCATATTATCCGTGTCGTATATGATGTATCCACAGAAGATTATAGACGCCAGACATCCTAGATCATCACGCTAATTATACCCAGGGGGAATATATTCTGAATGAGGGCAATAACGGTGCCTCTACTTGCCGCCTAAAATGTGTACAAAGTGAGACTGACAACCACAGCGGCCGTTAAGATAACAGACTCCATAATCACTTTTTCGCTGGTGAAAGCGCATGTCAACCCCACAGCAAACGCAAGCGACAGAGTAAATATCCAAAGAATAAAGTAATCCCAAGGGTGGCTCTGAGTAAAAACCCCAAGAAGAAAGTAATTCCAATGGTGGCTCTGGTAATAGTAATGCAACGGACACAAACTCTGAAAGGGGGTGATTGATGTAAAGCGCCAAACGATAATGAGGAGCAACTGCAAGCTACAAATCACCAGTACAGCTTCCACGTCATCATTCTGGTAAAGCACAAATTTGGATTGTGTTAGGTTTTCCGGTAAAACGTGTTTACATTTTTTTTTCATCTCTTTTTAAATAACCCAGAATTTTCTCGTCAAGAATCATCACAATTAATCTAAACCCTAATAAAAGTCATTATAGATACACACACATAAAAAATATATATCAGTAATTTCCGTTGTACCTTTGGGTTGGTCATCAACAACAACTCTCGAATCCAGATCCGAATTAAATTTTTCTTCTTCTTCTTCTTCTTGATTATTACTATAACCACCAAAAAAACCACCTAAACTCGCCCAAAACGACGACAGAAACACCTGGAGACGACAGTTGCCCGCCTCTCTTTCTTCTGGGCTTTCAGTCACCACTGTGCAAAAACAGCCTCCGTTGTAGACAGGTGACTTAAAAATAGTCTATGAGCTTCTCCAAAACTTCTAACAAATGTCGCCAAATCCAAAATGTAATAAACGAAATAATGAGAAGCCAAACTGAGAGTACAAAACTGAGGCGTAAAAAGAACTGCAGAACATGGCAGGCTTTCTTCATAGCTATCTCAACAATAAACTCCCGAAAAGGAAGCCTTGCAGGGGCATATCAAAAACAAGATCCATGCATATCAAAAACACTTCTCCTAAATCTTGTATTTATTTATCACGAATAACAAGATCAATACATATCAAAAAGAAAGAAAACCAAACAACAAGCTTCGACATGGTTCACTAATTTTTGGTTCACATTAAAAGGGAAAAAAAAATAGAAAATCAAATAACTGAGAAAAAAGAGAAACAAACTTCATTATCTAATATAAATTATAAAATCAAATTTCATTATCTAATCACATAACATAATATGTTATTGATCAAATTTATTACAATCACTTGTGGTTCACAATTAAAAGTTGCAAATAATTAAATAACAAAGAAACAATAAAATTAAATCGCAGTCAGGGCTTAAAGATCAGAGATAATTATAACAGGTTTATTTTTTCGATTTTCTTCAATCTCTTCAATAACATCTACAAAAATATCATACAACTCCAACAAAGGGCTTCCTTCGAGGAGGATTGACCTCATTCTTTCACTTCCAAATGTACGAAGTTCTCTTTTGACCATCTCCTTGATAAGCTTGCACCGAGGACGGTGAGGGAGGATGCTTCCAACCATCAACACGCTTTCGTGGTGGTGTTAGAGACATTGTTTTTTTTTTTTCTCAAGAAATCCGAGCCTAAAAAACAGAGAAAGAAGAAGTATGGGAAAAAGAATGTTTTTTTGGTGCATTTGGACACAACCCCGATCCACATATATATAGCGCTTTGTAGAGCTTCTTTTTCCTTTCACTATTTTCATAAATAAGGAATGATGTGTATATATATATGGTTAGTGAGATTATTTCATATGAGATTTCATGCAATCAGCCTTGCGTGAGATAGGCACATAAATTATCAATCAATAATTCCTTCCAACATCTACAAATTGCTTCTCCCAAAGAAATTGTGACACACACTTATTTGAATCAAAATCAGTCTTGGACTCCTTTTGAATCTTCGTGCTTAAAGCAATCGCATATTGCTCAACAAATTATTTCAACGTGCTACCATGATGGATGTAATCATCAAGAAATGCATGCATACTCTCAGTTCTTTGAGATGAAACTATGCCGGCCCCAAAAAAATGATCAAGATAAACGGAAGCCCAACTTTTCCTTTCCTTATACAAGTTCGACAACCATTGATTATTTTCTAAGCTATATTTTCCAATAAACTCATTCCATTGCCTCTCAAACTCCAAAATTGTGTGGCTCTCATAAACTAATTTCTTAAAATCGGAAACCGCACTATCAAATTCAGCTATGTGACTAAATTTCATTGAAACTTTTTGCATTATGTGCCACAAACAGAAACGGTGTCTTGTATTAGGCATAACTTCCTTAATTGCAGCCGTTATGCTCAGACATTGATTAGTTAGAATACCATTAGGGTGTATTCCACCCATCGCATCCAGCCATGTCGAAAAAAATGAAGATATGTTCTCATGTGATATCAAAGCACAACCTAGCAAAATTGATTGACCATGTTGATTGACGCCAATTATTATGCCAAATGGCATGTTATAGCGATTCACAAGGTAGGTTGTATCGAAGCACACCACATCATGAAATTAGTCATAAGCAGCTTTGCAACGCGGATGTACCCATAATACGTTAGCGAGCCTTCCCTCGACATCTGTGTCGATTAAATAAAAGAAATCTCTCTCTTCTTGTTGCAACTTCATAAACAAGTTTTGAATAGCATGAGCATCACCCTCACCGAGCCTAAGCCTCCGATTACTTTCAATGAAATTTCTACAATCTTTGGGCAAATAACCTAAATTATCCGGCCCGCCCTTTTGAACCTCTAACAATCTAATACTCTTGGAAGGCCTAATTCCAGCAATGTCGTTTGCTTCTAAGGTCCGTTTCATCTCAAGCATCAAGTTTCTATGGTTGGGCATCATCCTAGTCATCTCAGGATTCAACGTGTGATTGTGATTGTTAGATACACGAGTTACAGTCCAAACACCCTTTTTTAGGATAGCACTTAATCTTGCAGGACACTGTATTCGCTTTGATGGTCCCTTGGAGATCGACTTTCTTCCCCTATCACATGCAATTGTTTGGTACTGGTGACAACCGTCCTTGACCTTTCTTGATGAATACCTCGCGACAGAAAAACTTTTAATTCTAGCGTGTTGTTGGTACGCAATTAGCAAAGTCTCAACGCTAGGAAATATCATTCCAACCACTGGCCCATCTTTATTGTTATTTATAGGTTCTTCACCTTCAACATTATTTTTAAATTTAATTCCACCGTATGCATCAAACTCTGCACGTATTGCATCGCCTCTTGAATTTTCTCCAATCGCAATTTCTTCCCCTTCTTTAAAAATATCTTCAATTTCATCATTTACAACTTCATCTGCGCCATGGCCACTTGAGGCCCAATCCATATCATTTTCTTCATCAGAGAAGCCAAATATATCATTGATTATTTCATGCATATTTTTTGGTCCATGATTAGTTAGCATTTCTCCGACTAAGAAATGCTTTGATTTTGCTTTTTGAGGGAGAAGTTTGGGTTTTTTTTCAAATGTTTTCTCTGTTTTGAACTTTGTTTTTTTATTTGATCATCTGTTCATTTTTGTTTATTGTTTTAAGTTGATTCTGAGTTTTGATTTGCTAAATCAATTTAAATATTGAAATACCTAAAACCTAACCATAAATATTTTAAGTTGATTTTTAAGTTGACCTTCTGTTTTAATATTGGAAATGTCGTTTTATTCGCTTTCTAAAAGAAACATCGTCATGCTAAAAAAAAGAAAAAAAAAGCCAGATACTTTATTATAATTAATTAATTGTATTCATCTTTTTCAAACTAGACCCATCAACGTCGAGTATATAAAATCAGTTTATATAATATAAAATAATATTTGTTGAAATATACGAAAATTTTATCAGTCAATCACCTGGATATCACAAGATATATACAATTAATATACTTTATTATAGGGATCGCCAACAAAGACAAAAAATATGAGCAGATCTACGTCTGTGGGTGTCACCTACTACGTGTATATATCTTGTGATATCTAGGTGTAATAATTAGATAAAAAAATGTGTATATTAATTACAAAAGAAAATTAGTCGTGTTTGTTTTTTCCATACCGTCTAAGTTCATGCACTGATGGTGATTTGTCAAATGGTTTGGTACATGGATGAAAACAAATTTTATTTTTATATTGCATCATGTGCGATGATTTCTTGCACTATTTCTTAATCGACATGCAAAATCATTGGACGGGATATTTCAAAACTTTATTGAAGCAATTATAAAATAGGAGCCATTATTATCTATATAATCACGTCTGGTTATGTGATATGCCCATTGCTTTATGTTTTCCATGGTATTTGTTTATATATCTCAAATCCAAGGTCATCAGTTCACATTTGCAAGGAATTAATATAGCATTTGTACAGAAAATATAAACAGTCTACGAATGAATCGGAAATTCTACATACAAGTGAAAACTCATGTTAATTGTGTCGAAAATACATTTAAATTACTACTAGTGCTGGTAAACGGGCTAATCGAACAAAACAAAACCAATTGAACATATACTTTGATAATTAATTCAATTCAGGTTCTCGTTTCAATTAATACGTATACATCCACACAGTCAACCCATAGATAATAAACTCTTGTTGCTCAAACCAAAATGAATCCAATTACAACTCTCTGATGATTTATCATTTCAAGAGGGGAACCAATTGTATTTCAAAAGATTCATGGAGCAACTGAGTCAAGTAGCCAGAGTCAAGACAAGTTAGATTTTACATTCAAAACATATTTGATTGGCCCCTACAAACTTCCAGAATCTGAATTATCCTGTTGATGAGATTAGACGAGCTGGAGAGCAGTTTGGTCATCGGAGGAGTAGCGTTGCTGCTGATTTGGTTCCACGAGATTCATCGGTAGGAAATTCCGAACATCACACAACTGTGAGGACATGGGCACCACGTGGTACTCCGATCCAGCTAGCATCAAGTTCATTTGCTGTTGTGCTCGCTCGCCTTCACCTATCTTTGCTCAGAGAAACATGTTGGCGTTGTGCAGCTCGAGCATCAATATCCAATCTGCAAAGGTTGCATAGTTTCTAGAGTCAAAAACTCTAAATAAGCTCGAACGACCCTAATTATTAAAATATCGACAAAAAAATCCTCAAATATTATAATTAACAAATATTATAAGCCACACATCAACAATAAATAAAACACAACGGAGAAATGAACAAACATATTCAGAACCCCTTTCGGAGCTCAAAGAGGCATCGAATCAACACCACCTTTTCTGCCGCAAAGCCCAAACCGAGACATGGGCAACCTCGAACAACCGAACCCAATCAGAAATTGAGACCCAGGTGAAGCTCAAGGTTTTTTGCGACTGCTCTTCTGCGTGCGTGTGAGGCGACGGGATTCCCATTCAATATCGTCGCCACTGAAGCTCGAAATAAGGCGGAAGAAATAAGGGAAAAACCTGGGTTTGAAGCACAAAAATACAAGTGGCACGATAGATAACAAAAACAGTCGACTAAGCCATCGATCCATCCTTTCAATACAGACTCACCGGGAAATCGAGTCGGAACAGGGTCCAAAACCAAATCAAAACCAGTCAGCCCAAACCGAGAGATTATCAGCCTCCATCACTCATACTTGAACCTAACATCGTTGGCCTTGTGGCATAGAAACCTTCACCACCAAACCATTTCTCGACGAGGTCGATGTCGTTCGTCTTGAACTGCAGAACTCCATCCTAAAATCAATTACCATCAAATCCAAGGCCACTGAACCAGAATTCCACCCGACTCTGCCACCGAGACGCCGTGAACCGTCAGCCCATTTTAGGGCCCACGAATTGAAACGGACCCAGGAACCCAAGGATCAGGTCTCGAATCAGAAGTCGAGCCACCAGCCATCGTTGGCCACCGCCTGCATCTCCAACTTGTTGTGCGCTGCCGTCCGTGGAGTGTACTGGAACCGTGGAGTATGGCTGGTGAGACCGTGGTGAATAAGAGAAATTTCAGGGTTAGGAGGAGAAGAAAACCGGACACCGGTCACAGCCTTTGGAATCGTCGCCTCCACTGCTCAGGGATGCCCCATTACCGCTGCCGATTCACGGTCGCCGCTATCCCGTCGACGGAGGGTACTTGGCCAATTGGCCGATTGGAGAGAAATGGAGAAGATGGAAAAAAAAAAAGACGGCAAATTGAATTAGGGTTGGAAGATCCCTTTTTCATACCCACAACAACCTTCATAGTAACTTTTAATCCTCTTCGATTTAGGTGGAGGAGGCGACGGAAAGATGGAATGACAACAACCTTCACAGTAACTTTTAATCCTTTTCGATTTAGGTGGAGGCGACGGAAAGATGGAATGGAAGAAATAAGGAAAAAAAATATTAATATATTTCTTTTCAATATAACAAAAAAAAAAGAAAAAAAGTAAATATAAAATTAATAAAATAATATAAATAAGTGTAAATTATTAAAGTTTCATTTTTGTCTTGTTGCTTTCTGGAGCAATTCGCTCCACCCAGCACCACCCTTTCTAAATATACAGACTAACTATAAATAACTTGACATTACCTGAAAACTTTTAAGGAGTATTTTCACATGCCACTGTTACAAAATTACTATGTTCGTTTACTCTTTTCACTTTTAATTATACACATTGATACCTTTGATTTCTTTACCGTCTCACATTGTCAAAAAATTATACGTGTATATAACGCGTAAATGTAGTTCTATTTATACACCTTCTTGACAAAATTCCCAACTCTTCAAAAAACTCGTACGAATTGAAGTCAGAAGTGAAGTAGCCAAAAAGCGATGCACGTGGACATGATTAAAGCTTTGTATAGCTCCTATTTATACCTTTAAGCCTAAGTTTGCTTACCCACGGCCAAAAAGTAAAAAGGAAAAAGTTAATTAATTGTTTAAAATTAATATACAATAATTCAGAGAGGAAAAAAAAAAGGATCTCATAGGATTGTAGACTGAAGTAGGGTATGTTAATTAATGATGGCGAAAATCTTGGAGCACTGTCACACCTGTTTAATGTAAATTATCAATTATTTAGCTTAATTCACAGACTATTCTGTCAAAATTAAATATTTACTATATGCGCACACATTAGTTACTCGTTTGTTTAAAAATAATAATAATAAATCATTAGTGACTGGGGTCCATGCATCATTAGAAAACAGAGAAAAATGGAAAAACAACGAGACCAAAGTCAAAGTCAGCTGCTAAAAAAAGTTTGAGATTCCAAAGGGACATATGCACTGACATATACAATGCCAAACAGGATACAAACAGTGCAAGATCACATGCATTCTTAGTACAACCAACTCATTATTCCCTATAATTTCTTTGGAACTTATATATAATGTGACAATCTTTTTTGAAATACTGCAATTTTTTTTCTAGTGTTCTAGGCTGCTCATTGCAGACTGACCATTTTCGGATTTAGGAAAAGAATTGGAGAAAAGGGCCAACAAATAAATAATGTTGAATATGACATGTAATTTGGAATTGTAAGTTATCATTTTGTTCGTTTAGGTAAAAAAGAATTTAGAGTGAATTGTTTAGATGGTCGTTAATTGTGGTCGCGGGTATTAGAAATCAAAATGAATATTCAGTAAAATTTGCAAGAATGATCTCATACAAATATGTAGCAATTTGTTTATTTATTTTTGCCAACAGGATATTAAAAATTAAGATGAGTTGACTTTTAAGATTATTCCTTTTTAAAAAGAAAGAAAAGAAAAGAGAAGAGTCTTGAAAAAGTGAGATAGTTGTTTAGATATTAGGTTTGAGTCATATTGGGTGTTGAGAGAATAGTAGTAAGTGAATCGAATTGGGAAGAATATTAGAAAGATGTGACCATTATTTATATTTGCATTTGATTAAAAAATCGAAATATATTTGAGTTGATTCAATTAGTCACATATGAGAATTCCTAAGTTTTCTATTCTATTTGAATTTTCTGGTCAGGATACAATTTTGAAGTTAACTTTAGCCAAGTGTATTGGTTAAAAGACGGGAAATGAAACTTAAATATAATAATCAAATACAATGTTTGAAGAGTTAAAATAAGAGTGTATTTTTATTCGCATTCGAAATTTATATGAATACAGTTTAGGGCCTCCCGTGTAAGGTCAGATTCTTCTAATTCAATTTTAAATCACGAATCAAATAAAAAGTATTTGATTATATTAGAACCCCATTCGGAAGGTATTTACTTTCTTCTTAAACTAGTTAACACTAAGCATATTATTCGAGGTTTACAAATAAGTAACACTCATTGAAAATATTAAAAATATAATAGTAAAAATACTACACATAAATCGTAATATTATTTTTTTATTTACATAAAAATTATTTTTTACAATAAATATTTTTACACATAAATCGGAGCGTTATTTGTTCTTATTATAAGACTGATTTTCACAATAAATAGTTTTTAATTATTTTTACGGAAGTCACGAAATTAGTTGTAAGAAATAGCAAAATAACATATACTTGAAAGAAAACCAGTAGAAAATTGAGTTTGTATAAAACATACAACACCCGCGTGTCGCATGTAAATATGTGATATAAATAATTAAAATTTATAAGGCACTGCTAATTCTATTAAAAACGTTGTATATCTAACTTTTAGTATATGTAATATTATTTCATTATTTTTTTTGTTTCCTTTTTTCTTTTTCTTTCCTACGTAAGACATTAATTTATTCATATAGATATATAATGTGTTTATCAATGCATTTTATTGGAATTAGATAAGGAGATTTAGAATACATTTAATATTTCTTTTTCTATGTGCAATAATATGTTATTATTAGTTTTTGTTATTTTTGTTTCTTTTTTTTTTTTTTGAGTAATAATAGTTTTTCATACAATTTTTCAATGTTATTATCAATGCATTATGATAGGATTAGATATCCAAATTTAAGTTTATATATTTTATATAAATATTCTTCTTTTGTAATAATTTTATATAACTCATATTTTTCTTAAATAGAATATTTAAAATTCTAAAAATAAATTTATTTTAAATTTTATTATAAATAAAAATTAATTCAAATATAGATTTTTTCTAATTAAATATGACTTCTTTATTTTTTTATATTAATATAATAAAAATAAGATATTTAATTAGGCAAAATATGGTAAATAAAATATTGAATTAAGTAACATATAGTAAAGGAAAATATTAAATTATGAAAAATATAATGATAGAGAAATATTAAATTAAATAAAAATATATATAAGAAAAATATTAAGTTAGGTATGTTCGGTAACACCAAAGTACCAGAATATTTTCCAAAACTAACAAAGTATGTGAAGCAAACACACAAGATAGGAAGATTTGCATTAATATATACGAGACATCATGAATAAATGTATTAAACAAAGAAAGAAAATAGTATAGTGTGCATGTTGTAATGCAATTATTATATCATCGACATTTACATTTTATAATATTAAATAAGATTATTAAGTACATTATATAACAACTAAAAATACATTACGTATGGACCACATTTCATATTGAAATGCTGTGTTCATGATATAATTTACATGTGACAATAGTACTTGTAATTTTCGGTAACGATTGATCCAGTAAGTACGTGATATTTGAACTATATCATGTGGGTTCACATAGTTACAAAATTAAATATTTCAAATCTTATTATAGTAGAGCTCACCATTTGAAATGGTATTAATCAGTTCACTTACCGTCCATTCCTCCGGTAACTACCTAAAAATAAAAAATAAATTAACACAGGTTAAATCCAAATTTAAAGAGAGTGAAGTGAAGGTACAAAATGACACAAGTATAAGTCAAGGATGGATGATAAATGAAAGTGAGATTGGAGATTGATGGCGCAATTAACGGGAGGGATAAGTCATTAATTTCAAATTGCAATTTGCCGCAAGTGACGAAATGTATGAACCCTCCAAAACTGCAAGACTTTTTTCTTTACCCTCAAGGATAATGCTTCAAGTGCTGGTGCTTTTGTCCTCTAGTTGATGACTTTTTGTGTCCGACTTTGTTTTCCAGGAATGACTGTCATTCCACTTGGAACTTTATGGGCCATAGGCGTCCAGATTTATAGGACTACTACTAGCGCACGTATCAGTTATCATGTTACAGTGTCATTGTTATGAATCATAATTGCCATCCTATCAACAAAGGGGTAACAAGAGCCTTTTATCCATGTTATACCTTTTAGTGGGTCAGAGTCCGTGGGAAAATGCAGAAAGTTGGACTGGGCCAAGTCAGTCCATAGTATAACTGGGCCACCAATTTATTGGCCCACTCAAATCACACGCCGTGATTAAGGGTGTGCAAAATTCAGTCGAAAACTGAACTGAATTGCACATTTGGGTTCGGTATTTCGAACATCCGTTTGGCTTTCGGTTTTGAGTTTATAGAAATGTCGTGTTCGATTCGATATTGTTTTCCTAATAAGAAAACCAATTTAGTCGAACCGACCGATTTACATATTATATATATAATTTATTGATTATATATTTTTTATTATTTTTTCTGGGCTAGAAAATGGGAAAAAAGTGAAGAAGAAGAAGAAGCAAAGCGAAATCGGCCAAAATATATCAATTCGTATTTAATCGATTTTACACATTATTTCGATCGGTTCGGCCCCAATGACAACCAAAATTCGATCAATTCAATTTACCATATTCACCTTATTGAACCATCCCATGCACACCCCTAAATGTGATTCTCATTAATTGCAATGGGCTAGTTCAGGTCTCATTTTGAGCACATCGGACCAACATAGAAAATGGACTAGGCCAAGCTAGCCCAAAATGTGATTGAGCCACTAATTTCTTGATAATTCAAACCAAACTTCATATTTATAACTAGAAAAAAGAATTACCTCACAAACTATACTTAATTGGACTATTTATCTCTTAATCTTTTATTAAATACATAATCTCTATATACTTTGTCTCTTGAACTGTACAGATGTACCTCCTAATAACAAATTATGATGCAAAGGTTTTCACGTGAAATTTGCACGAGTATATTTGTCATGTCTTTTCAAAATTACATTTTTAGATTATTTTTAATCTAATAAAATAAAATTTAAAAAACAAAACAAAAATATTCCTCAAACACGCGCGCGCACACGAAAAAAAAGAAGCAATTTCTTTTCTTTTCCTAGACCTTTTCCTTTTTCTTTCACCTCACTCTTTCCCACATAGACGTACTCATCATTCACTACCGACCCCCACCAATGCTGCCACTCGTCGTCAACATCACAACTAGTTTCACCATCCACAAACACTATAGAACCGAGGAAACACAGAAAAAATCTACCGTAACTATTTCACTTTCCTCATCTTCTTTTACAACGAACTTGATGGCGGCGGCAGGTTGGTAGTGGCCTGAAGCGGCTAGTGGCGGACTTTGACTGAGAGCGATGACATCAAGGCGGCAGGGGTTCCTGGGTTCCATGCTGATGTAACCAAAAAGATTGGTTCACCAAGAAAAGAGGATACAAACCTTAAATATGTAATCAGCGACCTGATAGATCTCCAGAAAACTCCTGGTGACCTGATCAAACCTGCAAAACACAACCCAAGTCGGGTAGCCCCAGCGTAGGCCCCCGATGCTTAAATCAGATATTATTCGAGAGAGATGTGCGAGAGCTCAATAGTGCGCGAGAGCTTAAAACGTAGGATAAAATCATCGTAGGGTAAAAAGTGAGGCTTGCATCCTCTTTGTACAGACAAGAGACAAGAGTCGTGTTCCCAATCTAGGGTCCTCGTCTCCTGTATAAGAGCTCGCCTCTCCTAAAGGAGAGATCGCCATAAAATCCCTAAATCTATAAAATCCGTAAGCTCCATGATCCATGATAATTGAAGATGAGAGAATTATTCCACATAATGTGAGATCTTTGATAGAGAGAATGGTGAAGTTGATTAATGTTGTAGAAGTTGAAGTTAAGTTGTGAATTAAGGGCCTGAATCCCCTATTTATAAGATTATTTAACTTCTCCACCTTTTAATAGGATTCCTTCATAAGATGGTGATAGGGCAGTACTAGTAAGACCTGGATTGAGGTAGACCTGCATTTAATAGTAAGGGCGGTAAGAGTTAATGAACTGGCGTGTAAAAGGAAAAGGCATGGTCAAATCTCTCTTGAAAGAAAAGTGGCCATAGACAGACCTGATTGATTGTTAATAGGAAAAGACAAATGGGGGACCATTCGTTACCTGAACGATCCTTGATTTATGGGCCTTATTCCCGAAATCCCGGAAAAGGGGTCCCCACCAGGGGACTTCTAGATATTCCAGCCAGATCTGGATGGGGAAAGAGATGGAGCCAGTAGTGATTGTAAATAGGGAGACAGGGCCGACCTGCCCGCTTAAGAAAGATCCGCTGGTTTGGTCAGACCTGACCCTCGGCTTACTCAAGAAGGAACAAGTGGGACCACTTGTTCAGAAACTATTTCCCCAAACGGCCCATGATTCGCGGCACGTGTTCCTGGGATCCCGGCTGGGGTCCCCACGGGAATAAGCTATAAATATCTCAGCCCCAAGGCTGAGAGAGGTATGTCATTATCTTGAAACATTCCTTCTTATTTTCTGGAAAACACCTCAAACGCTGACTGACTTAAGCATCGGAGAGGTTTCCACCGGAAAATCACCGGTGGTCCTTTCTAATCTATTTCTGTGGCGTAGGTTCGGGAAGCTCTTGGGCTTTCAAGTGTTATTCAGGTAGTTCACTTTCTAGGCTGAAACAATTGGCGCCGTCTGTGGGAAAGCGATCAAGTTAAGACGTGAGATTTTCTGTTTATTTCATGGATTCAGACGGTTTACGACAGAACTTGGTGGGTGAGCTCGGTGGAACCCCTAGTTCCGCCGCGCCATGGGGGATGCCCAGGTCTCCAGATACGTCGGCGATGGGACCAGGAGAGACAGCGCCGTCGACAGGGACCGCGCCAGGCACTACGCCGCCCCCACTCAGTAGATCTGTGCCAGCCACGGGTGGTTCATTTAACGAAACCTTCCTTTTGCAGCTCTCAGAGCTAATCGGCAAAGCCGTGGAGACGGCGGTGGAAAAGAAGTTCGCGAAGATGGCGACGCCGCCATCCAACATACCACCAGCACGAACTGTTCCGGTGGTGGAAACGGAGCCATTGCGAGGACAGCATGCGGATCGGGCTCACTTACATGACGGGGAAGAGCACTTCTCCACCTCTGACAGCGAGACTTCAAGCCAGACTAATCCAGGTCTGGCTGAACAGATGCAGAGTCTGCAAAAAGAAATGAGGGAGTTTAAGAGAAAAATGGCGACTAGCAGTGTGATTCCGGCGAGAAGGGGTACGCCGTTTACTAAGGAAGTTATGCGAGATGATGTGCAATGGAACCACGGACCCGTGGGATCATCTCAGTCGCTTCGAGATCGCGGCAGCCCTACATAAATTTTCGGACGCTGTCATGTGTCGGGTCTTCCCGATGACTTTTACTAAATCAGCGCAGCTCTAGTTTAGTCAGCTGCCGCCGAGGTCTATCAGCAATTTTGACGAGTTCAGCTCAGCCTTTTTACACCATTTCACGAGCTGTAGAAAGTATCAGAAAATGCCGCTTGAACTTTTCAGTTTGAAGCAGAAAGAGAATGAGAGCCTCCGTGCTTATATCAACAGGTTTACAACCGCTAAGTTAGAGGTGCCCTCTGCGTCTGAAGAACTGTTGGTGAATGCTCTAGCGCAAGGTTTGAGACGAGTGGATTTCTTTCAGTCGCTGGTGGTGAAACCAGCTCTGAAARTTGGGGAGCTCTTGGAGAGAGCGGAAAAGTATATCCATCTGGAAGAAGCTTTGAAGATCAAGGATGAGGGAGAAAGGAAGAGAGAAAGGCATGATCGCGAGGACAAGGGGGCTGTAAAAAAGCTTAGGCCAGACCTGTCTAGAGGGAGGCCTCACTTTGATAAATACATTCCTTTAGCAATCCCACAGGGAGAAATCTTACAGGCAATTGAGAAGCATCCAAACCTGAAGTGGCCAAAGACCTACTCGCAGAGGCCCAGGAAGGAAAAATCAAATCGTTTTTGTCACTTCCACAACGATTATGGGCACGACACTGACCAGTGTACCCATCTAAAGGACGAGTTGGAGAGGCTAGTTCAGGCTAGACATTTAAAGGAGTATGTTCGGATGAGGAGAGAGGAAGCCAGGTCTGGCAACAAGAATTATGATCGGTCCCTGACAAATAGGGGCAGCCAGGATAGGGTGCGAACTGGGGTAAGAAGATCTGATCAGACCCAGGTCACCCATGGAGAAATCCAGATGATTACCGGAGGAGAATTGGAGGAGCATTCCAAGCGAACACAACACAGTTATGTCAGAGCCGCAAGAGACCTAGTTCGAAAATCACGTGACGTGGGACAAATGACCTCTACCCCTAACATCTGTTTTGGGTCAGAAGATGGCGATGGTATTCTAGCCCCCCACATGGATGCTCTGGTTATAACTACAACTATCGCTAATTATAATGTCCGTAGAATTTTCGTGGATACTGGGAGTTCTGCCGACATTTTGTTTTATGATTGCTTTAGGCAGTTGAAAATAAACGTTGAGCTGGAAGAGGTCACCACCTCTCTAGTTTGTTTTGCAGGGGGAGCCTTGAAGCCCTTGGGAGCGGTGAGGCTCCTCGTGAGGTTAGGAGAAGAGCCGTATAGGGTGACAAGAACGGTGCGTTTCTTGGTGGTGGATGCACCTTATTATTTTAATGTCATGTTGGGTCGGCCATCCTTGAGTCAGTTCCAGGCTGTTATATCTGTCTTTCATATGAAGATGAAGTTTCCGGCGGAAGATGGAACGGGAGAGGTCATGGGTGACCAGTATGCCTCACGACAGACCTACGTAGAGTGCATCCAGAGGAGTGAGGAGGAAGAAAGACTGAGCAAAAGGGCTAGAGTAGAGCCGCCAAAGACAGATCTGGCTAATAGAGAGGAAGGGCTGATGATGGTCGAAGTAATCCCAGGGGATGAGAGCCGGGTCCTTCAAGTAGGGACAACCCTCAGTCCAGAAACTTTGACAGATCTAGTTGCACTGTTGAGAAGCAGCGTGAATGTGTTTGCTTGGTCCCCAGAAGATCTGGTAGGGATCGACCCAGAGGTGGCAGAGCACCACCTCAACATCAGCTGGGATGCAAAGCCAGTAAAGCAAAAGAAACACAATTTTGGGCCTGAGAAGGAGGCTGTCATAGAGGCTGAGGTGGAAAAACTGTTAAAGGCTAAGCACATCCAGGAAATACAATTCCCTGAATGGTTTTCTAATACTGTCTTGGTTCCCCAGACTCAGGAGGACTGGCGCATGTGTATCGATTTCAGAGATCTCAATCGTGCTTGCCCGAAAGATCACTATCCTTTACCTAGAATCGACCAGCTCGTCGACTCTACTGCTGGATGTGAGCTCTTAAGTATGATGGATGCATCCCAAGGGTATCACCAGATTAGATTAGCCAGAGATGATTGGAAGCGGGTCAGCTTTATTACCCCAAAGGGGACGTATTGCTATGTTGTGATGCCTTTTGGTTTGAAAAATGCAGGAGCCACCTATCAACGTTTGGTTGATAAGATGTTTAAGAATCAACTTGGGCGAAATATGGAAGTTTACATGGACGATATGTTGGTTAAGAGCGTGAAAGCAACGTCGCATGTGGAAGACCTGCGGGAGACCTTTGATACTCTGCGACGGTATAGGATGAAGCTTAATCCCAGGAAATGCGTATTCGGGGTTAGAGCTGGCAAATTCCTGGGCTACATGGTCACGGAGAAGGGTATCGAGGCAAATCCCGAGAAGGTCAGAGCAATTATGGACATGCGGGCACCTAGGAATGTGAAAGAAATGCAATGCTTAGCAGGGCGTATTAACGCGTTAAGTAGATTTGTGTCTAGGTCTGCAAAAAGGAGCTTACCATTCTTTCAAGCTCTGAGGAAGAAAGAAAGATTTCAGTGGAACGATGAGTGTGAAGAAGCATTTAACGCATTGAAGGAGCATTTGGCTAGCATGACCTTGCTAACAAAGCCTGTCCTAGGAGAACCCCTCATTTTGTACTTATCAGTAGGGCAACAGGCAGTTAGTTCTGTCTTACTTCGAGAAGAGGGGAGGATGCAGAAACCAGTTTATTACTGGAGCAAGGTCTTGCATGATGCCGAAGTAAGGTATGTAGAGGTAGAACAGGCTGTACTGGCCCTCGTAGGAACGGCCCGGAAATTACGTCCGTATTTCCTTTCACATAGTATAGTTGTACGAACGGATTTGCCTTTGAAAGCGGTCATGGATAAGCCAGAGGCGTCGGGAAGACTGGTCAGATGGATAATCGAGCTAAGTGAATTTGATATCATCTTTGAGACCAGAACAGCAATTAAAGCTCAGGCCTTGGCTGACTTCATGCAAGAAATGACTGGCCTTCCCGAAGAACTAAAGAAATGGACAATCTTCACGGATGGCTCTGTCTGTAATCAGGGCTGTGCAGCTGGAATTGTTCTGATCGATCCAGAAGGCGTGTCTACTGAATTTGCTATCCGGCTAAATACAACATTCTCTAATAATTCTGCAGAGTACGAAGCTCTTCTAAGAGGTATTCAGATGGCGAAAGACCTGGGCGCGGATCACGTATGTGCCAAGGTCGATTCTCAACTTGTTTGCAAACAAATTATCGGAGAATTCGAGACAAGGGAGGAACATATGCAGAGGTACTTGGCCAAATTCAGAGAGTTAGCCAGGGGAATGAAAGAGTTAATGGTCCTCCAGATTCCTAGAGAGGAAAATGGACGGGCTGACTTCCTGGCAAAGGTGGCCAGCTCGGCTTCAGATTGTCAAGAGAAGGTGATTGCCTTGCTACAGGCGGGCGGAGAATTCGGGAGAGAGCAGGTAGGCTCAGTTATGGAGAGAGATGATTAGCACTCTCCCATAAAGACATACCTGGAATAGGGAGTCTTGCCAAATGATAAAAAATAAGCAGCAAAGGTACGAACCAGGTCTGCTAGATTTTGTTTAATTAAAGGAGAGTTATTTAGAAGAGGATTTGGTCAGCCTCTTCTGAGATGTTTAAGCCGAACGGAAGGAGCTCTGGTCCTTAGAGAAATCCATGAAGGATGTTGTGGTAACCACATGGGTGCCAGAGCTCTGTCAAGTAAGATCTTACGAGCAGGGTATTTCTGGCCCCATCTACGAGAAGAGGCGGAAAATTTCGTGCTTGCATGTGAGAAATGCCAGAAGAACTCAACGCTAATACAAAGGCCTGCCGAGGAGCTCATGACGATGAGCTCCCCTTGACCATTCGCCAAATGGGGAATAGATCTGGTCGGTCCCTTTCCCATGGCCCCTGCTCAAAAGAAGTTCTTGATAGTAGCAATCGATTATTTCAATAAATGGGTAGAAGCGGAGGCCTTGGCCAAAATTACCGAAGACGCAGTTATGAAATTCCTATGGAAAGACGTGGTATGTAGGTATGGCGTCCCCAGAATTCTAGTCTCAGATAATGGAACACAGTTCATGGGCTCTAGAATCAGGGCATGGTGTTCGAAAATGAGAATCGATCAGCACTTCACCTCTGTTTACCATCCCCAAGCTAATGGACAGGTAGAGGTCACCAATCGCATACTGGTCCAGGGGATCAATACTCGTTTGGAAAGAGCTGGGGGCAAATGGGTGGATGAGCTGAGCACAGTCTTATGGGCCTATAGAACTAACCCTAAGGAGAGCACGGGGGAAACGCCTTTTAGCCTGGTCTATGGTATGAACGCTGTGATACCTGCAGAGATTAGCATGGAGACTCATCGAATTCAGAACTTCGATGAGAAGCAGAACGAGTCTTTGATACAAGATGCTCTGGATTTAGTCGAAGAAAAAAGGGACAGAGCTGCCACAAGGATGGCCCATATCAAAGGGCAAGTAAAGGCCATGTATGACAGATCTGTTGTGAAAAGACAGTTCCAGGTTGGAGACCTGATCTTAAGAAGATCTGATTTAGGGAAGTCCAGGGGGAAATTGGATGCCGCGTGGCAGGGACCCTTCCGAATTATCCAGGTCCTATCTGGAGGAGCTTACAAACTGTAAGAGCTGGATGGCACGGCAGTCCCTCGCGTTTGGAACGTTGTCAATTTACGAAAATTTTACACCTAATTGTAATGCCTTATGTTTATTTGATTGAATAAATTTGCAGTTGAATAAATTTGCAGTCCACGGCAGGAGTAACCAATGAGAGATATTCAAAATATTGACGGATATGCCTATTGATAATTAAAAAAGAACTTACAACAAAAACAGAAAAATACAAGAAGACATCTTTGCAGAACATTAACAATTGCAGAGGCGCAAATCACAAGCAT
>BMAC01000074.1:1018174-1137829 GCA_014905375.1 Phtheirospermum japonicum
AGTTCATATAAGAACAATATGTTGTTCGAATCACAATGTGTTGTGAACCCACGGCTAGCTTACACCTGAACCATTGAGGGTCACACCACGTGTTTCCTGATTATTGAAAACGACAGCTAGAAATTAATTGTTAATTTTAGCATAGTTAGATATCAATATGATTGAATCTAAGGTTCGTAATTGTGATTATGAATTGAGAAAAAATACGAGAAAAGTTATTCTGGACGCGAAGATATAATTGTTATATTTTTCAGAGTTATCGTTTGTGAGAAATGTTTAATTCCAATGGGCTATTTGTTTTAAAATCGGGTCGACCCAATAAGCCTTTAAAGTTATTGGGCCGGTACAATTTAAATTAAAAGACTTGGGTTTTTATTTTTAGTTGGGCCTTGTTTCCTTTTAAATTATAAGATTTGTTTTTTTGTTTTTTGAAATGGGCCAGCTCACCATTTCGTTTGGGCTTGTTTTAAAAAACAAAAAAAACTTGGAGAATGTTTTTTGGCTGCACACGGGTTTTAAAAGGAAAGAGATTGAATTGTTCAATAGACACCAAAAACAAGATAGACAGAAATTGAGAGAAAACCCTAGCCGACAACCCACGTCCACCTCCGGTCGCCGCCGCTAGCCGCCGCACCTAAAAGGTTAGGTTCTCGTTTTTCTGTCATTCTCAATCCTTCGACGAATCTAGTGCTCCATCGTAGGGACGTCGGGATATTCAGTGTGTGATACCGATTGTCAGAGTCCCGGACGCCACGCACCTCCGCTCGCAGCCGTCGGAACCGTTTCACTGCAGCCCCGCCGCCGTTCGCTTCGTACGGCCGCTGCCAAGTCGAACCTGCCGCCGCTGCCGTCGTGAGGTTGTCACCGCTGCCGTGCCCCGTGGGCTGCTGCCGGGCCGATGTTGTCGCAGCCGAGGAACATCCTCTCCACCCGGCCGCTGCCGCCGTAGCTCTCCGTGCAGCGCCGACTCGCACTGAAGCTTCCTGCTCCTGCCGCCGTTGCCGTTTTTGTTGCAGCCAAACCAAACGTGAGGTAATTAATGGCTACACTTATATATATATATATATATATATATATATATATATATATATATATGATATGTTTATATATGCTGTGCTGTATATGTTTTCATATATATATATATGATATATAATGTATGAAAGCCGTAATATATATATATACATGTGATATATATTAACATATGCATGCTGTTGTGTATATTTAGTAATGTGTATGCATGTATATTATGAATATGGTTGCTGTATGTGTGATATATATGTGTAGACATATATATAATACTCTAAATATTATGCATGCTGGTGTAATGTATTTGCATGCATATTTGATATAATATATATATAATGTATATGCTGCATGCAAACATATGATGTAATATATATATATAAATATTATGCATATTGTTACATGCTGTTGTATATAATACATATATATATATATATAATTGTTTGTGTATATATATTATAATTAAATATATAATTGTTATATATAAGTTTAATATATTAATATGGCGGTAAGAGTTAATGAACTGGCGTGTAAAAGGAAAAGGCATGGTCAAATCTCTCTTGAAAGAAAAGTGGCCATAGACAGACCTGATTGATTGTTAATAGGAAAAGACAAATGGGGGACCATTCGTTACCTGGACGATCCTTGATTTATGGGCCTTATTCCCGAAATCCCAGAAAAGGGGTCCCCACCAGGGGACTTCTAGATATTCCAGCCAGATCTGGATGGGGAAAGAGCTGGAGCCAGTAGTGATTGTAAATAGGGAGACAGGGCCGACCTGCCCGCTTAAGAAAGATCCGCTGGTTTGGTCAGACCTGACCCTCGGCTTACTCAAGAAGGAACAAGTGGGACCACTTGTTCAGAAACTGTTTCCCCAAACGGCCCATGATTCGCGGCACGTGTTCCTGGGATCCCGGCTGGGGTCCCCACGGGAATAAGTTATAAATATCTCAGTCCCAAGGCTGAGAGAAGTATGTCATTCTCTTGAAGCATTCCTTCTTATTTTTTGGAAAACACCTCAAACGCTGACTGACTTAAGCATCGGAGAGGTTTCCACCAGAAAATCACCGGTGGTCCTTTCTAATCTATTTCTGTGGCGTAGGTTCAGGAAGCTCTTAGGCTTTCAAGTGCTATTCAGGTAGTTCACTTTCTGGGCTGAAACAGATGGGATTAAATCTCCTAATTGCACCCAATGTCCATAATTAGGAAATATTCTCATATTAGGATTCCTACTTTCCATAATTTCATAATAACCATAAAAATATATTACCATATATGGCTGGACCTAGAACCTTCTTCCCCTTTTGTTACTTTATTACCATATATAGTTGAGTCTATTTTTGATGTCGTATGATCTAATCCCCCATATTCTGGTTGATTGAGGTATGAAATTAGGTAGAATATATAAAAAAAAATAAAGATTTCAATTATTCGACCTAAAACAGGTCGGCCAAAAAGTCATTCCATACCATAAACCATAACCCTGAAATATTACTTAAGTATTATCTTATAACCATAAACCATTTCACTAGTCCGTCGGGACCCCATACTATAGTCCATATTAGCCCACCAAGGCCCAAGATCGCGTTAACCATAAAAGCCCAGCTCTCAATACCGAGCTACCACTCAGTACCGAGATGACATAATACCATTTCATCCATAAGAGCTCTCTACCCCATATGAGAGCTCGCCACTCCTACACGAGAGCTCGCCACTCCTAAAATAGCTCGCCCCCTATAAAAAAGATTACTCCTTCTAGAAGGAGAGTCCGCCTCATAAATCCATATAAAACCTGCATATTTATCGACCTGGGTATTTGTCAGCTCATAATCGTAACACCATAAATCATAAAGACATTATCAACCTAAACGAGTGTCAACCCAAAGCCGTAAGAACCATAAAAGCCATTGCCGACCTGAATAAGTGTTGGCCCATAAAAAACCATAAGAATACGCATATATTTGAATTATATAGCTATGGAGTAATCATTGACCTTAAAAAGGTCGGTCAAAACCTCAATCATAAAAATATCTATTTAAGCATTACCTAGTGTTACACCTTTGCAAGAAAACTTGGCAGGTTGGCAAGTCTGTGGGGTAAACGGTGTCAGCATGGTGCGATATCGTACGAGACAAGGGAGAGGACACACATTTAAAGGTTTCTAGGCATTTATGTCGAGAGACTGCCTTGTATGTGCCTTTATCTTGTTTTGCAGGAAGCTAGACATTGAAAAACTGAGGTGAAACTAGTGCCTGTACAGATAAGTAGTGTCTATCGGTGGATCTTTGCATATTTTTCTAATGCTTATTATATAGGGAAGGATTTGTGAAGCTCCAGACCTATGGTGACCCGGAGGTGTCATCCATGGCTCATGAGGGATGCTGACAGTTGGAAATACTAGTCATGAGAAAGGGTCATAGGTTGATCCAGATATCTAACCCGACCCTGGGTTGGGTCGACCCAGTTTATAAACAAGCATAGTATTACGTGCGGATCAAGGCGGGTAATTAAGGGCTATGTTGGAGACGATGATGGCTTGGGAGAACGGTTATGAGCTAGACTCGGGGCTGGGCACTTGTGCACATTCTAGCTATTTGGCTAAGTAGCGATGGGCGGTTATGCGAGTCCTTTCGGCATGTGTTGGTTTGAAAGGCAGGTTTTTGAAGGAAGGTAGTTGTCAAACTGAAGACGTGCGAGATTCATGTCGGGAGCTAACTTGAGTTGTTTGGCGCCATTCCTTGTGGCGAGCATGGAGGTCACGAGCGGTTATGGGTAACAGTGGAGTGGGGCGGTTTTCTACAGCGTGTGGTTGGGGAGAGGTTACGTCACTGTTTATATAAATAGGCAAGCAGCCTTCACAAGTAAAATAATGAGAGTGCAAGACTCAGATGCATATGATGGTTTTGAGAGGAGTGCTACTATTTAGGCGGCGGTTACCATGCGGTTACCATCAACATATGGATGATGCGTGGTCGATAGAACCTCGGCGGAGGAGAAGCACGAGGGTGTGGCCATGATTCGAAGATGACGGATTTTGGTAGGGATTTCCAATGGTGGCTCCAGCCACCTGGGCGGTGGTGTGCAACTATCACCGGAGATATGCTTTATGATGGGGCTGTCATCTGATATGCTTGGCAGCACCCGCACGCCCGCGCGCCTGCTTGCGTGCAGCGCTTGGCGCACGCCAAATCCCATGCCACGCCCAGTGCCAGCCTGCACGCGCCTATGCCAAATCCCACGCCAAAACTGGCGCCATCCGCACGCCAGCGCCAGGTCATGCCCAACATCACGCCCAGGCCCCAGCCGCCCAGCGCCTGCGCCCAACCGAGCCACCTTGAGCCAAATCAAGTAAAAAGGCTAGACAAGTGGCTAGGGAGCCCATTTCGGATAAAACTTGGTCAAACCCGGGAAATTAAGCCTTTAAAGCCCAAATTGACCCATTTAAACCTAGTATAAATAGAGGAATACTCTCTTTTTGTAAAGGATCACTCATTCTCCCCAACTTATGCATGAGTTTGGTATTATTTTCTCGGAAAAAAATACTAAACCTCCTGAATTATTCATATTTTTACTCTTTACCATACAAAGTATTTTTTTTTTACACTTTGCCATATGAACTATACGATTTTTACATTTTACCCTATATGAAAAAATTTACCCCTTAAAACTTTGGTAAAAATTACATTTAACCCCCTATACTATGTGTATTTTGCACTTTGCATTATACGTATTATTTTTTTGATTTAACCAAAATATTTCTTGCTTTATTTATTTATGTTTACATTTTATGTATTCATTACCTACTAAAATTAAATAATTAATATATAAGTATTCTAATATTTATTTTTTAATTAATAAACCTATTTATTATATGTATTCATATTATAATATTTATTTTTGTTTTAGTATTATAATTAGGGAAAATAGACAAGATTTATCAATTTGGTAGTGTATTGGACGTGTATCGATTAAGATATTAAATAATAAGTTTGGTCAATATTCTAGAATTTAATTTTAATATTTCAATAAAATAATATTTTTACAAATAAAATCGAACCAAAGTAACTATGTTAGTAGTGTTTTTAACTTGTACCAAAGTAATAAGTCTGGTTCGTATTTTCTATTTATGAGTTCGAAACACTATTAATATAGTTATTTTTTTTAATTATAGTATTAAAAGAAAATTAAATATTATAATATGAATACATATATTAAATAAGTTTATTAATTAAAAATAAATAGTATAATACTTATTTATTGATTATTTAATTTTAGTAGGTAATGAATACATAAAATGTAAACATAAATATATAAAGCAAGAAATATTTTGGTTAAATCAAAAAAGTAATACGTATATGGCAAAGTGCAAAAATACACATAGTATAGGGGGGTAAGTGTAATTTTCACCAAAGTTTTCAGGGGTAAAATTGTCCATATAGGGTAAATATAAAAATCGTATAGTTCATATGGCAAAGTGTAAAAAAAAATACTTTGTATGGTAAAGTGTAAAAATCCGAATAGTTCAGGGGGTTTAGTGTTTTTTCCCCTATTTTCTCTCTCTAGATTTTAGATTTAATTTCAAACTTTCCTTAGGTTTGTAAGCCTAAGAAGAATTCAAGTCATCATTTGGATTTTATTTTGTTGCAATTTCATTCGAGTTTGTATTTCCTTTCCTTTATTCAAGTAAGCTTTATTTTAATTTCATGATTTCTGATAAAACCAAAAAGATTGGTTACCAAGAATAGGGGTACTAACCTCAAATCTGAGATCAGCGACCTGAATAGCTTCCAATTACGTCACAGCGACCTGGTTGATCTCCAAAAGCTTCCTGGCGACCTAACCGATACTGCAAAACAACACCCTCAGCCAAGGCGGTGGACGGCCCCGGCGAAGGTCTTCCGATACTTAAGTTAGCGAGTGTGAGAGATAGTTTCGAGAGCTCAAAGTAGGATTAAATCAACTTAGAAATAAAGAGAGGCGTGCACCCCTTTTATAGAGACCTCTCAGAAGAAATGCTCCTTCCAAAAAATGAGGTCGCTTTCCATAAATACCAGCATGAATATTGAGCGTCGTATCAGCTAGTACCCCATATTCTGGCTGATTGGGGTACGAAATCAGGTAGAATATGTAAAAAATAAAGACAAAAAGATTAAAGAACGCAATCACTAGAAACCACGATAAAAAACACAAATCATAAATAAAGTGCCCTACCAACTTACCATACCACAATTCAGGATAACCCTGCTCAGCATACCGAACCATAGTATGGGTCATCCAATAAAAGCCCATAAAATTGCGACCTCCAAAAGATCATCTCGCTGAGCTCACTCAACTTCCAAGAAGAATGCTCCTCTCGGAAGAAGAGGTCGATTATAAGTCCCCAGATTTCATCTATTGCATCCATCGACCTAAAACCATAAAACCGTACATCCGCGACCTGCAGTCGTACTCGGGCACGATAATCCAAGAAAATGTAATCATATGCCTCCAAAAAGTCAACATACGCTTCCCTTTACCCATCACATCTCTTTAAAAATTCATTAAATGCAGCCTGACAGCATATCAGACACGTGTCACCTCCCCACAATCTTGTAGTATATTAAATATTGTGGGCCCAAAACGAAAGGCCCAAAAAATCCCTAAAAAACCCTACCAACTTCCCGCTCTAATTTGTCCCATCAAATTTTCACGCCGCCCTACATACACAAAACCCTCCCATTTCTACCTACTCGTCACTTTTACCCAAAGCACAAATACAATCGCCGTTTTCACTCTGTAAAAAAGCTCGTGTTTTCTCTGACTTTTGGAAATCATCAACACCCATCGCCCATTTTTAACATCAGCGACAACAAAAATGAGTAAGTCCCCTGAATCCTCTCTTTTCAGCAACTAAATCACCACTTGTTGGACAACTGGAACGAGCCAAAGATCTATTGGATTTTATCCACATATGTATGTGGTCCGCTAAGTGTTAGTGCAAGAGGGAACTATCACTACTTCATAACCTTTACCGATGATTATTCTAGGTTTGGTTATGTATACCTTATGAGGCATAATCTGAGGCCTTTGAAAAGTTCAAGGAATTCAGATGTGAAGTAGTGAAACAAAGTGGTCGTAGTATTAAGACTCTTCGATCAGATCGAGGAGGTGAATACTTATCAACTGAGTTTCTTGATTATCTAAGAGAGTGGTATTCTCTCACAGTGGACTACTCCTGGAACTCCACAACTGAATGGAGTTTCGGAGCGTAGAAATTGAACTTTGTTGGACATGGTTCGATCAATGATGAGTTGCACTTCCTTACCTCTTTCATTCTGGGGCTATGCCTTAGAGACGGCGGCATACCTATTAAATAGGGTGCCAAGTAAAGCCTTACCCGATACACCCTATGAAATATGGTATAGGAAGTCACCTTCCTACAAATACCTAAGAGCATGGGGGTGTGATGCTTACGTGAAGAATCAAGTGGGAGATAAGTTGGACATGAGATCCATCGTATGTAAGTTTGTGGGGTATCCAAGAGAGTCCATAGGATACTATTTTTATGACCCTTTGGAAAAAAAGGTGTTTATTTCGAGAAATGCTACTTTCCTTGAAGAAGAGTTTCTTTCTGAAAGGGGTGGCGGAGTTGTAGAACTTGATGAAATTCAAGAACCACAAAGTATCCCACAGGTTACCGCAAATAGCACACCAGCTGAGGCTGGACCATCTGTAGCACAACCTCTTCAAAAATCCATAAGGGTTTCAAGGGCTCCCGAGAGGATGAAAATTTTGTTAGAGAACAAAGAAGAGGGACTCCTTTTGGATAGTGATCCAAGAATCTATGAAGAGGAAATGTATGACATTGACTCGAAAAAATGGCAAGAAGCAATGCAGTCCGAAATGGACTCCATGTACTCCAACAAGTTATGGACCTTGGTGGACCCGCCACAGGAAATTGTTCCCATTGTCTGCAAATGGGTCTACAAGCGAAAGCTTGGAGTAGATGGAGAGGTAAGTACCTTTAAAGCATGTTTGGTTACAAAAGGTTATACTTAGAAGCAAGGCATTGATTATGTCGAGACTTTTTCACCAGTAGTGATGCTTAAGTCCATTCGGATCCTGTTAGCCATAGCTGCATATTATGAATACGAGATATGGCAAATGGATGTGAAGACTGCCTTCCTTGATGGAAATATTAAGGAAGAGATATATATAAAGCATCCAGAGGGCTTCATATCTAGTGGGAGTGAGAAACAGGTTTGCAAACTCTAGAGATCCATTTATGGTCTCAAACAGGCTTCGAGGAGTTGGAACATCCAATTTGATGAAACAATCAAAATGTTTGATTTTCATAAGAATCCAGATAAACCATGTGTCTATAAGAAGGTTTGTGGGAGGGCAGTTACTTTTGTTGTACTCTATGTTGATAACATTCTACTCATTGTGAATGATGTAGGGATGTTGCAATCAACGAGAACTTGGTTGTCTAAGCAGTTCTCCATGAAGGACTTGGGAGAAGCATCTTTTATCCTTCGGATAAAGACCTATCGAGATAGATCACGAAACATGATCAGACTATCCCAGTCCATGTACATAGACAAAGTGCTAAAAGGGTTTAGCATGGAGGAGTCCAAGTGTGGATACCTCCCAATGAGCACTGTTCCATTTTCTAGGGCTATGTCTCCAAAGACACCTGAAGAAAGAGGAAAGATGGATCGTGTACCTTATGCATCCGCGATTGGGAGCATTATGTATGCAATGCTATGTACTAGACCTGATCGCACATGCTCTGAGCATCACGAGCAGGTATCAGTCGAATCCAGGTTTTGAACACTTGAACGCCGTTAAGAAGATCCTTAAGTACTTGAGAAGAACTAAGGACATCTTCTTGATATACGGCAATAGAGAATTGAAACTAAAGGGATACATTGACACTAGTTTTCAGTCCGATATAGAGGACTCAAAGTCAATGTATAGATATATACGCACCTTGAATGGAGAAGCAGTTAGTTGGAAAAGTTCCAAACAAGAGACGACTGGAGACTCTGTTACAGAGGCTGAATATATTACTGCATCAGATGCAGCAAAAGAGGCTGTTTGGATGCGAAACTTTATCCAATGGTTGGATGTAGTTCCGTCCGTTGTTGATCCTACAATAATTTATTGTGACAACAATGGGGCTATAGCGCAAGCAGAAGAACTGAGATCTCATCCAAGATACAAACACATCTTGAGGTGATACCATCTGATTAGAGAGATCATTGGTAGAGGCGCGTCGTTGTGGATTGAGTCGCTTCGGCAGAAAATGTAGCAGACCCAATGACTAAGCCCTTCTCACAAAAAGTATTTGACGAGCATCTTGAGAAGATGGGCCTAAAATACATGGGCAATTGGCACTAGGGCAAGTGGGAGATTGTTAGAGTAGAGTGCTCGACGTTCCAATTAGATTGGATTTCGTTCTACTTGTATAATGATTTTATTGGGAATTATATTAATAAAGGTATTTTTATTTATCTTATGTTTAAACTTTTATTATAATAGCACGTATGATAAAGTCCTTAGACCAATTTAAACTATGGGATATGAATGCGCATACGATGGCAATCATGGAACATGTCTCTAAGGTTTTGGTCTTAAACATGTTCCAAGTCAATGGGCTTTTCGAGATAGGACATTGAATAGCCCGGTAAGACTTACGCATATGATGCATGATTGTAAGACAAGGATGTTACATTCCATTAACATCAGCGTTGTGACGCGAGTGCATATATGTGGGTGCTTGTTGGAGAACAAGTTCATTGAATAGGACCCGATGGAAATCCTTAACTGGAAGATTTGTCTGTCGAATAAGAATTTCCATATTGCAATAGTACGTGATTAATCCTTTGACTTGAGGTACGATGGTAGCCTTGTGCACATCATGCAATACTTAGATTTATCCTTTGATTGCTTGACAATCGTAAAATGGTATTCTGGGTATTGTGTCGATGTTCATGGAGGTTTGTCTTTAACCAACATAGAATTCAAAACTTGTCTATGGACAAGGGAGTATCATGTGAGTTTTCATAGTTTGTGATTCAAAGACCTTGTACAGGGCACGATGAATATTGATTCATAAATGAATTACTTAAACTTGAAATGAAATGACAGTTATTAAATCAATTGGGTTTAGACTTATAAATCTATGTCCAAGATTTAATCGGGAAATTAGTTATCGAAAGGATCGTACATTTATGTACTTGCAATTGAAATAGGTTTGCTCGCTATTTCACGTAACACTGGGTAGTCATGCTACTTGCTAGATGTTGCCATGATTTGTAGGTTCTTGAAATTAAAGAGTTAATATCAAGAGAATTAATTAATTAGATTAATTAATATACAAGTTTTTTATTTATAAACTTACAAAAGTTGTAAGCCTACTGCTAGTGTTAGTCGTGAACCTAAAAGGGTCACACATAATTTTGGTTGTTGACATTTCAAGATTGATAACTCCAATGGCTGGAATAATTAATTAATTTGGATTAATTAAATGAGATTTTAATTTAATTCAATTATTGAGTTAAATATTTAATTATAATTTGATTATGTAATTAAATCTAATTTGATTAGAAATCTCAATTAAAGGAATATATTAAATTGGTCAATTGGATTGATTTAATTTAAACTCATGGAACTAATTAATGAATTGAATTAATTAAATAGTTGGATTTTAAATTCAAATCCATGTAATTTTCTAGTAGACCCTAATTGTAAAAGCCCACTAGAATAGATGAAGACTTTAAAATAAAATTTTATATTATATATTATATATTGTATATAAATAAATATATATAAATAGGACCAAGTCATATTATTTGTTTTGAAAAAGCCGAATGACTTGTGCAAGAATTCTTTTTCTAATTATATAGTTAATTAATTAATTAAAATAAGATTTCATACTTAACCTAATTAATATATATATATATATATATATATATATATATATATATAAAGGACGGCCGCATTTTTGACATTCCAACTTTGAAAACAAAACCAAATAGTGAGGATTTGGTTTTAAAAGGAACAAGAAGCCACAGTTTTATTTTCCGGAAAAACAAAAAGCAAAAGCCATCGTCCTTTTGTTAAAAACAAAAACAGAAAAGAAAATGGCAAACACTTGCGTTAGGCCAGATTGACGGGTCATGACCCGTTAGGCCATCTGATCCGATACTCTAATGTATTGGTTTTTGAACTATGATGTATTGGTTTTTGTATTCAAAAGTATTTGTTTTTCATAAATATCTGACATGTGTTATGATGTATTGATTTTTTATTAGTATTATGATGTATTGACTTTTTACTATAATGTATTGGTTTTTGTACTATAATGTAGCGGTATGAAATTCTGGCCTAGCGTATGATCTGTTAGTCCGGACTGACAAGATTCTTTAAAGGAAAAAGGAATTAAATATGAAACTGGAAATATGATAAAAGCTGCTATGAGCTATATTAGGGTTCTTGCTTTTGTTCAGCCGTTTTCTCTAAACTTTTCTTGATACATTTAAGGATAATACACCAACATTATATAGGCCTATTTTAGGAATAGTCTAGAACCCTACAGCTGGTAGGTTACACGTGTAGAACAATTACAAGGGGGCAATATAGGGAGAACACTCAAACCCTAGCAGCTGCGCATGAGCTATCATTTTCTGCATTTCATGGCTCGGCTGTTGCTGGTGCGTGTACTCCAGATTTTGGCAGCATGTGCTCACCTTGCTGGACCGTTGTGTGGTCATCTTTTCATGCCCTCTCAATTCGAGCAAGCCTTTGGAAAAGACAGTCAATTTATCTCTGAGGCGAGTGAAGAATTGTCCAGATAATGGTTTGGTCAAAATATCAGCAGTTTGATCAATGGAGGGAACATATCTAACTGCAATGATTTTAATGGTCACTTTCTCTCTAACAAAATGGATATCCAGCTCAAAGTGTTTGCTTCTTGGATGATTCACAGGATTAGCAGACAAGGCAATGGCTCCTTGGTTATCAATCCAAATAACTGGAATTTTTGGTTCAAAAACTCTTAACTCATTCAATAAGGACTGTAACCAAATCACATCACAAACGGCTGCAGCCAAACTCCTATACTCTGCCTCTGTGCTGCTCCTTGAAATGGTTGGTTGCTTTTTAGAGCTCCATGTTGTCAAGTTATTTCCCAAAAAGATGCTGAATCCAGAAGTGGACCTTCTATCATCCAAATCAGAGGCCCAATCAGAGTCTGCATAACCTGTGATTTGCATTTTGTCTGACTTTCTAAACATCAATCCATGATCAAGAGTACCTGCTAGATACCTCAAAATTCTTTTCACTGCTCTCTGATCCAAACTTTTATGCACCCCTTTTTAATAAATTAATTTAAAAGCACGTTAGTTCGCTCGCAAGAGTACGAGGTACTTGTAGGGTGATGAGTTTGACTGAAGTCGTATCTCTCGAGGAAATAACTATTCGGTCTTTTGGATGTTTTTCTCAATTACGAATAGAAATAAAATACATGTACATTTGGGGTTTTAAAGAGATTGAATTGATCATTATGAACTAAAGCAGTAATTAAACTAAGGATGTTTAAACTAATTATTCTAAACTATATTATCAACTACGAGCAATAACTAAATTATCGATAAAACGCAACCATGAACTAAACCTAATTAATGAATCTAAGAGCATGAACATAAGAAATTATAACTAAGCAATGTATCATATGAATCTAAGAACGAATAACTAAGCATAAATCAATCGCATAAATAAACTAAAGTAATCCAATATCCAATATCCAATATTCAAGTATGAAATGATTAAACTAATTATTAAAACTAGAATTAACTACGAAATTAACTAAGAGATTAACTACGAAATTAACTAAGAGTTTAAAGTACTTATTGGAACTAAGAAAAGCAGTAAAAAGCTCCAGCTATTCCGGAGTTGCACGTCGATCTTGGGTGAAGATTGAATCCCGAATGCGAATTCAATGTTTTGGACGTGTTGTTCTTCGATCCTTGATCTCCGTCTTCAAATCTCGTTATGAGATGTGGGATTATTGTTATTGTAAGCTAAGGAACCCTAGGTAGTCGTGTATATGTCCAAAAATCCGAAATATGGAGGGTTTATATAGATATTGCAAGTCTTGGCGCACAAGAAACCCTAAAATCCGAATTCTGGGCCATCGCGTCGATAGTGCGTCGATCGACGCAGGCTGTCTCTCGGCGTCGACGCGGCCTGGTTGTGCATGTTAGTTGGGCGGGTGCGTCGACTGACGCGTGCTTGGATCGACGCTTCAGAAAGTTGCGTCGACCGATGCCTCTTCAATCGACGCTTCAGAATGTTGCGTCGGCTGGGCGTCGATCGTCGTGCATCATGGCTCGCGTCGCCGGAGCATCGATGCTCGCGTCGATCATCGCGACAGATAGTCCGTCTCAATTTCTCGATCTTTTTGTCACTCGTTCTCCTATTCTTGAACATCGAACTTCGTCTATTACGCGCTGAACTCTTCCGGTTACTTAGCTGTAAGGTGAAAAACAACGAAATATCACCTATTTGCATCAATTACGATTAATATGCGGTAAAATAAGCTGGAACTATAAAATACGGAATTAATGCTTAAATCGTCCAACTTATACCAAAAACAAATAGAAAAACGAACCGAAAAAGCTAATAAAATAAGGATAAATCTACGTAAATCAACTACCCCATGCTTAATTGGTTTGTTCGTCCTCGAACAAACGATAAATTCAAAGTATAACTAGAATGAGAATAAGTTCAAGCAAAGAGTCATGCTATGCTACATACGTAGTTTTGAAAATATAGGTACAAGTCACGCAACGTCAATCACTCGACCATTATTACATTATCGCTCCAAAACAAAATCATGCTTCCTCACGAAGGATAATATATGAGTGTACGCTTAAAAGTACTCAAGTATTTTCTGCATGGGATGTGTATACACTCAATTCATACAATTACATGCACAATAAATAAGCACCGAAAATCAATCTCTTTTCAATCGCGAATTAAGTGTGCTGTCACTACTAAGAATCAGACAAGGTCTTCGCGGGTTGTAATGTAAGGCTCTTTGGATGGGTATGGAATATATAAGTCGTGTGGCTAACTCATGATCAACCATGATCAATAACTCACTCAACCTAACCTAATCACGAAGCAAAGTGCTTCACCTCGTACAAAAGAAAAACCTCACTAAACACTCATAACGTAGCCTTTTAAATATAGGTTGTTTCCCAACTCGCAAACCGTAAAACCGACTTGAAGCTCAGAAACCACTTGATCACAACTCTTTTGCCTTTTAAACATAAGACCTCATAAAAATAAACAATTAGACTCAAGCCTTTACAAGCGCGTAGGCAATTACTAACACAAGACCCATCATCTTTCTTATCATTTTTTTCCCCCGTTTATTCTTTTTATGGGGTTTCTCTCTCTCTTTTTTTTTTATTATTATTTTTTTTAGATGGTGGTCCTTACTCACAAAATAATAAATTCCTGATAACAATTCCAAGACTCAAATAACCAATAAAAATACGAACTCCTACCCCACGCTTTTAATGGGTTAGTAGGGGTCAACTCAATAAAATCACTCATGGCTAAAGGCATGGATTATTTGGCTATGATTGGCTCATTCGGAATTTATAGTGGCTAAAAATATATGGATATGGTCGGAATAGAGTTTTATATACGCCTTAACTTCATTTTCAAAGTCGACTACACACAGCGGTTTCAAAGAGATATCAAGACTGAAACTTATTCAAGCACATGCAAAGATGATAATCACTCAGGCTACTCACAGGCTTTTTGCATGAAAAAGTTTTGAATTGACGCTGCTTTAAAGGTTTTGCGAAATCAATTGCGTCCAAGTACCATTTTACAATATATAAATATAATTTTAAAAAATTTATGCACTTATACACGCTCAAAGACAAAAACCTCAAATCATACTTAGCTAACTTTGATAGGCATGCCATACAAACATAATTTAGTGCAGAAATAGCAATTAATCACGCTTAAAAATTATGTATTTCAAAACAAAGACATCAAATTGCACAAAATTTTAAATATAAGAATATAAACCATACTCGACCACCCCCCCTCCCTAAAAACATGGCAATCTCCTGATTGTCATAAGTATAAAAGAAAACAAGAGCAAGGGAGATAAAAAAATATCCCTGAAAAATATGATAGTCGAGTCTCTCCAAAAATGCTTGTGCAATTATCCTCCGTCTCAGACCTCGTGATTGTATTATCCCAACAAACCTAGAAAAATAAACAAAACAAAACAAACAAATAAACTACGATTGTGATCAATTGCTACGCGCAAGTGCCCAGTGGCACGTCTTTTGGGAAATTAAACGGCCGGATTGCGGCTCAACGTCGTAAATGTTGTCGGACTGCGGCTAACTCGGGTCGGATTGCGACCTCGATCAACGACAATTATACGGCAGACGCTACTAGCGGTAAGCTCATCATTATCCCTGAATGCTACGTTTAGCGGTAGGTTTAGCGGTTGATCGTCATCGTTAACGCCTTGAGTGGAACTAGCGGTAAGGCCTTGCGGTAGCGAGCTACCGTTATATAACCATTGTCCAGAATAAGCGATTTATCGTATTTTCTGCACATCAACACACACATAAACGTACCACGGAAATTGACACAATATAAAAAGACAAAAATAAAATAAAAGAAAATAAAGAAAAGAAAACGAAAACTAACTAACGCTTGGGTTGCCTCCCAAGAAGCGCAACATTTAACGTCATATGCTCGACGCAATTGCTTGATCTATATCTAGCTCGTGGTCGGTCCACGAACTCCTTCTTGGTACGATCACGATTCTTCATTTTATCCTTGAAATAAAGCTTAAGCCGATGCTTGTGGACTTGGAAACTTGATTTCTCACTCTCATCGTACAGTGTGGATACACCATACTCATCCATCTCTTTTATTAAAAATGGTCCACTCCATGCGACTTCAAACTTGGTTGGATCAAAGTTACGATCGGAATTATATAGCACTAGTTGACCAACCTTCAACCTCAAATCATCTAACTTCTTATCAAAAACCTCATTCGACTTCTTCTTGTTCGTCGTCCAACCCTTGCCATATGCCTTTTCCTTGTTCCTCGTACGTTTAAAATTCTTGTAGGGGTCGAGGGAAACACTTCTTGAACGATTATTCCTTGGCTTCATCTCTTCTCTTGGCTCAAACTTCGAACGATCTCGTTGTGGTCTCAACTCCACTTTTGGCTCGTTCTTAGGTACGTTAAACTTCATGGGCAATCCATCATCAAATACCTCGATATTGTCAAACTCTTTGATCGTGCCGATGCTCAGGAGTTCATTCACGCAAGAATCCACTAAATCAACAGTAGAACATTCGTCCTTTATAAATGGTGCAAGAGTCTTGTGAATATCTTGAAGTGAAAACATCACCGTTTCGCCTAAAACGGACATAGTCGCCCTTCCCTGTCGATCACCGTGCGCGTTGTAGACATGAATGGACGTCCTAACAAAATGTTGTGTTCTCGATTCTCGCTTTGTACGTCACCAACATCCATAATGTCAAAGTCAACCGGCACTACTAGCTTATCTACTTGTACTAAGACATCCTCCACAATCCCCAAAGGTAGCCTTATCATTCTATCCGCCAATTGTAACCTCATCGATGTCGATTTTAGCGGTCCTAGGTCAAACTCCTTGTAAATTGAGTGGGGCATCAAATTTATGCTAGCTCCAAGGTCAAGCATTCCCCATGCCGTTTGTCCATTCCCGAGAGAAATAGTTATGCAAAAACTCCCGGGATCCTTCTCTTTGGGTGGCAATGGTGTCTTAAATATGTCACTAACCTCCCTTATCAGAGCCACATGTTGATTTGCAGCCAAACGCCTTTCCTTTGATGCTAGCTCCTTGAAAAACTTCACAAATGCTGGTATTGTCTTTATCACCTCTATCAAGGGAAGGTTAACATTGACATTTTTCAATAAGTTATATAGCTCCATGAATTTTTTATTCTCCTTGGCCGGACGTAGGCGACTTGGGAAAGGGAAATGATAGTAAACAGTCAACTTCTTTGGTGGTGCATTTAAGGAATCGATGGGATCTTCAGTTGCTGTCGAGTTCGGCCCCGAAATATTTGGATTTGAAGATTTATGCATTAGATTGGCCGARTTGGTTGCATCTACTTGTGGTTGGGTRTCGGCRTCTTCCTRGTCWTRCTCCTTTTCTAYCTCGATGCRGTTATCCACTACTTTTRCGCTTCTCAGCACATGAATAGCCGAGGCGTGTTCTGTTTGGCTTGGAAAAGTATTTTTCTCCTTCTTCGATGACGCCATGTCAGTTGCCAATTGTCCTACCATTATCTCCAATCTTCTTAGTCCTGATGAATTTTCAAGAGTGCTTTTGGCTATTTCAGTCATCATCGTTCTCAATTCTTTCATATCGTCTCGAACTCCCTTCATTTCCTCCTTAACATGTGTTAGGCCGTCTCGGTTCCGAATAGTTTCGGCGACTTGGTTTTGCTGCCAGACTAAAAGTTGATCAGTCGAGTGAACTGTAGTAGGGGTTTGCCCTTGCACTTGGAATTTATTCGGAGGCAGTGCTTGCGTATATGGTAGTCTTTGCCCGGGATATTGTTGGTTCGAATAATACTGGATGGCATTGACATCCCCTCGTTGTTCGTTGTTGGTTGGACACATATTTTCTAAGTGTTCGGGAGATCCACATTTGTCACATGTCGCTACAGTCTCCTTTGAAGAAACTTGGTTCGTTGTTGGGGCTCTCGATGCTGCTAATTCTTCATTAAATACTTCCCTGATCATCTCCTTGATCATTTGACCATCTCTCACAAAAACCTTAACTCCTTCTTCTTGATCTGTCTCGATGGTGGAAACTTCATTTACCTTTAATTTACGAGGTCGTGAGTTGGTTTGTCTCGACTTCTCGCCTTGCTTCTCCAACACTCGTCTCGCCTCGGTGGCCGTCAAATCTCTGAAGTCTCCCCCTGCTGCTATCTCTACTTCTCTCTTTCCATTGTCCAACAACCCATCAAAGAAAAATTGGTTCGTCATTTCTGGGGAGTAGTTATGGTGGGGACAAGCTTGCAAAAGCATCTTATAACGCTCCCATGTTTCATGAAATAGCTCCCCCTCCAATTGTTCAAACGTAGCTATTTGCCTTCGAATATGCCCCGTGGTTTGTGCTGAATAGTATTGATTTAAGAACTTCTCGCTTATCATCTCCCAATCAGTTAAAGATCTTGGTTCTAAGGATAGTAACCAAGTCTTCGCCTTATCTTTCATGCTATAGGGAAAGCAGATCATTTGCATCTCCTCCCGGTTAAGACCATGACCTACAAATCTTCCTACTTCATCGATAAAGTAGTTTAAAAATGCTAAAGGATCTTCATGGGCATTTCCGTGAAAAGTCGGAAGTAAATTCAGTTGATGCGGTTTAATCTCTACATCCCTCACAGTCGATCCAAGAATAATATCAGACCCATAAGGCACAACCTTCGGACGTGCCAAATCACGCTGTCTAGGTGGTTGAGCGTGTCTCGGTGCTCTCTCTCGATGATAGGCACCCTCATAATCTCCTTCGTAATCTTGGTCGTCGAACCTTTCATCTACAAACTCTCGTCGAGGGATTGGTCTGTCAGGATAATCTTCAAACACTTCATCGTCATGTTGAGCGTTCCTTCCTCTATTTCCTTATCTTAGTTGTAGCGGGGCCCGATTGTTTGGTGGTTGAATGTGACCTCCAAGGTAATGCGGATCGCTTCCATACTCTCCCCGACGTCTTCGTGGAGGTTGGAAAGGTAGTTCATTGTTTAATGCATCGAACAACTCATTGTGATCGTCCTCATGATTCGCTCTTCTAGCCATATCTTCGGGAATTTCATCGCACACGAAGTCAGTTGCTGTTGAAGAATCATCTTCGGGAATAAAAATGGGTCTTTGTATTGGTGGATTCGAACAATGGATGTTGTCAATGAATGGTACAAGGTCGCGGTGAAGTGATCGCCTTCCTTGCATAAACTCAACAATACATCAACGTACCAAATGGTAAAGACCAAGTGCGAAAATAAAATAAATAAATAAAAATAAAAAGAAACTATAAACGAAAAACGAAAAACATCCTATATTCCTACTCGTTGCTTCCCCGGCAACGGCGCCAAAATTTTGATCCAAACTTTTATGCACCCCTTTTTAATAAATTGATTTAAAAGCACGTTAGTTTGCTCGCAAGAGTACGAGGTACTTGTAGGGTAATGAGTTTGACTCGAGTCGTATCTCTCGAGGAAACAACTATTTAGTCTTTTGGATATTTTTCTCAATTACGAATAGAAATAAAATACATGTACATTTGGGGTTTTAAAGAGATTGAATTGATCATTATGAACTAAAGCAGTAATTAAACTAATGATGTTTAAACTAATTATTCTAAACTATATTATCAACTACGAGCAATAACTAAATTATCAATAAAACGCAACCATGAACTAAACCTAATTAACGAATCTAAGAGCATGAACATAAGAAATTATAACTAAGCAATGTATCATATGAATCTAAGAACGAATAACTAAGCATAAGTCAATCGTATAAATAAACTAAAGTAATCCAATATTCAATATCCAATATTCAAGCATGAAATGATTAAACTAATTATTAAAACTAGAATTAACTACGAAATTAACTAAGAGATTAACTACGAAATTAACTAAGAGTTTAAAGTACTTATTGGAACTAAGAAAAGCAGTAAAAAGCTCCAGCTATTCCGGAGTTGCACGTCGATCTTGGGTGAAGATTGAATCCCGAATGCGAATTCAATGTTTTGGACGTGTTGTTCTTCGATCCTTGATCTCCGTCTTCAAATCTCGTTATGAGATGTGGGATTATTGTTATTGTAAGCTAAGGAACCCTAGGTAGTCGTGTATATGTCCAAAAATCCGAAATATGGAGGGTTTATATAGATATTGCAAGTCTTGGCGCACAAGAAACCCTAAAATCCGAATTCTGGGCCATCGCGTCGATAGTGCGTCGATCGACGCAGGCTGTCTCTCGGCGTCGACGCGGCCTGGTTGTGCATGTTAGTTGGGCGGGTGCGTCGACCGACGCGTGCTTGGATCGACGCTTCAGAAAGTTGCGTCGACCGATGCCTCTTCAATCGACGCTTCAGAATGTTGCGTCGGCTGGGCGTCGATCGTCGCGCATCATGGCTCGCGTCGATGGAGCGTCGACGGAGCGTCGATCGTCGCGACAGACAGTCCGTCTCAATTTCTCGATCTTTTTGCTACTCGTTCACCGAAAAGCTCGTTCTCCTATTCTTGAACATCGAACTTCATCTATTACGCACTGAACTCTTCCGGTTACTTAGCTGTAAGGTGAAAAACAACGAAATATCACCTATTTGCATCAATTACGATTAATATGCGGTAAGATAAGCTGGAACTATAAAATATGGGATTAATGCTTAAATCGTCCAACTTATACCAAAAAACAAATAGAAAAATGAACCAAAAAAGATAATAAAATAAGGACAAATCTACGTAAATCACTCTCCAATGTCTGTCCAAGGGATTGTGCATGTACTGACTCACTTTGTTCACACTGAAGTTTATATCGGGGTCTAGTGAGGGTTGCATATTGTAGTTCTCCTACCACTTTTCTTTATTGAAATTGATCTTCAATTGGATTCCCATGATTTTTGGACAGGCTAGGACTGCTTATCATTGGTGTAGGCTGAGACTTGGCTCCTATCATACCTGCCTTTTCTAAAACATCCTCAATGTATTTTCTCTGATTTAAGTGCAGCAGCTCACCTATCTGTTTGATTTCAATTCCCAAGAAATAACTCACAGTTCCTAAATCTTTTAAGGAAAAGGTTTTGTTCAACTGATCAATCAATTCTTCTACTTTAGCACTATTATCTCCTGTAATTATGATGTCATCCACATAGGTGGCCACAAGGGTACAGCAATTGTTACTATGCCTGATGAAAAGAGAATTGTCTGACTTTGAAGGTTTGAAACCAAAAGAAGCAAAAAAAATTCCTAGTTTGAGGGACCAAGCTCTTGAGGCTTGTTTCAGACCATACAGGGACTTCTGCAGTTTACAACACAATTTTTCTTTACCTTTTACCTCAAAGCCTTCAAGCTGCACCATGTACAACTCAGTGTCCAATTCACCATTCAGAAAAGCATTATCAAAATCCAGTTGCCTCATAGTCCATCCTTGGCTAAAAGCAATGGAAAGTACAACTCTCAGGGTAGATGGCTTAATCACAGGGCTGAAGGTATCTGTGTAATCCAATCCTAGAATTTGAGTAAATCCTTTGGCTACCAACCTGGCTTTATGCCTTGCCACAGTTCCATCTGAGTTCCTCTTTAGTTTGTATATCCATTTGCAGGCTATCAACCCCTTGTCTGGAGGCAAAGGTGCCAAGGTCCAGGTTTTATTCTTGATGAGAGCTTCATACTCTCTTTTCATTGCTTCTTTCCATTTTGGGCTCTTCATTGCTTCATTAGGAGACTGTGGTTCCTCAGAGTTCCTTTTCTGTGTGTTGTAGACTTTAGGCTTGTGAATACCTGCCTTTGCTCTTGTCCTCATTGGATGCTTGTTTTCTGTTCTTCTCTGCATAGGGTTAGTAACAGCACAGGTATCCATATTCTCAATAGGCAGTTCAACAATTAATTCACCACTATTTATAGGTAGAGTTTGGCTGGACGGATTTTGAGGACTGAGGGTGGTAGGGTTAGGGCTACTATTTGGAGATCTTTCTGAGGTGGATCTTTGGCTATGTGGTGAGTGTTGAATAGGGTTATTGTTTTGTTGTTCTAATTCAATGTTCTTGGAGTTTGGTTTCATCAGATGTTGACTTTTAACCAAGGGTGGAGCAAGTATGGGCTCCATGGTGCTAGTTTCTTCATCAGTGACTGAATCCCTGTTAGGTAATACACTTTTGTCAAAAGGAAACCTGTTTTCATCAAAAACCTCATGTCTGGTGATCAACACTTTCCTGTTAGCACTTTATAGCCTTTGAATTGAGAGCTGTAGACAATAAAAGTGGCAGGCTCACTTCTAAACTGCAACTTATGTTTGTTGTAAGGTCTAAGGAAAGGATAGCACAAACATCCAAAGACCTTCAAGTGGGAATAATCTGGTTTCTTGCCATTATGCCTCAAAGGGTGTTTTGAAGTGAAGGAGTTTGAATGGAGTCCTATTGATGAGGTAGGTGGCTGTGATGAAAGTATCATCCCAATAGGCTTGGGGTAATTTGGATTTGGATAGCAGGCTTAAAGCAACCTCTACAACATGCCTGTGCTTTCTCTCTGCCAAGCCATTTTGCTCAGGAGTGTAAGGGAAAGAAATTCTATGGATAATTCCACTAGTTTCAAGACATTCTTTGAGAGGTTTGAACTCAGTTCCACCATCACTCTGTAATATTTTGATTCTCCTGTTATACTGGTTTTCAACCAAGTTTTTGAAATGGATGAAGGCATTGTAGGTATCAGATTTAGCTTTCAACAAATATATCCAAGTATATCTGGTTTTGTGGTCAATGAAACTCACATAATAAACATATCCATTGATGGACTTAACAGGAGAGGGGCCCCATGTGTCAGAATGAATGAGATCAAAAACACCATAATCATTGGAACTGGAATTATAAAAGAGGAGTTTATGAGACTTTGCTTGTAAAAAGGAACAACACAAAAGTTCATTATTATTGCAGGAAAAAGGAATATTACAAGCTTCTAGAGACTTCTTAACAATCTCAAAAGAGGGATGTCCTAATCTAGAATGCCACATTTCTAGACTATCTTTATTCTTGGCTCTATTGTAACTAAAAACTGCAGGTTGATAAGGGGAATTTTGATTGATAGTGGTGTGATGAGATAGCTGATTGTTTCTGGGCAGATTGAAGTAGTAGAGACCTCTTTCAAGACTCCCTTTGAGAAGAACCTCCTTGGTTGATAGATCCTTCACAAGACAGAATTCAGGATGAAATCCAAAAAAGACTTTATTATCCTTTGCAAACTGTGAAACACTCAAAAGGTTTTTGCTGATTTTTGGAACATGAAGTAAGTCCTTAAGTAGGAATATATGAGAGTTTAGTGGTGATTTAATAGATGAATTACCATAATGAGGTATTTGAATACTGAACCATTAGCAAGCTGGACTTTGTTTGTTCCTTCATACTCAGATGCTATGTTCAAGTTGCTCAGATCATAGGTGACATGATTGGTGGCTCCTGGATCAGGATACCACCAAGAATCAGAGGCTTCTTCATTTCCTATGTTGGCCAAGTGAGCTGCAGAATTCTGAAAATTACTCTTGCTTGTATTTTGGTTGTTCCAGTTTGAGGGTGTGTAGTTCTCATCAAACCTGTGGTAGCAAACATCAGCAGTATGATTGGAAAGTTTGCACACTTGGCATCTTGGCTTGTTGTTGTATCTTCCACCTCTACCTCTTGAGCTTGATCCACCTCTGAATGACCCTCTTGCTCCTCTGTTGCTAAACTGCCTTCCTCCTCTGCCTCTYTAGGAATTTGGTGAAAAWTTTCCTCTTCCTRTGGAGTAGTGTCCCTGGCCTTGATGAGTGTGGTTAATGGAGGGTAGAGAGCCTTCATTGTTGAACTGGGATTGACTAATCCCTTCAAGTCTACTTTCAAAGCTGGTGAGGAGGCCTGAACTTCTCTGAGGCCACATGGGGTGACTCTACAGCTGATTCCAACCATCACAGGATTGTATTCACTTCCTAAGCCTCCTAGAATTGTCATGATCTGTTCTTMCTCACTMATGTGTTGTCCTGCAGCTCTCAGYAGGTCACTCAGCTGTTWGATCTTGTTRAGATAGTCRCTCATYCTCAGGTTACCTTTCTTGATGTTGCTGAGTTGGTACTTGTAATCTAGGATCTTAGCTGTGGATTCATGAGCAAAGCTTATCTCCAAACTGTCCCAGATCTCCTTGGATGTTGTCAGTCCAACAGTTGATATGAGCAGGTTCTCAGATAAAGATGATAATAGCCATGATGCAAGGAGCTGGTCTTCTTTTTGCCAGGAAGAGTATGCTGATCAAGGGCCAGATCAGATGTACCTGATGTGAAGTGTATTGGGGGAGCTTGTTTTCCATTTAGGTATCCTTCTAAGCCATAACCTCGAACAGCAGCTAAGATCTGTTGTTTCCAACTAAATAGTTGTTTTCATTGAGTTTAGTAGTGATCAATTGACACTGGGCTGTATTGTTTGGCTTTGATCTTGTGGAGAATTTGAGATAGCTGTAGAAGAGTTGGACATGTTTATAGGTCAAAGATTCGATTTTTCTGGAACAAAACAATGAAAAAGACAGCACAGAGGCAGCAGGTTACCCTACTGCTCTGATATCATAAAGGAAAAAGGAATTAAACATGAAACTGGAAATATGATAAAAGCTGCTATGAGCTATATTAGGGTTCTTGCTTTTGTTCAGCCGTTTTCTCTAAACTTTTCTTGATACATTTAAGGATAATACACCAACATTATATAGGCCTATTCTAGGAATAGTCTAGAACCCTACAGTTGGTAGGTTACACGTGTAGAACAATTACAAGGGGGCAATATAGGGAGAACACTCAAACCCTAGCAGCTGCGCATGAGCTGTCATTTTGTGCATTGCATGGCTCGGCTGTTGCTGGTGCATGTACTCCAAATTTTGGCAGCATGTGCTCATCCTTGCTGGAACGTTGTGTGGTCATCTTTTAAGTCTTTCCCAAAGAAAATATTCACTTTTCTTTCTTAAGTTTTCAATTTGTAGATGAAAATTAATTGATAATTTTTTATCTATAATAATTAATCTTCAACCAATTGTTGATTGTTGCATTAATTGTTATTCCTTTCAATCAATTTGAAAATGCAACGATTCTACTAGCGAAATATTTTTCCGGTGTCGCAATTAAAAGTTGGACTCGATTAGAGGGGATACGCTTGGATCTCTACGGCGAGAAATTTCGGTGTTAGCCACATAACTGGAAATTGATTCCCTCTCAATCGTCGCTCGGAGAAATTAATTACGAGGTATTAATTTATTTTCATAAGAATCAAAATATTTATATTCGATACATAATAATGAAAAACGGCGATCGTTAAAATCGCTAACAAAATCAACGGGGTTAGTATATATTTGATATATGCTTGTTTTAATTCGCTGCGTAAACCCTGTATGATTATAGCGAACCCAACACTTTTCCTCCCCACTTTCGGCCCCAACCTTTTTCTGGTAGTCATCCGGGTGGTCCCAGCCCGGCCATGCAGCCCATTTTCTCCGGCACAAATCTGCAGCCATCGTCTTTTGTTAGCGCAGCAGAGGGCTGCCCCTCGGGAGTCCCAACTCCGCCTATCAAAAAGGGTGAGTTTTATTTGTTTACTATTGATGAAAAATTATACCAAAATCGTGTTTCGGAGTTACGGGGATATTGACCGTTTACTTCAACCTAACGGGTCAAAGCCTCTCACGCTCTATGAAGTCAAAACCCCGTTAAAAGCCACTTGGAATACCGCCGGTCCTTGGAGTTTCGTCCCCTTAGGCATATGATATTTCAGTATTTTGTTTTCTACGACTGACGATAAAGAATTTGCGTTTGCAAAGACGTCTTGGAAGATCGGTTCTAACTCCTTTCGACTTTTCCCTTGGATCCCGAACTTTAACCCCTACAAGGTCCCCTCGGCGTCGTCTCAGGTTTGAGTTTATATATATAAACTGCCGATTGAGTATTAGGACCACTCTTTTATTCTTAATATTGCTAAGTTGTTGGCACCCCCTTGCAAATTGATGAATGCTCTGGTAACGGCTCCGTTGGCCATTTTTTCGTGTTTTGGCCGAACTTAACCGTGACAATACTTTGCATGAGACTGTTATGATTGAGCGTAAAGAGTATTGTGGGTATATTTCCTTGGGTTATGAGAACTTTCCAGATTTTTGTTCTTATTGTGAAATGGTTGGACACCTCGTTGGTTCTTGTCCCTCCTCTAAGTCCCATGCTTCTCAGCACGTTAATAGAGACGAGTGGGAAATAGTTGACTCTAGAAGATCTTGTCATCGTTCAGATTCCGCTAATCGTCGAGGCCGTCAAAATAAGGAGTATCGCCCCTTACAGAAATTTGATCCTATTGATACTTCTTTGACGACATTTGGTCTGCATGGGGCCTCCGGCGCCTCCTACCTCGGAGCCTAATACTCTTGTTACTTCGTCCGGTTTGGATGGGATGGATTACCGTGTCGCATTTGCGCCTTCACCAATTTCTAATAGCTGTTCGGACAATGGTGAGCAAAAAATTGCGCAGCTTTGCGGGGAAAACCAGTCGACCATATATAGGTCGGTTGTGAGTGTTTGCGATACTTCTCGACAGCTTTCTCTTTACAAGGAACTCCACCCACCTTCCGCGTCAACAACTTCTTCGAACACGGGTTATATTGATAAGGTGGACATGGGTTCATCGGATAAGGTTTCTCCATCGCCGCAACATACTCCAAAAGATTGTCTTTCACTTGAAGAAGGTATTATAGTGGATGATTCGTATATAGGCAGCCAACATCGCGCCCCATTTTTTTTTTAAACTTGCCACTGGTCGACGTACCCAGGATTTACTTGATAAAATTAAAATAGTACAACAGGAGTCTTATACACCTTTCATTGTTGATGATACAAAATCCTCTTCTGCCCTTGACCTTATGAGTATCGCTTCTAGAAGATTTTGGGCGGATATTGCTGAAGAGGAAGATTCTACCCCTATACCCAATTTTTCAAAGAGTTCCCTTAAGCGGGGATTCCTTGTGAAAACGCTAGTATTTCTATTTTTGTTTTTACTGTTTTGCTATGTATTTGCACTCTTTTCTCCTTTTTGAATAAAGCAACACAACTATTTAAAGAAAATATTGCAAATTCAAGCAAGCCTTAATCACACACACACACACACACACATGCATTTTTAATTATTTTAATTAATACATTATGAGTCTAATCCAATTTTACCATTACGGATCATGTACACAACAACATTAACCATCACCGGATGAAACACTGAGATTTTGTATGAAAGTTCACAAAACTCATTACGTTTCACTATAAATATTGAGAATTTGTAAGCCCCTCAATATTTTTTCACTATCCCATCAACTTTCAAGAAATAAATTCTCTCTAGTTTTTTCTCTTTCTCTTCAATTGTGTCATATAACTAAGTTGATGAGGTTTTGTCTCGTCTCGTTTGAGGGAAGGCTATTGTGACAAGAAATGTGGAGAGAGGTTTGCAAAGGCGGGGATTTAAGACAGATGCTTAAAATACTATGACTGGTGAGTGCAATTATGGCAACAAGCATGAGTGCCCTTGCTATAGGGCCAAGAAAAACTCCAAGGGCAAGCCCAAATGTCCTTGAAAAGCAAATTAAAAATACAAGCTTTGGTTAAGAGGCATGAATCCTTTGGTTGTCTTTGAACCACTATTGAGGTTTTGCTTTGTAGTGCAGTAATAATATATGAACAAGTATCCTTTGTTGATGAAAAAGAAAATGGTTACAAATTGTTGTAAAATGTAGAGTGTGATGAGGGGAACTGAATTGAAATGCCTAACAATGAAAAGGGAAAAAGGGCTTCGCAGAGAATTGGTATACTGTGTGTGCGCGTGTTGAATAAACGTGTTGCACAATTAAGAAAAAAGTCTACTGTGTGCGCGTGTGTGTTGAAGGAGCAAGCGGTCGTTATCATCAATTTATTACATGGACCCGATTGCACTTTACTAGGTGCACCCAAAAGAAATTTATTAACGTACAATTATATGTAGTGATATATATCAATTATATATGATAATATATGACAAAAATTTAAAGTGTATGATTTACTTTTCTATTTTCGGGTTTTCTTTCCCATTTTAGGTTTACTTTTTCATTTTTAGAATTCAGTTTTCCATTTAAAGGTTTATATTTTAATTCTAGGGTCTTAGAATTTCGGTTATTTATGATGATATATAAATTGTATGTAATAATATTTACCAATTAGATGCGATTCTATTAAAATTATATAAGTGTAAAAGTAAAAGAATAAGGATAAGACATAAAAGAGAGACAAAGGAGACGGTAGAAATTAGGGTTCTCTTATTCATCAAAGACTCCCTTTATATAGGGTATCAATTACATGTTTCCATAACAAGTAAAGATAACAAATACCTAAACTATCCTTCATCAGTTACTTATTGACGAAGGCACACTAATTGTGTTTTTCCTTCAACACTCCCCCTTGTGCCAAGTCAAAGGGTGAAATGGTGTTTCATTGTTGCCTCGTTAAAACCTTGCCAAGTAACAAAACTCAATGGGAAAAATAAAACTTGGTCTAAGGAAAAAGAGTACAACACACCTATATTGAGACTCCCCCTAAAGTGTACACCTCTCTCTGATATGTACATCTATCAAGAGAACTTTGAAAGTCTCCACTTCCTCAATTTACTTGATTCTTGAGAAAGTGCATAATTGTTGGTTTTAGAATAGTTGTGGTGATATTACTCGTATTATCATATTTTCTTCAGTGACAGAGTTCAAGCCACTATCACCAGATATATGAATGATCATAATATTTATTGTAGATACTCACAAACTACTACATGTTTGATAATGATCTCTTTACATGGATCGAATGAGTAACCAACATTAACGATACTATTTGGTATTTCACAGTAGGAAGTAAACTTAATATTTTCTATAGGGATTACAAGACCATCTGCAGTCCAAATTATATTTATGAATGGGAAAAATAAACTCGCGTCAATGGTTTCTTTTAGGTATCAAATTACATTTTGATTCCATTCCAGTGACATTGAGCTTTTTGAGTTAAATCAAGATAAGAATTTTGAGAAAGTAATATTTGGTCAAGTGTATTAGTAATGGTACAACAATGCGCATATTGTACGTAGGTAGAGAATTTCAGCTCCCACCAGTTCTTCGTCATTCCATTGACAAAATTGATATTTCCTTATATCTTCACTTTGGCCAATCATAGGAGCGCTAACATATTGCACTTATCAATATTTAATTGCCTGATCATCTTTTGGACATATGCAAACTGTAGAATTTAGTATTCCACAAACTCGGTTTTAGTTTAAAGCCTTAACATGACCGAGTTTTCCCATGATGCATTATCTCAAATTAAGAATTTCAAATAACTAGCGATAACTATTATTTCATTGAGAGTGGATGTTATATTCCTTTCATCGACATATACAATTATAATCGCAAATTTGAAACTTATAAATACGCAAGGGCATAAATTATCTTTTCCCAATCAAGTAGTCACTTAGACGGTTATACCACATCCGTCTGGATTATTTTAATCCATAAAGTGAGTGTTTCAATTTAATTTGCAAATTCACTCCGTGACTTAGAGTCACTTGCCTTGGTAATGAAAGGCCAGCAAGCACTTTCGTATATATCTCTAAATCATGATCCCCATAGAGATATGATGTAGCCACAGGTATAAGCTGCATTCTCAGTTCTTTGGAATTATAACATTTATTATGGGAGAGTACATGTCCTCATAGTCAATTTCAGGGCATTTTGAGAAACTTTGTGCTTCAAGTTTAGATTTGCATCTCATGGCTTTATTTTTCTCATTACACTTTCTGACAAAACTTTGTTTATATGTCCTACAGGCTTTACACTTGGTGAGGTTAGCACTACCAAACCAAACACCTACCTTGTTGTCAGTGAATTTAGTTATACCTGGATTGATTCTTTACATTTAGGTCAATTTGCTCTATATTGATATTTCAATAGAGCGTGGTTCGATACTATTGTGCTCTATGATTCTTTGAGCAACAATGTATATATCATCAATGTGTATGAAAAGTCTTTCCATCAACTTATATAAACTCTCGTTGTACATTGAGATTTCTTTATTCTCTTGAATCATATTAAACTTCGGAGCGTCCTCCAGTAATGATTCATGGACATAAGTATAATCAGAGATTATCTCATGAGAGTTATTATCTTCATTGATGATCAATTGAAGTTGTGCCATACATGCCCTCTTATTCCTTTGGCGAGTATTGATCGAACAAAGTGACCTCCCCCTATTCCCTTTGGGACTCACGACCTCAACCACACCTCCACTAAGTATGGTTGCAATGTCTTAATTTGCGACATTGTGCCCTTTATGGGGACTTTTAACCTTGCAGACACATTTGCAGCTTGTATATATATGATCTCGTCACTTTGAGAATTGAGTCTTCAATACTTTGAAGATCAATTGTTCACTTTACTTTTCTTTCACGTTACGTTGTGAAATGCGAGGATCATAATGAGACATAGTATGAAACTATTCCTGTCATTCCATTAGAAAATGCTTTTTCTTATCTCCCCCTAACGACAGGAAGATTGTCTCATTGGAGTGACAAATTCGCCAATTTAGCGATAAATAGATCGTCTGTCAAAAGTTTCAAATAGCGGATGATTGTTGGAGATTCATATCCAACATAAATACTTAATCGTCTTTAGAAACTCATATAATGCGCTGTAGGGGCGCAATAGGCACATATACTGCTTAATCAAATATGCGTAGATATGAATTATCAGGCTTATATCCAATTACCAACTGGTACGCAAAATATTTGGTTAGCATGGGTTCATAAACGAATAAGTAAGAGTTGCGTGCAATATTTCATAACCCTGTGCGAAGACAAATGAGTGTGCATAAATATTGTCTTAGTTACCATCTATATTCCTTTTGATGGTGTCTTCATTGAGACCTTATTATATATACACATTAGGGTGCAAGATCCAGTACATCGATCTTTATTAAAATGCAATAGACATCAAGTACTTTTGATGTAAACCCTGTAGCATTATGAGTTTGGGTGCTTTATAAGGGTTGTGAGTCCTCAATCATATTAAATGTGCTAGAATTTTTGCAAATGCAATATTTTCATGGACAATATGTGCTGAAGTATCGACCAAAACTATAGAATACTTGAATGATCCGCATTTTGAATGGTCATGTCCACATGTATCACCAATTATCAATTATAAGAATGAAGTATTATACTATGTATCTTTAGCAAATGCAGGTCTCAATCATACTATTTTGCTAATGAACAAGTTTTGAAAAAAGGAGTGATGTATCTTTGAGATATGAATGTATGTAGTGCTCCTAGTACTTTAGAATGCACTAGCTATAATTGAACAACATTAGTTCAACACTATACTGTGCATCAAATTTCTATCTCATTTTATGTTCACTCAAAATAAAAGATGTACATGTTAATTTCTTATAATATGGACCATTATATCACGAAGACCAAAGGATCCATGCCAATCGTATCAAAACTTGAATGGGTCAGTGTCCAAAAGTTCTTTGTTGGTCATATATGATGATTCAATAATCAAAAAGTAGTAAAGTAAAATTACTAGATTGACTCTAAAACGTGCTTTCTTCCACATAAATTAAAAGTATAGTTTCGTTCTCATAATGCACTTCTTAATGATAATCATCAACATGAATGTCATCAAACTGAACAAGGTTCACTCGCTCTTGGTCCATAATGAGCTTTTATGACTTTAATCAATGTGCCACTAAGCATCAAGACATTGTCACATATAAATATCAATTAAGAGAGTAATTGTCTATTCATCGACAAATCCTCACATTCTTCAGAGATATTGGAATGAAATACTTGTCATTATTATATATTATATTATTTACTAGATATGTTACATTATATCCAATAATTTGATCATGAGCCTTGTTTGTGAATGTGTGGTAGATAAACTCAATTACATTCAATGCTTTAGAATGAAATCCAAATTTTACCAATAAGTCAAAAATAATTAAATTAGGCCACATCACATAAATCTAACTCAAAATAAACTTTAAGACCAAACACAATAGTCTAATATGAATGATTGATCATACTTTCACAAGTTCTTTGTAAAGTAAGAAACAAACAAATTTCATCAATCAAAATAGAGGATATCCATTGACTAAGAAAGGTTATTGGGGGGACCTCCATGACTTTTACCATGAACAATAAATATCACGAACTCTTACATGTCTTACCTTGTGATTTATTCTTCCCACATAGGTAGGGATCAACATGTCTCTTCCCCTTTACTTTGAGGTTATTTCCACTATTCATATATTTCTAGTTAGCCTCAAGAAATTTCTTTATCCAGAGGTCTAACATTGGTATTATGAATAATAATGTCATGTCTCTTAACGACTCACTATCATAATTAATATTATACAAGTGCATCAGTATGTTTGCTCAAGTGAAAAAAAATAGAGTGAGATCTTATCTCTTAATTTATTATTATAATTTAAAGTGACTTTCTTTTTCACATATGGTAAGACATATTTTAGTCGCAACATATCAAAGTCATTGACCCTTTTTAGCAAGCATACCAATTTATTTTCACTAAATTCTTATGCTTGAAAGTAGTGTTTCATAAAATTCTCAAAATATTCATTTAGAGTACATTCCAAAGTTTATTGAAATTTTGAAACTACATATGTTTCCAATATAAGATTTGGGGTCAATATAAAGTCTCAAGTTCATTAGAGAATTGACTTTGACTAAGTTTCATGATTCTTTGTCAATTGGGGTTAATGGATGATATTATTGTGGATTTGTAGTTCTTTTAGTTTCCACATCAAACCAATGATGGTAGTACTCAATTTCTTTTGAGTATATTGAATTGTGTTTAGATTGAGTTAGTTTAATCAATTTCTTTAGATAATGAATATGTCATAATCTTTCTTTGATATCATGTGAATATACTTTATCACAAGACTTATTTACACAATTATTTATCATTCATGAACTGTCATTATCATGAAAATATTCAAATATACAATCAATAATACATACATTGAAAGTAGCTTATAAAATCAACTTGAAAAGAATCACCAACGTACATGAATCTATCAATTCATCGAAATTCATGAAAGTAGCTTATAAAATCAACTTGAAGAGAATCACCAACATACATGAATCTATCAATTCATCGAAATTCATGATCAACATATATGAAATCTATCAATTCGTCGAAATTCATGATTAACTAGACATATTGGCAAAATCATGATCAATCTCTCATCTAATCGTGTAAATAACTTTATTTACGATTTCTTAGAAGTCATCTAAAAGCATAAGTAATAATATATTATGTAATCTATGAATATCATTAAAGTATTGCAAAATTTCATATTTGTCAATATATCTCATGCATATAATCATACGTGGCACATATACATATACATGCTTTGCACAACAATACATACCATGACATATATTCATATTGCCAAATATTTATTAGTTGCATTTAATAAATAATAAATAATAGGGTAATTTGAATTACCTTGAAGGAAAGTTACGATTCTTTCCTAAATTTGTTTTTCAATAGGCTTGTCTGATCTCCACCGTTCCAATTCAGCTTATACGTGTTTTGAATAACATATCCAAAATCCAGATTCATCCAACGGTTAGATTGTGCGTAATTGAATTTCTAAAATAAGTTGGGCAGACAGTTCCGAGAAACAGGATCAGCTCTATTCGAAATTCATTGTCGGATTCTTCAAACTTCATATTCAAATCTCCACTATTCATATTGAACGTGTATATGTTTGGAATAATATATCCAAGATTTAGCTTAATCCAACGGTCAGATTGTGAGAAATCGTGTTTTCAAAAACTCTGCACAAAAAATTTCGAAAGCAGAATCTGCTTTGTTCGAAAATTTATATGTATTTTCTCGTATCTCTGAATCCAATTTCCACCGTTCAAAATGTAATTCAAAAGATCTTGGATGTTCTGTAGAAAATTGAGTGCGATCCAACGGTTGAAACGCGAAAAACTGAGTTTTCAAATTTACAGCACATTTAGGTTCTTGACCTACGAATATTATGTTGATTTGGTTATGAAGACTTATTCTCGATTACTCTCAATAGGTTAGAATTTCGTGCTGATAACGTGTAAAAGTAAAAGAATAAGGAGAAGACATAAAAGAGAGACGAAAGAGACGGTAGAAATTAGGGTTCTCTTATTTATCAAAAACTCCCTTTATATAGGGTATTAATTACATACTAAACTATTCTCATCAGTTACTTATTGAAGAATGCACACTAATTGTGTTTTTCCTTCAACAATAAGATGATTAATTAAATTATTGGGTGGACCACGTTATAATATGATATAAAGAAAAAATTGATTTTGTAATTTTTTTTTTTTTAACTTTTAAAAGTTTGGCCCTATGAATTCGGCCTACAGTAGATATAAAGAAAAAATCTCTGCCCAATTCACAGGTTCATTTTTGTAAGATAAAACTCAATGATGTAAAAGATGGAATATTCAAATATGGTCTTCATTGTAACCAAAAATATATATATAAATTTAAAAAAATAAAAATTTATCACAGTAAACTGCTGCATATCAGGCTATATTCAATATCAGATAGCAAATAAGTCCATCTGGTTCTCTACCTATGAATGCAACTCGAATTCATCAAGTACAGCAAGAACATTTATATCTCAGCTACAATAACAGTAACTGGATATTCATTACTTAAAAATATTCAAACTCAACATCATACTCCAGCAAATTTGATTTGTATAATTTTGGAAACATTCAATTTGAAAATTCATAAACAACAAATTAGCCATCAACATGACTTGTCTTGCGGGTTATCAACTACAACGAAACAGGATGATTAAAAAGAATATAGAGAGCAAGAAACAAAAACGGGTCATACGTTAGCCATCGGACTCAAATGCCATGAACTGAAATAATTTCTACCAGAGTCTAAAAATATATACTCTGTAGCTGCACGCTGGAAAACATCATAAACCAACAAAATTGATGAGATAGAATCTTATTTTACATCTGTTACATTCAATGAAGAGATGCCACATTGCATTGAAATATTCTAGAGCAGTGATTATAACTGCACCTCATTATGATTTATAGTTGAATACGGATATATAAATTAACACCAGGAACTTACCAAATTTTAGCATGTGGTTAGAGATCATTTGGTAGAACAATCCTCCATTTGCTCCGGTTTTGACATCATTTATTCGAGTAGATATTTACAAAAACTACCCGGTGTTTGGCCTAGTTACAAAAAGTCCCGGTTATCTTACAAAATTACAATTACCCCCTTAAAGTGTCGAGAACACCCTCCCATTTGTTAAAGAAAAACAAATGCTTCAAAGGGGTATTTGTAATTTTGTAATTAGGCTAAAACTCAGGGGTACTTTTGGTAATTAACCCTATATCGAGGGTGGCAACTTGACACATTCCATGCAACTGGTCAATTTCAAAACTTTTCAACCAGACAAGAGCTCGGTCAGCTTCTAATTCCCAGAATAAGTGAATCTCGTGGGTACAAATCGGCTTAGACAATTGGAAAGCTCACTATTACTACGCGAAATAAGATATACCACGAATGCTACATACGCTGCGGTTCCGGAAGAGACGAGGAAACCACACAACAGCCCATTAACTTCAGAGAGGAAAAAATCGAGCAAAAGATATCCGTTAATCACCATCACCAGTGCAGCCACGGTCCACGCGGTCCTCTACAATACAAACGAAGCAAACATGGGATTACATACTCATACCTTCAATAATGAGGAGCAGAAACATATTTAGGGATAATTACAAAAAGTGCACTTGAGGTTTGACCTAATTAAAAAAAAAGAAAAATAAAAAAAACAGCTACCTTTGAAAATAACAAAAACCACCCCTGGGGTTTGATTCCATTTCATTTTGCCCCAAGCATTAGTTGACTTAACAGGATTTGCTAACGTCGTCAAATATATTACAATTACCACCCACCGCACCCCTCTCCCTCAACCTTTTGAAATATTACAAATAGCCCCAATATTTTTCGTCTGGCTTTGTAAAAAATTGAGCGATGTTAATGTATAATGTAAGACAAAAATTTGGGGTGATTTTTAATATTTAGAATAGTTTAGGCATAAACTGTAGAAATATTTGATGATTCCACCAATTTCCGTTAGCTCCACTAACGACATGCAATCTCAGGTGTGGTTTTTCATTTTTGTAATTCCAAAGTTTAGCTGTTTTTGTTTTGTTTTTGTTTTTGTTTTTTGTTTTAGTCTGGCCAAACCACAATGATAGTTTTGTAATTATCCAAAAAAAAAAAAAAAGGTCCGAGAATTAATAAAATATTTTACAGTTCAAGGTACATGACACATCACATGAGAAAACCAGAACACTTCATCATAAATCAGCTAAAAGCCATGCAGTTTATTTTAGCTTCCTTCAACCCAATCAAACACACTACATAATTAAACTATGATGGTTTAAAAAAATAAAAAATAATAAATTGCAGTTTAAATACCTCGAGCGTAGGACCAATCTTAAACACTCCCATCACCTGCTCCTTCGACACCAAGGTCAAAAGTGGGATAAGCGCAAACGGTATCTGCATAGACTGTAGCACATTGAGCCACTCGTTCAGCACATCTAAAGACGACTCTGATTTGTTGAAAAGCAACGCCACAATCATAGTCGGTATAATAGCACAACTCCGAGTAATTAACGCCCTAACTGATTTCTTCAGCCGTAAATTAAGAAAACCACCCATAATAAACTGCCCAGCATAAGTCCCAGTAATTGTACTACTTTGCCCGGCCGCCAATAACCCGATACCCCATATATAAAGAATCGGAAATATCCCACCACCATATTTCTCCTCGAGATATTGTCCTGCGTTTACGAGGCCTATACTGTCCGCTTGTTTGCTTCCATAAAAGCCCTTGGCAAAGACGGCCGTTACGAATAAGTTAATCATGAAGGTGACGGCAAGGGCGGCCGAGGACTCGATCGAGTAGTAGTTGAGCGCCTCTTGAACTTGACCTTTCTTGGTAGGGTCGATTTCACGTGATTGTACTAACGCAGAATGTAAGAAGACGTTGTGAGGCATTATTACACAGCCAACAACTCCGACAGCTTGGCGAATTGTTCTTGAGCTAAGTTTTGGAACCAAGAGACCTGTTAAGATTAAACATTGAGATTCTTGCTAATGTGTGGACCAAATATTCATTTTTGTATTTCTTTGGGATAATTACAAAAAACTACCCTGTGGTTTAGCCTACTTACAAAAAAAAAAAAGTCAAGTTAAATGTAATAGAGAAACAAATGTCGAGGGGGTAAATGTAATTTTTGAAAGATAGTGGGTGTTTTTTGTAATTAAGTTGAACCTCGAGTAGTTTTTGTAATTAATGCTTTTTCTTTCTTATTTTCTATGAAGCATCTAACCAATTAAGAGCTCCGTTTTGCTTGGCTTAGCATCGGCAAACATCCAAGCAAATGATAGTGCCATAGTTGAAATAAGAACGGCAAAAACAGCTTCCAATTTCCTCACTCCATAGTTCTCCAGAAGTAAAAACATAAAGCTGTATTAATAAAAAAAAAATCCACAGAAAACAATTTTCAGTGATCATCTCATAACAAAAGACAAACACACATCAAACAGTAGCGTCAACTACCATAAAGCTTAAAGCAATGGTTTGCTGAGTAGGAAAACACCCGGAACCTGTTGCTTTATTTCGAAAAAGTAGATATTTTTTAGATAAATGGAGAAAAGCAAGATCTGTCACGCTACTATCAGTATTAGACATAAATAGAAACTTCCAAAAAGTATTAGAATTTTTCTATACTAAAGAACCTATAATGCAAAAGTTTGATGTCTCTTGAGAAAAGAGAGAGAGAGAAGAAAATAGTGCCAAAGTAATGCTGGATTGCACAAAGATTTAGTGTATCACTTATAAAGAACGCTACATACTGTAACAAATTCTTTTTTCCCCCCAAAAGAAAGGGAAAAAAAACCAACCAACCAAACAAAGTAACGTGCTTCAATAAAATTACCTAGGAAAAAAACAATTACTCTGAAATTATAAGTTAGTTACATTAAAGTAAATAAAAAATGCAATAATAAAAAAAATTAACTTCAGCTTCAATCCCAAAACTTGTACTTCACCACTGCAATTCGATTCCACTTGACAATAGCGTTTAAGCATCCTTCTGTTTATTTATTCATTATTTTGGGGGAAATGGAGGGGGAGTAAAAATTGCATCTTTTTCCAAAAAAGAAAAAAAAATCAACTGAACTTCGGAGAAAAGATATACCAATCAGAGGCGGTAATTAGAACACCAGCCCAAATGGGCAGCACCCCACGGCTCAAAATCTGAATCGCAATCGCACTCCCAATCACCTCCTGAATATCCGCCCCGATCAGCGCCACCTCCGCCATGAACCACAGCACAATCCCCGCCCAATACGGATACTCCTCACGGCAGAGCTCCGCCAGGTGCCGCCCCGTCGCTACCCCGACTCTCGCCGATAAAAGCTGGATCAGCAAGCCCATCGCCGTCGCCCACATCAATAGCCACAGCAGCGAGTAGCCGGCGATCGCCCCCGCCTGGAGATCCCCCTCTAGATTCCCCGGATCTAAAAATGCTATGCTCATCAGAAAGCCCGGCCCGGTGAAAAGCCACAGCTTTTTGAACGAAAACGGCGGCGTTGCCGTGCAATCCGGGGAATCTAGCTCGAAATTGTCGCCGATCGAGATTTTCTCGCCGGCCTCGTACGCCGCCTCCTCGTCGTCCGGTTCCGGTGATTTTCTTATCGAAACGGCGTCGGATGAGGGGACCGCCGGTGAGGGCAATAGACGGCGGGATTCTTCTTCTTGTCCCGGCGGGGGTGCATGGTGTTGCGGTGATATTGAATTCATTGGGTTATTTGACTTGGAGTGTTTCTTTTCCAATTATGTGAGGGTTTTAAACTGTGAAGCGCTCAGCCGGAGGAGGAGGGTGGCTGAGATTGACGGGAATCGGTGGTGGCGGGGTTTGGGGAATTTATAGATTAGCAGGAAAGGGGCGAAGTGTGTGCACGCGTACGATAAATATGTTTGCTCTTTGCAGTGAAATTTGTGTGGGCCAATCCTATGTGGACACGTGGTGTTTTGTTAGGGGTATTGTTGTCATATCAATTTGAGCGATTGTGGCATACACTTGCGGTCGCAGGTAGTTCTGTTGTGCACGCACGGGAAGGCCCTTTGCGGTAATTTGGCTGCTAATTCGGGAACCGAAAAAGAGTTTTGGACTTGAGACTCGGAAGTGTTCTTAACCTTAAGGTTTAAGGTTGATAATTATACATAGGATCTAACTGATTCAAAATTAGATTTTGTAAACATTATTCTTGGCCTAATATATTAGTTTTTCTATGATTCCCAATCAATAACCATCGATTGCAATGTAGTAAATATCGAGCTTTGACTTGATAGCATGTCATAATTATTAGAGATTTTAACACTAATTGGGTTTAATATCTACAAATTTATTTTAGGCGCTGACCTTCGACCTAACCTTGAAAACTAAGGTAGACAACTAATGGGGATGTGGTTGAGCCCATTTACATATGGGCCGATTTATTACCTGAAAATAGGTGGTTGAGTCAAGTTAAATCGAACGTACCGACTCGTGCGTTGCATGATGAGCCGAGTCAATCTGGTGTGGTCCACGTGGACACATGTGCAGGCTGTCGAACCAACCCATGCACGACACTACGAGCCAAGCAAGCACCAACACAACAGGGCCACCACTGATGCATCGGTTGTCGAACCCATGGGATCTCAACTGCTGAACCTCTAGCACCTAGATTGTCGCGCCGTCTTGATTGGCGCACCATTACGGGTTGTCGTGCTCGCTGGCACACAGACTGTCGTGCCACCTTGACTGACGCACCATATAGATTGTCGTGTCCATTGACACGCATGTGATGCCGAGCCTAGCCCCACCGTAGCATCATTGATCGAGCCGACCTAATCATACACTTGGGTTCTTGAACCTTGCACCAACTTGAATACAATGTCGGGATATCACCACAAAATGACCAAGCCGACCAAGTTTGAGGCCGATTCGGTGTCTTCGGGCCGATCGGGATTTTAGCTCCCGCAGTCGAGCCGCCACCGCCAAATGGTCAAGTCGACCAGGGTTTGGGCCGGGCTGACCAAGTGACTTAATGCCTGATTCGGGCAAAGTTGGTGACTTCTGACCAAATTAATGAGTGTTTGGGCCAATTAGGGCTTTAACGCCCATGTTCAGGCCAAGCTGGATAATATTCGAGCTGAGTCGAAGAACCGCGGGTTGAGCTAGTAAGGGCTTGACAAAGTTGCTTGGTTATGATCAGTAACACCTTCTTGTGTTGCGGCCGAACCGATCTGAGAATATTGGGTCGTCTCATGTTGATTATCGAGTCGTTTCATCTACTTGACTCGATTCTTTTTATGACAACTCGGTGTAGCCGACCTGGTCCTGGATATTGGGCTATCGATCATGGCTTAGCAATTGTACAAGACAAGATCTGCTAAACGACTGTGAAAAAAGCATAATTTAGGTTAGAGTTTGAATTACTTAATCCGAAAGTAATTTAGTGTCCAATAGTTGAGCGATACATGTCCAATTAGAGTTTTGAGAGAAAACTATAAATAGAATTTTCAAGGGAGAATTAGATGTTTGCATTTTTAGAGAGATACACTCTATAACAAGTCGAGCTATAGCTGCCTTAATTTTGAGAAATGAATAAAATAAGGCATGCGCTTTTTTCAACCTATTTTCGTTTGTCTTATTATTTAATATTTGTTGAGCTTTCTATTGCTTAAACACTAGAGGTGGATAAAGTGCGGTTTGAGCATTTTTTTTATATAAATTTAGCCAAATTGCTTATTGCGGTTCGGTTAAAAGTTTAATTATTAATTATATTTTTGAAAATATAATTAAGTATGCAGTTTTGGATGAATCGAACAATTTAGCAGTTTTGATCAATTGAGTTTTTCATAGACTTCATAGCTATTGCGACCTCCCATTGATATAAAACATTAGGAATCATTTTGAACTAAAATAAGATTATTTTGATAATATAATGCATTTTGCATTTCTTTTTAACTCAACCACATTCAAAACATGATGAATCTTTATAATATATTACCTTGTTCGTAAAACATAATATATTTTTGCATTATTTTCTTAAAATATAAAAAAGCACATGTAATACATATTTTATTTGAAATTCAAAATTAAAATATAAGTTTATTTAATTACCGAATAATTATTTTTTAATACATTTATTCATATACATTCAATTATATATAAAGAGGTAAAATTCATTTATTTAAACGCTTATATAAGTGCGGTTTACAAAATAAGAAACCGCACCTAGAAGGCGGTGCGATTTTCATTAAATATTTTAAATCATGAGTTTAATTAAAATTTCACTATAAACAGTACAATATAGTGCAGTGCGGGCATTTCAGGGGATTTTAATGCTCACCCCTAATTTATTCCCTTCAGATTTTCAATGTATCACTTATTATACCTTTAACTTTAATTAGTACAATAATCCTTGTACCATAAGAATTTTTATTTATTTTTTTTTTTGGGGGTGGGGGGGGACGGACAATACCCCGACCTATCTAACTACTAGTTTTTCTCCTAGCCGCAATTAGACTAACATAATAAATAAAATTATTTCAAAAAATATATAAAAAAAGTGAAATCAAATGAACTTATGTAATATATGGAATCAATATATTTCATATTTAAATATAATCAGAAAATATGGAGTAAAAATATTATTGAAGTTATGGTCTTCTGTTCTACTTAAAGAGCGAAGCTTTCTCGGTTCTTTTATTTAATTATTTTTTTTAGTAGTATACAATGATAGAAATGGATATTGGGGATATACCAACATTCATTGTAAATACCCTTGTACCATTTGTTGATAGTCGATCAGGACTTGAAGAACACGTGGCATAAATTAGATCACATATGCGTCGATCTAGTAGTTAAATGTGAAATGTCGAGCAGACCGCACCAAGCATACCGAGCACACCTGTCGGGCTACCTACTAGGCACGCCCACCCAAGCTGCCGAGCTGTCAAGCACCACTGTCGAGCTCGCCGAGCTACCCATCAGGCGCGCTAGCCCAAGCTGCCGAGCTACTGGGTACCCCTGCCAAGCCCACTGAGCACACCCACCGGGCTGCCGATCAGGCGCGCGCCCGCCTAAGCTGCCGAGCACCCCTACCGAGCCCGCCGAGCACACCCGTCGGTCCGCCCACCAGGCACGCCCGCCCAAGCTGCCGAGCTATCGTGCACCCCTGCAAAGCTTGCTGAGCACACTTACCGGGCTGCCTACCAGGCGCGCTTGCCCAAGCTATCAAGCTGTCGAGCACCCATGTCGAGCTCGCAGAGCACACCTGCCGGGCTACCCACCAGGCACGGCCGCCCAAGCTGCTAAGGTGCCAAGCACACCCACCGGGCTGCCTACTAGGCGTGCCCACCCAAGTTGTAGAGCTATCGAGCACCACTGCCAAGTCCATCAAGCACACCTGTCGGGCTTCCTACCAAGTGCACCCGCCCAAGCCGCCGAGACCGCCGAACACACCCGTTAAGCTTCTACCATTCCTGCCCACCGCCTGTGGCAACAACATGGTCGAGCTGACTTGGCCGAGCCGACCTAGTCCCCGCACAAGATGAGCACCTGAATTGGATCACCCACGCCATGCTCAACAACATGGTCAGGCTGACTTGACGAGTGGAACATTGTCCCGCACAAGATGAGCACCTGAATTGGATCACCCGCGCCATGCTCAACAACATGGTCGAGCTGACTTGGCTGAGCCGACCTGGTCCCCGCACAAGATGAGCACCCAAACTCACTCGGCATTAGACGGATGACCTAGCCGAGCTGCAACCGAGCTCCAACCAGGATTTATGCTGACTAAGCCTTAGATGTAGGTCTAGCAAACATGACTCGAGAATGACGTAGGCCAAGTACAGAGGAAAGTATAAATAGCGGCGCACACATGTGAAATTAAGATTAAGGTTTTGAGTATCTTGTTGACAAATTAATATAACAACCAATCAAGAAGAGGAACATATCCATTAAGGTTTTAAGAAAATCCTATAAATAGCCTCTCTAAGAGAAAGAGAGAGAGGGAGACCCATTTTTTAGAGAGAAAAACACATATAAAGTTTTAGGGGGAGAAAGCTTGTATCAAGAAGAATTAACACTTGTAAAGGGATCCGTCCAAGTCCGATCCTACCTGAATTTCAGAAATAAAAGTTATGCACTTTTTCCTACTCATTCTTAACTTATTTTTTTGCTGATCTCCTTATTTTATGTGTTGAAATTGCTTAGGTTACTCTTAGCTTAAACAAAATGGCGATAAAAGGAGGGCACCTTGTGATCTACAGTTCCAAGTGCTCAACCAGCTCTTCAAATTTTATTTTCGGTGTTTCTGTCCAATTTTTTATTTTTCGTGAGGCCCTGATCAGCCTTTCACTGTGGTTGAGGTATCTTAGAAAAGAAAAGAGAGGGAGGAGCCTTGTAATGAACATCTCCAATAAAATGGCTCGACCGACCTGAAATAGCTACTTCACAACAATACTTGTTGATCTCTTTAGCCCTCATGTTTTTTCAATTTCTTTTGCTTCATCTTAAGGATCTGAGCACTAGCCCTCAACCTCGATTTTCTCTGATTTTTTTCATTTTGAGCAATTGAAAATCAGCTCCCTAGCTCTTAATGTTTTTCGACCTTTTCTTGTCTCGGAAAGCTCAACATCGGCTCTGCAGCTCTCAAGTTTTTGAGTTTTTTCACGAGGAACTAAAAATCGGCTCTCTATTCCATGAGAAGTTAATCTAACTTTTCATTTTTTGAGCGTATTTTGATTTTTTCTAAGTTCGAATAGCAGCTCATCGCCTCTACGGTCACGATGAGCCCATCAAAAAGTTCTGGACGAGATTTTAGAGGGGACCATAAAGACTGTTCAGTCTGATTCTAACAATCTTAGCCCCGAACAAGTACAATCACTCATGCAGCACCCCACCTTCACTAGAGAACTTGAATAAATGATGAAGAAAATGACAAAAATAACTATGAAACCTCAAATTGAGGTCGATGGTAAAGCAAATGCCAAGCTACTCGATGGACACTCTAAGTCAAATCTAGTCCGAGGTGGAATTAGGGACCGAAAAAGGAAAATTGGTGAGGAAAGGCAAGCTCGACATACCTTCAATGGAATGGTATTTGACATTTTTGACACCCCAAAATGTCCACACCCAACTCGGAAAGATGACTTGCAAAATCCTAGAAGATCCCCCTAACCGATCTCTCAATAATAGAATCTAGGCCGAGCTAAACATACCCCTTGCATGACAGATCTTTGTCGATGATTTGACCGAGTTGAAGTATCTCAAACAACAAGTTGTTGAACTGGAATCCAGGAAAGCAACATACCTCGCACCAAATTCGCGCCAGATAATTTGATCCACCCAAAATTTCAGCTTGGCATGCAGTGATGAGTCACCTTTATCTACTCAGCTCCTTTCAGAGCAAATGATGGGAAGATTTAAAGTCCCACCAATACCGCTCTACAAGGACAATAGTGACCCGGATTCACACTTGAGCTATTATTAAAACTATATGAACATGCTTGGCGCAACTGATGCATATCGTTATCAATGACCTTAGATGAGGTCCCACTAAGATGGTACCGATCATTGCCAGGCCATTATATCACCTTGTGGGCACAGCTGAGGTCGTCTTTTTGAGGACACTTTCTAATGTTCAACGTGATGGTTGCTCCCAAAAGAGCTATCGCTAGCATCGTGCAGCAGCCCAACGATTCATTAAAGAGCTACATGTCGTGATCCACCAAAAAAGTCTCAGAGATTCAACCATGTAGCGATAAATCCTTGCTCATATCAGCACAAAACGAGCTCTTAAATAATTCTCTTTTCAAGTGGATAAATAACCAACAAGACCCAAAACTTTTCAAGAGTTCTTAGCTCTAGATGCATCTCATATAACTGCCGAACAAAACAGATACGTTCTGATCATCACGTTTCTGCAAAACCAAAAAGATCAAGCTTAAGAAAGCAAGAAGAGTTTGAACAAACTCGACCTTAAAGACCAAACATGGTTGAGCTTATCAACATGGCCGACAAGTTGATATGTTCGAGCTCATAAAAAAAAAGGGGAAGGAGCCAACCTATGATAAATATAACCTAATGCATTATTTGCCAAACCTAAGGCATTAAGCCATCCAAAGGTAATTAAGCAACCCAAGGCATTGAGCCACTCAAATGCACAAGCCAACCAAAGGCATTTAGCTGACCTAAGTCATTAAGCCACCTAAAGGCATTGAGCTAAACTAAGACGTTAAGACATCTAAGGCATTTAGCCAAACTAAGGTGTAAGTCCACTCAAAGGCACTTAGCCGACCCAATGCATTAAGCCACTCAACGACACTTATCCGACCTAAGGCATTAAGCCACTCAAAGGCACAAGCCAACCAATGGCATTTACCCGATCTAAGGCATTAAACCACCCAAATGCATTGAGCCAATCTAAGATGTTAATCCATCCTAAGACATTAATCCAAACAAAGGCGTAAAGCCACTCAAAGGCACTTAGTCGACCTAAGGCATTAAGCCACTTAAAGGCACTTAACTATCCTTAGCTGACATACGGCATAAGTCAATCAAATGCATCATGACAAATCAAAGGCGTTGAGCTAAACTAAGGCATTAAATCAAGGCATCTAGCTAACTAAGAGCACTTAATTGACCTGAGGTATCACAAAAGCTTAAGGCAAGAAATCGACCTCAGATATTTAACCAACTCCAAAAAAATGGGTGGGGGAGGCCTCAGTCCATGAGGAGCTGACCCCAAAAACAAAAAATTTAGAAAAGATGTGCCAACTCCAAACACCTTGAAAAAATCACTGGTTAAAAATGAGACAACTACTTGAAGTCCAAGCTCCAACAAGTTTTTCAAATACAAAGTCAACTCAAAGAATTTTGAATAAATTCCCAAAATTAAGAGACGAGTCGATGTCCACCAGGGACCTTGAGAATTTATTCACGAAGGATCTCCAAGAAAGTTTCACGGATGACCTATCAGTAGTTAGACGAAGCAGAAAGCTGCCACAAGGGCTGACCAGAAACTCATCCACAAGAGACCAATTAAGAAAGTCAAAGGAGGTTATCTACATATGACTCATCAGAAGTTGACCCACCAAAGACCGAACATAAATCCACCCACATGGGGCCAAATTGGAGATATATCACCTAGGTTTTCTAGGTTCTAATTAGAAGATAATCGTTCACCTTTCACTAATTGTGTTCTCTAAGGCCAACAAATTCAAGAATTAGTCCAAACCAGACTACTTCAAATCGAGTCCGCACTCAGGGACCTGTTGATAGTCGATCAGGCCTCGAAGAACACGTGGCATAAATTAGATCACATATGCATCAATCTAGTAGTCAAATGTGAAATGTCGAGCAGACCACGCCGAGCCCACCGAGCAAACCTGTCAGGCTGCCTACCAGACGTGCCCGCCCAAGCTACCGAGTTGTCGAGCACCCCTACCAAGCCCGCCGAGCACACCCATTGGAATGCCAACTAGGAGCGCCCACCCAAGCTGCCGAGCACCCTTTCCAAGCCCACCGAGAACACCCGCCGCGCTGCCCACCAGGCATGCCCGCCCAAGCTACTGATCACCCCTGCCGAGTCTGCCGAGCACACCCGCCGAGTTTCTTACCAGGCGTGCCCTCCCAAGCCATCAAGCCCTCCGAACACACACGCCAAGCTTCTTACCACACGCACCCGCCGCCTATGGAAACAACATGGTTGAGCAACTTTTCCAAAGCCAACCTAGTCCCCACACAAGATGAGCACCCGAATTGGATCACCCACGCCATGCTCAACAACATGTTCGAGCTGACTTGTCCGAGCCGACATGGTCCTCGTACAAGCTGAGCATCTTAATTAGATCACCCATGCCATACTCAAAAACATGGTCGAGCCGACTTGGCTGAGCCGACCTGGTCCCTACACTAGATGAGCACCCGAATTTGATCACCCGCGCCATGCTCAACAACATGGTCAAGCTGACTTAGCCGAGCGGACCTGGTCCCCGCACAAGATGAGCGCCTAAGTCCACTTGGCATTACAAATGACCTAGTTGAATTACAACCGAGCGCCGACCAGGATTTGTGTCGATCAAGCCTTGGATGTAGTTCTAGCAAACATGACTCTAGAATGATGTAATCCAAGTACAAAGGAAAGTACAAAATAGCGGCGCATGTTTTGCATGTAATTGTGGTATTTTTCTCGTATTTTCTATTAGGTTTTAATGTTGTTTATATTAGTTTTTTTGTCAATTCGTTAGTTTTCTAAGTTATTTCTCTTGTATTATTGTTTTTCGTATTTCTTGTTGATTTTTATATTTAATTGGGTTAAATTAATTGGAGGTTTGGTGTAATTTTGGGATTTTATGTTTAAAATTCCTATTTTTAAAGGTGGAGTCATTGAGGGCCAAAATCCAAGCCGAGTCGTGCCAAAATCGGTGCTGAGAGCAAGCTCCAAAGTGGAAAATATTCTGGAATACTAGACAACCCACGCCACAACTCGCCAAAGCAGGCGCCAAGCCTTGGCACTTGCCAAAACGCATGCCAAACTGCCGACACTGGGTACGCTGCCGACACTCGGTTACCCAGTGTCCAAGTAGCGCCCAGCACAGCTCCCGCGCATCCGCCTAGCGCTCGCGCGCGCCCGTTTCCAGGCGCTTGCCACACCTCTCGTGCAAGCACTCACCACGCCGGCCGCACTCGCCAGCGCTCGCCACATCTCTCGCCACGCCCGGCGCCATGCCTCTCGCCAGCGCTCGCCAAACCTGTCGCCAGCACTCGCCAACATGCCCGCGCCAAGGCCTAGTGCCCACGCCCACAAGCCCAGCGCCCAGCAACGCCTAGGCTCAGCCATGGCCGAGCCACCTCGAGCCATGGTCGAGCCAAAATGTGCCAAAAGGCTAGCTAAGTGGCTATGAAGGTCAACACGGGCCAATCTTGGTCAAACTCAGGAATTTCAAGTCTTTTTTGGCTAATTTGGCCCATTTGAACCCAATTAAATATATTATAAATAGAGACTACTCTCATTTTGTAAATCACACCTCCTCCTAACCCAAGTTTGGGTTTGGGATTTATTCTCTATAGCTCTTAGACTAAATTTTCAAACTTTTTGCGTTGGGTTTGTAAGCTCAAGAAGAATTCAAGTACTCCCTTGGATTCTTAATTCCTTGCAATTTCAATCTAGCTTTTGGATTCTCTCTTTAATGCTAGTAAGCTTTCTTTCAATTTCATGCTTTGTTCTTCATTTGTTTTATACTTTTTGCCTTAGGTATTAGAATTTGTGCTTGATCTTGTGAATCATCTATGGAATATAGTTGAGTGACACATATAGATCATAGATCGAGGCCTAGATTGTTTAATTTTACGCAATTTCATATGTTTCATGCATTTTCTTCATTTTTTATGCCTTTTGTCTTAGCACCTTGAATTCATGTTAGATCTTAAGAATTGGCTATGGAATCTAGATGAGTGACACGTCCAGATTATAGATCGGGTCTTGGATCATCTTGATTTTGAATTTTTCACATGCTTTATTTTGAATTAAAGTTTTGTGCTTTGTTTCATGCTAAATCATAGATCTTTGCTTTGTTCCTTGTTGTCTTCCATAAAGTTTTGAGTTTTCCCCTCCATTTTCATTGATTTATCTATTTGTGCTTTCAATTTAAGAAAATTTGCATTATTCAAGTTTTTATGTCCATGCAAGCATGGTTGTACTTTGAGCATGCATGCTTGTACTTGATGAAACATTGCTTGTTCTTGCTAAATTTTCGATTTTCTTAGCATTTTCATTGAAGGCATACGACCGAGGCATCCTACCAACATGCAATTTCATTTCTTAGCTTAGTTTAGTTAGTTTAATTGCTTTATTTTCATTTTTCCTTTACTTTTCAAAGCTTGAAACACCTTGAAACTTACAATTGAATTGATTTCCAATAACACCAAGCCAATAGAACCTTTAATTTCCAAAATCACCAAAAATCACACTTCAGCGCACGCATGTGAAGTTAGGGTTAGGGTTTTGAGTATCTTGTTGCCAAAGCAATTCAACAACCAATCAAGGAGTGGCACGTGTCCATTAGGGTTTCAACAAAATCCTATAAATAGCCTCTCCAAGAGAGAGAGAGATGGATCCCCACTTTTTGAATGAGAAACACATAAAGAGTTTTAGAGAGAAAGTATATTGTCAAGAAGAATTAACACTTGTAAAGGGATCCGGCCAAGGTCGATCTGACCTAAATCTCAGGAATAAAAGTCATGCGCTTTTTTCTACTCGTTCTTAACTTGTTTTGTTATTGATCTCCTTATTTTATGTGTTGAGATTGCTTAGGCCACTCTTAGCTTAAACACCATTAGTTTGTGTCCACATTTAGTATGAAATTCATGGAAGTGGGTAGCATCAAATTATCACGATGTAGTATGAAGTTATGTTGGATTAAATTTGAGATTAAAGAATAAGAAAATTGAAAGAAAATAAGGGTAAAAAGAATTGAAGTATGAAACTCATGATGGTAGGTAGTATGAAATTAACATTGAGTAACGTGAATTTTTATTGAATTACATTTGACATAAAGAAAGAAAAACTGAAAGCAAAAAAATTAAAAATTAGTTAGTAAGGGCAAAAAAATTACTCTTGTATAAATTTGAGTTAAATAGGATAATGAGATTTCAAGGAAAAAAAATGTTTCAATAATGGATCATATGGAATTTCCCCTTGATTTTTACATCAAATAATTGTAAGAAGGTAATTTGTTTTTTCTTTATCTTCTATATACTTACTGATGATGATATAATTCATTTTATTCAATTAAATGATTTCTATAAAAAAAAAAAAAAAAAAGGAAAGAAAAATGGGGGGAAAAAAGAGTTCGAGTCAATTATGTGACGTGATCTTGGACAAAGTCTCGGACCCCAAGTCTTGGTTGAGTCATATGTATCCCTGTCTGGAGATATGAAACAACACAGATTGAATCTCAGGTCAATGAATCAGACCCAAAACTTTGGGCATGGCAGCAAAATTAATCTTTTGCTACCAATTTTAGATTTTTTTCACCTTTTCACTACATTCTCAAATTTAGAGTATTTTTTATATTTTTTTTTTTCAAATTTATTAATAATTGTTTAGAATTTAAGCATAGAGTTTATATATTTGTTTAACCTATTTTATAAGTTTACTTATTTTATATAATTTTATAGTACTTGTGATTTTGTTTAGCTTGTTTTAGTTTTCATATTCATCTTGATAATTATTTAGAATTTAATTATAAATTCTTATATTTTGTTTAAGTGAATTTCAAATTTTTAATTTTATTTTGTTATATATATATATATATATATATATATATATATATATATATATATATATATATATATATATATATAAAGAGGGAGTATGGCAGGAGAAAAAAAATTATAGAAAAATAGATGAGAATACTGTGTTTTCCCGCACATGAAATCACTCCTTTTTAACATCCCTTTAATATTTCTTTTTTATTGTCCATTTTAACATCCCATCGTGTGCTTCTTTTTATTTTCCACTTTATTTCTTTTTTTTTTCTCTGGCAGTTTGGGTAGTAGGTCTTATATGCATCCCTTTTTTCGATTTTTTTTCAGCACACGAAGATTGACTGGGATGCATATATGTCACAGGTGAACACGCATTTGATCCTAGTTTTAATATTTCTTTCTATTTTTTCCTCCGATTTTGCATATTTTCTTCTTCTGTTTTAGTTTTTTATAATTAATCCATTTTAAAGTTTTATTTTGGTTTGTTAATTAATCTGTTCTAACCCCATATCGTTTCTTTCGATCTATTTTAATATGTCCAGCAAGATCTTAATTTTGTATTTTATTTTTTTAGAATTTTATTCTTTGACAAAAATAACTTGTGGTTGGAGATAACCATATATTTCACGTTCTAACGATATGGGCTTAACTGAGAAAGATTGTTAATGAATATACATAAATATATTTGTAAATTATAATTTTACTATATGATTGTTTTGTATACGTAAATATAGTTGTTAACATCTCCCCATATATAATAATGGTTTTGATTGACATTAATTAATATACGTAATATATTTGTTAACAAATTCATCTAACCCCATAAAAATATATTACCATTTTGATTGCCGAAAAGTCAACTTAATTTTTATATAACAACTAAGATTACCATTTTGCTAATTATAGATATTTTGTAATTAAGTAGATTAAGGGAACACATGGTAGTTGATACGAAAATATATTTGTTAATATCTCCCATTTGACTGTTGATACAAAAATATATCTACAACCTTAATATATCTTAAAAAAATATATCTACAACCTTATGATTTATGCAAATAGTCTATTATATCATTAGATCTCACCAAAAATCTTCTTAACATATATTAATATAAACATACAAATATTTAAAAACTTGATGATTTATGGAAATTTCAAAGGTGAATCTCATAATTTAATCATTCATATTTTATTGTGAAAATCTCAGAAATTTTCTTATTTAAATTGTAAGATTTAAATAATAATATTTACGTGGAAATCTCATATGTCTCAAAGGTGATATATCTCATATATCTCAAAGGTGAATCTCATAATTTACGTATGTGAATGATGATTAACATAACCATATTGATTTATGAAAATTTCAAAGGTGAATCTCATAATTTAAATTGTAAGATTGATGATTTATGGAAATAGTCTATTATAGATACATATAATATTGTAATTTTCGACAATCATGAAATTAAGTTGTAAGATTGATGATTATTACAAATTTTATTCATGAGATTATTCTCTTTCTCTCTCTCTATATATATATAGATTTCCACACAATGATATTAAAAAAACATTCATACAATCAAACTATATAAATTAATCTTATAAAATAAAACAATTTTCATTCTTACTGATTGTGTTAACTCGTTTTTCATTCATCCTAAAGGAATGAAGAAAATCACTAAGTCTACAATTTGGCAGCAAAAGGCAATTGTCAAACATAAGTCATGACAGTAGCATTCATATATTTTATAGTTTCATGATTTAGTTTGTATAGTTTCATGACGGTAGCAATTGTCGAACATAAGCCCTGACCTTACAAGTATAATTATATAGTCATTAATTATTCATCCAATCATGCCTTAAGTCTTACAACATTCGTTAATATTTTAATAAATAGATTATTCCTTAATATTTGTAATTATACATTAGTATTAATTATGTACATACATTTCTCAATTAAATTAATTACAACACATAATTTAAGGTACATTTAATCTCTTAACTAACTTTTATAACTTAAATACACATTTTAGTCAAACATATCATAATATCAAAAATCCTCTTATTGAAACTATGAAATATCATATTATCAAACAATAGATTTCATAGTATTTGTTAATATATGCTATTACCATTTATAGTGAGTTGTTAACTAGATATATTTCATAATTAATTAAATTAGCATTAATAATTTACTTTAAAATAAATAAATTGTTTTAATTGTATATTATACACACATATAAGTTACAATAATAATGACAAAAGATTCATATGGTAAGTCACTAATAAAAATATTTCACATCATTTCTTAATTATTAAAATGGAATCACTATCTCTCTCTCTCTCTATATATATATATATACTTCCACACATTTTAGAAAAACAAGATACATTATCATTCAGTCAAATTGACAAATAATCTCATTATATTTTTTTTAATTTGATATAGTATATTATTGTTAATCTTATAAATTAAAATATTTTTCATTCTTAATGATTGTATTAATTCATTTTTATTCATCCTAAAGAAATGAGTGAAATCACTAATTCTACAATTATTGGCAGCAAAAGACGATTGTCGAACATAATTCATGACGGTAGAATAAACAATGCTTTAATATTTTTTCACCTTAATATGTAATTTATTTTTTCTTGATGAAATTACTCTAATTTACATATTTATCTCTATTTCTAAATTAAATAAATAGTTGTATATGAATTGTGCCAACTTAAACTCACAAATTTTAGAAAATTTCTTGACCACAATTAATTACTTCATTTATGTTTTGATAAATTGTAATATTATAATTGAACTATATCACTTAAACTTATAATTTTTGGGCAATGTTTTCACCAAAAGTTAATAAACACATAATAATTATACAAGAAATTATAATTAGGAATTTTAATATTAAATAATGTTATTTTCTACCCTATTATAAATTTCATGATTTTTTTATTGAATTATCTTTGATAATAAAATAAACAATGCTTAGTTTTATCTATGTATTTAAGTTATTTTTTCTTGATGAAATCACTCTTATTTACGTATTTATTTCGCTAAAATAATTTTAATATGTATATAAATTATTTAGTTACTATACAAATGATTTTATGTAACAACGTGTACTTTATACGCGATTAATAAAGTGCATCAAATTCCAAAACATCCCAAACTTGAATTTATATTTTAAATATAAATGTATCTAAATAGACTTCTATAGAGTGTTATACAGATCAGGATAATGCATCAAATAATTTATAATCATCGGTAGTTGTTCAAGTTTCATATCATTTTAAAAGATTTCAAATAACCGATATTTGTAATGGTAATTTATTATTTTAATATTCTAATGGTATGTATTTGTTTTACTATAAGTCTTGAGAAATTATAACTAATCTTAAATAATTTCTGAAAAGATACACTCACTCTTAATCGAGCTTTTGGGTCCGTACTACTATTGTTATACTATATAATTGTTAGGATTATTATTATCACCATTATTATTATTGTTGTTGTTGTTGTTGTTGTTGTTGTTGTTGTTGTTGTCACAAAAGACTTATCAATTGACAAGTATAATTATATAGTTTTGATATTATTCACAAATTGTCGAAAAATCATGCATAACTATCTATTTCTGCAAATGTTACAAGAAGATAGAAAGTAGCTCAGCTATTATACAAAACCTGGATCAGAATCAGCCAATTTTCAAACGAAAAAGGGGAAGAACTCTTAAAAACCCAACGTTACTAACAACGGTATTATTCTTTAGAGCATTAATATTGAGTTTATTTTTATTTAAATTATATCGTTGTTTTCTATATAATAATAAACATATTTACTAAACTAAATATTGTATGGTGTATTGTCAGTATTTGATTACAGAGAGCAAAGTTTCTCATTTTTAAGAAAATTAAATAGATAAATACACACAACTCATTATATAAATCGGAACTTTTATATACCACCAAAACCACTAATTAACGGTAATAATATTTTATGAAGGGAATATAAGTGTAGTTCATAAGCTTCACCATGAATACAGATAATTCTCCAGGCCCATTGACAGAAATGGACAATAGTGCATATGTTGTAGTGATTTGACACAGAATCAACTTACACATAAACCAAGAAGAGGACGTCCACCAAGAGATTTGAATATTTCTAATAACGGTAATAGTTTAATTTACTTATTAATTTGCATATTAATTTTATATCTCAAAGAGAAGTTCAATTTTTATAACAAATTTAACAGTTTGTTATATTTTTTCCACATAACAATGTTATTGGTAATAATAGATAAACCGAATATATAAAACTATTATCCATTGGCTTTGATATATTACACAAATTTCGAATAGTCATACATATATTATTTATTTATTTAATGTACCCATGCTTCAAAAAGAAATCTGACATACTTTTAAGGTAAACCTTAACTTTTGAAATAATATTGTAATACAATAAAACTAAATATTGATATATGGTTAATAATTTTGATTATGTAATATTTATTTAACATTTTTTTTACGTTACATATTACTTATACAATAATAGATAATATTTTTTCTACTAACCAATATTTTGAATATTGTAACAGAAAATACTCTCAAACAAAAAGTTGGAAGACCATCTTTGAAGTCTTTTTTTGAAAATGGTAAACTTCGAAAGATTCATATTTTGCTAAAATATTATATTTTCAATAGATGGTTGATTGGTTTATTTAATTTTTTTTTTTTTAAATATACCTTTGTGATATTTAAAAGGATCCACATCATCCACCTTAGCAGTGCAACAATAACTGAAGCAGTTCAAAAGGAAGCGACTACAGCACTTAGTAACCTTCACGTAAACGGTACCCCAAGAAACCTAAGATGATGATGATAATTCCTTCAAATCTTTTTATTTTCAACAATACACTAAGATACTTTATTTAATTCAAATATAAATTTTAATTACACACACATATATATGGTTTATTGATTTCAATGACACCTTCACTTGTCTAAGTTTATTATCGAATAGTTTATTGGGATATTGGTGATCCTACTTTCCTATGTGGACATTGTTCAGCATATTTCTGGTATGGAGAGAGATTAAAGCCATTGTTGAAACTACGATACTGGAGTACTCTACCTGTTGTGACAAGGAAAAGATCGTGTTGCCTCCTTTGAAGAAGCCACCGCAAGTTTTGTATGATCTAATATTCGGTTTTAGCGATAAAAGTAGACATTTTTAGAGAATATTCGATCATACAACAACATATTTTCTTTTAATTCGATGGGTGGGAAAATTGATTCCAGTATAAACACGGGAAATTCGCCACCGATATTCCGTATGCACAGTCAAAACTATCATCTAATAGGGAGTTTGCTACCAGAAGAAGGTTCTACACCGAAGTTTGCAAACGAATTTCAAAACCGAATTAATTTTGTTAAGTATGATTTTTGATTTCATAAATTATCATTGGTTATTTAAATTAATATTTTTTTTACAGTATTCGTATATTGTAATTTACATTTATGCAGAAAAGGAAATGAAAACAATTCTCTACATACCGAAATTGTAGTTGAACTCATATCAATGTTAGATAGGTCAAATAATTTGGTTAATCATTTAGAAATTTTCAAGGACAAGTTTCCCGAATATGGTGTTATCGAAATGAAATTACACCTTATTGGGAGAAGAGTCATTGATGCAAGAACGCAAAATCTACCCGAAGCAGGTGAACATTCCATTTTAGTTGTTGGTGATTTTGAAAAACATATGGGTGATAGGGATATTATTTTAGAAAGAAGATTTAGCAAATTGAAACGTATCAATGAGTTACATCCGTCTTACCTTACTCTACAATATCCATTATTATTTCCTTTCGGTGATTATAATTATAGTCAAGATATACCTTTTGCTAATCATCGAGAATCGATAGGAAATGGAAGAAATTGTGTGAGCCAGAGGGAGCTCTTCTTGCACCGATTGCATGAAAGGTTAACTGAGTCACCTACTATCCTCTCTTGCAAAAGGCTTACACAACTGTTCATAATTGATGGGTATACCATGATTCAATATGCAAGATTATGGTATGTTAGAACCCATAAAAAAGAGTTACGTAGTGATATGTATAATGGAATTACTGATGCAGTAGTAAGCGGTGAAACAAATGGTTGCAACATGGGTAACAAAGTTGTTTTGCCAGTGACATTTACCGGTGGTGCACGGTATATGATTCAGAATTACCAAGATGCTATGGCAAATTGTCGATGGGCTAGATATCCAAATTTGTTCATAACATTCACATGCAATCCAAAATGGCCAGAGATTGTACGATTTGTCGAGAGCGGGAATCTTAAGCCAGAAGATCGTTTTGATGTAGTTTCAAGAATATTCAAGATAAAGTTGGAAGGCTTAATTAGAGATTTACATGACAACCAGATATTTGAAAATATAGTTTCCGGTGAGCATATCAAAATATATATATTATTAATATTATTTATTTCAAAATAACCTATATACATCATCAATTTATTGTTTATTAGTGTGTTTTTCATTTTTGAACTTTTCATCTTATGTAGTTATTTTCATTTTCCAGAAGCGAGGCCTCTTCATGCCCACATTCTTCTATTTCTATCAAAAAATGATAAATACCCTAATGCAAGCAGTATTGATCGAATCATTTCAGCGGAGATTTCGGATGAAGAGGAAGACACAAGGTATTGTGCAACAGTTTCAGAGTTGATGATTCATGGTTCATGTGGGCATTTGAAAAAAATCTTCTCCTTGCATGGTTGATGAGAAATGCTCAAAACATTATCCAAAGAGGTTCGTTGACTCTACTACTGTTGACTATGATGGTTACCCGGTGTACAAACGTAGAAATACTGGTTAGACGGTAACAAAATATGGTGTTCCTATAGATAATAAGTGGGTTGTGCCACACAATCATTATTTGTTGCTAAAGTACGGAGCACACATGAACGTTGAATGGTGTAATCAGTCTAGATCAATAAAATATTTGTTCAAATATGTGAACAAGGAAAATGATAGGGTTGCAGCAACAGTTTACCAGAGTGGTAACAATGATGGGCGGAAGCCATAAATTGATGAGATCGACATGTATTATGATTGTCGTTACATTTCTCCATGTGAAGCGGCTTGGAGAATCTTTGGGTATGAAATTCAATATAAAAATCCTTCTGTCATATGCTTGAGTTTTCATCTTTCAGGGGAGCAAAGAGTACTATATAATGATAATGACTCATTGGACGATGTGATGAAATGTCAGTCAATACTTCATACAATGTTTTTGTGTTGGTTTGAGGCTAACAAGAAATATCCTGAAGCTCGAAATTTATTATATATTGATTTTCCTCAGTATTTTTTTGGGAACTCAAAAAAAATTAGTGGACCCCTAGAAACAAAGATTGCAAATTGCTCGCTTATATTATGTTCCCCTAGGTTCCGATGATAACTATTATGATAGGTGCCTCCTCAATGTTGTTCGAGGAGTACAATGTCACGATAACTTGAAAAAAGTGAACGGAAAGCAACACGATACATATCGTGATGCGTGCTACTCAATTGGGCTACTGGATGATGATCGGGAATATATCGATGGCATCGAATAAACAAGTTATTGGGGATCTGCACATTCTGTTATGTCCTTACTGTTGGAATCAGTCAAGAATCAATTAAGATAAATTAAGGGATCAATCATACAACAAGAATCAATCGAGATCCCTTAAATTAGTTTACGATTTATTCTATTTCCTTGTACAAATCTTCCTTGACCATATATAAAGGAGTCAGAAATTGTTTGTAAAACACACAAAAATGAATACAATTTACTTTACAATGATATACCATGTTTTAACATGGTATCAGAGCCAGGTTATGATTCTAGGAACTTAAACTAGATCATCATCGTTCCAATACCTTCTCAGCCTTTTTTGGTTCTGTCCCAATACCTTCTCGACTTTTTTTTTTACAGTTTTGATCAAGGCAGTAACCTCTTCTTTTTTCCCTGAAAGCAAAAACACAAAATCCAAAATGTCAAACGATCCACAGACAACCCTCACAACCAATACAAACAACACGAACAACACAGCACAGGATGAATTAACCCTCCAAATTGCAAATCTAGTACGAAATCCTGATAATGTTACACTCGGATTCAAACTAGATGGGAACAACTACCCACTGTGGTCTCGCCTCATGAGAGTTGTCATATGAAGCAGAGGCAAATCCAGCCACATTACTGGACAACCACCACCACCAAACGAAACAGATCCAACCTATTATCAATAGGAGGAAATAGACTTGTCTATTTTTTCATGGCTCATACAGAATATGGAAGGGAGATTAGTAACAAACTTTGCTCAACATCAGACCGCCAAGGCCGTGTGGGACAGCCTGACAATCACGTACGGGAGTGGAACTGGCCCGTTCCAAATTTACGATTTGGAGGTAAAAGCCAACAAAGTCAATCAAGGGCAACTTACACTGGAGGATTATTGGAACCAATTACAGGCCATATGGCTCACCATCGACCGAAGAGAGTCGAACCCTCTCGGCTGCTGTGACGAAGGAATCAATAAATACAGAAAAATAATCGCAAACCGCCGATTATACCAATTCCTCTCCAGATTAGATACCAAGTATGATGGTATTCGGCAAGATATCCTCAAAGAGATACCGATTCCCTCAGCCGAGTCGGCGTTCTCAAAAGTGAGAAGGGAGGCCACCCGGCTACAAATTTTGCAACCGGCAACCAACCCCACCGATTCGAACACATCATCGGGAGTAGGAGCCAGATTCGGAGCTCGCACCACCGCACCAAGGCCAGAGGGAAATCGACAGCCAATCAGAGGACCTCAAAACTCGCTCCGAAAACCCATCATCGCGAGGAAAAGTGGACAAATTGAAGCTTCAGTGCACTCATTGTGGAATGCAAAAGCACACCAGAGAGATGTATTTCCAACTCGTAGGATATCCCGACTGGTGGGAAGATAACCACAAAATCCCACAGGCGAAGGGAAAATCGGCGATTGGAGTGGATAGCCATGAGGTAGCCGGAGCAGCGGTAGCGGTGATCAGCCCGAAGGTAGATAGAAGGGGGCATGCGGCGAATTATAACGAGGGGAGGACAGAAGTAGGGTTTGGACAAAAGGGGAGCGCGGCTGATTATGACGAGGGAGAGACAGGTATAGGGTTTGGTGATTTGCCACTAAACCCTTTGCTTTCCTCAAATTTACAATTTAACCCCCCTTCTTCTATTAAAATGCAAAACCAACCCCATGCTTTACAAAAAAAATCCAATTTTTTTGCATAATACTAAAACTAGCCCTATATTATGTAAAAATACTCCCTTAAATATTTTCACTGCATACCAAGCCCAAGAATTGTGTGATAAAAAAGATAGAGGATGGATTTTTGATTGTGGAGCCACAAATACAATAACTTTTGACAAAACTGATATTCTTGAATCATCAAAACCACTCCGAACACATGTTCAAACTGCCAGTGGTGACTTAACTCGAGTGGAAGGGGCTGGAACAATAGAAATTTCTCGCACTTTACGACTATCAAATTGTCTATATGTTCCGTCACTTTCTCATAAGCTAATGTCAATTAGCCATGTCACAAAAGAACTTAACTGTACAATGTTGATGCATCCTCACTTTTGTTTTCTACAGGATATCAGGACGGGAGAGATTATTGGACGTGACACTGAGCGGAATGGGTTATACTATGTGGATGAGATAGCTCAACAAGGCAAAGTGATGCTCGCTCATGGAACTACAGACTGAGAAACTTGGCTTTGGCACCGACGGTTGGGGCATCCCTCCATGGGTTATCTCAAGCTTTTATTCCCTAAATTAGTGCAAAATAATACTTTATCTTGTGAAACTTGTGTTTTGGCTAAGAGCCACAGACAATCATTTGAACCAAATAATACACAAGTTAACTCTATATTTTTGTTGGTACACTCTGATATTTGGGGTCCCTCATCCGTTGTGGGTGGACAAGGTTTTAAATATTTTTTGCTTTTTATTGATGATTGCACTAGGATGACATGGGTATATTTTTTAAAAAAATAAATCTCAAGTGTTTGAAAAGTTCACACATTTCTGTACAATGGTACAAACTCAATTTCAAAAAATATCCAAACACTGAGATCCGATAATGGGGGGGAATTTGTCAATAATTCCATGAAGTCCTTATGCCAGCAAAAAAGGATAATCCACCAAACCACTTGTCCTCATACTCCAGAACAAAATGGTGTTGCCAAAAAGAGGAATCAAATCCTTCTTGAAATGACCCGTGCCATGATGATTGAGTCTCGTGTACCCACATATTTCTGGAAGCAGTTGCCACCTCTGTCTACCTACTGAATCGCCTTCCTACCAAGACACTCCAACTTAAAACCCCATTACAAAAATTATCCACCCTCGCCAAAATACCTCTCGCACTTACACTTCAACCTCGAGTCTTTGGCTGCTCAGTATTTGTTCATATTCCTAAACACGAACGAACCAAACTCTCCCTTTGCGCAGTGAAGTGCGTGTTTGTTGGATATGGCATTAACCAAAAAGGATATAGATGCTACAACCCCAAGACTCGCCAAATATTAACCTCCATACACTGCAATTTTCTTGAAACAGAGTTCTTTTATGCTAACCACCTTAGCAGTCAGGGGGAGAGTGAGAAAGAAAGTGAGATTGACCTACTAAGTTGGTTGTCAATGCCAGATTCGGAAGTAGATCCAACATAGAAAGTTAACCTTGCCACTAAGCCAATCTCAAACATTGAAGCACAATCTACAGCTCCGCTGCCAGAACCTATGTCTCCTCTGCCACTGATATCTGAGGTAAGAGTCTCGGAACCTACCTCTATTTCTGAGTCTTCTAACAATCTTTTTCCAGCGATTGAACAGGAAGAGAATACAATAGATGGTGATACTGGTCGATATGTGTTACCACCCAAGAGTAATCGAGGTATTCCTCCCAAACGATATACCCCAGAGAAAACTGCGAGAAGAACTCAGTACTCCATTGGCAATTTCGCCAAAGGAAATCTAACCAAAATCACTACAGCCTACGAAGCAGCTTTATATGAAGAAGAGATCCCACAAACAGTAGAAAGGGACCTCAAATCCGAACATTGGAAGAACGCTATGAAAAAGGAGATGGATGCGTTAGCCCGGAATCATATATGGGAGAAATGTTAGTTGCTAGAAGGAAAAAAGTCATTAGGATGCAGATGGGTGTTCACAATTAAACAAAAACTAGATGGATCTGTTGAACGATAAAAAGATCGGCTAGTTACAAAAGGATACACACAAACATATAGGATAGAGAACACTGTTAGAGTTCTACTCTCCATTGCCGTCAACAAAGATTAGATACTTCATCAGTTTGATGTTACAAATGCATTTCTTCATGGGGACTTAGAAGGAGAGGTTTACATGGAGGCACCCCAGGGCCTCACAGGTGAATTTGAAGATGGCGAGGTTTTCAGATTAAAGAAAACCTTATATGGACTTAAACAGTCCCTGAGGGCTTGGTTTGGGAGGTTTTCCACAACTATGAAGAAGTATGGGTATCAACAGAGCAATTCAGATCACACCCTATTTATGAAGAAATGAGGTAAACTGATTACCTGTTTGATTATTTATGTAGATAATATGATCATAACAGGTGACGATTCAGAAGAGATCAAGAAGTTGAAAAGAATTTGTTTAAAGAGTTTGAGATGAAGAATCTAGGGAGTTTAAAGTACTTCCTCGGGATCGAAGTACTCAGATCAAAAGGGGGAATTTTCATCAACCAGAAGAAGTACACTCTAGATCTTCTAGCTGAGACAAGAATGCTAGATTGCAAACCAGCTGATACGCCCATCGCTGTGAATCATGGGCTACGAATTGTGGAGGGGACAAAACTAGCAGATCAAGGGAGATATCAGCGACTTGTGGGGAAACTGATTTATCTTTCTCATACCCGACCAGATATTGCCTACGCTGTTAGTATTGTATGTCAGTTTATGCACCGACCTCAAACTGATCACTTAGAGGTTGCGCTAAGAATTATAAGATATCTAAAAGGAACCTTTGGATATGGACTGCTGTTTAAGAAAACTGGACATCTGGAGATACAAGACTATACAGATGCAAACTGGGCTAGAAATCCAATAGACAGAAGATCTACAGCTGGATACTTTACCTTTGTTGGAGGCAACCTTGTCTCTTGGAGAAGCAAAAAGAAAAAGGTAGTGTCCCTCTCAAGTGCCAAAGCAGAGTTTAGAGGATTCAAAAGTGGTTTAACTGAGGTTCTTTGGTTAAGAAGTCTATTGATAGAATTAAATCTCCATTCATTTAAAACATGCCAAATGTTTGTGACAACAAAGCAGCCATCAGTATCTCACAAAATCCAGTGCAACATGACAGAACGAAACACGTCGAGGTGGATAGACACTTTATCAAAGAAAATATCGAGGGTGTAATCATGACGCTACCACTTATGCGATCAAAAGATCAGCTCGCTGACATCTTGACCAAGGCTATAAATTCCAAAAGTTTTGCAAAAATGCTCGGCAAGTTGAGTATCGGTGATCCCGCCACTTAACTTGAGGAGGAGTGTTGGAATTAGTCAAGAATCAATTAAGATAAAATAAGGATCAATCATACAAACAAGAACCAGTCGAGATCCCTATTAGTTTACGAATTATTCTATTTCCTTGTACAAGTCTTCCTTGACCCTATATAAAGGAGCCTGTAATTATTTGTAAAACACACAAAAATGAATACAATTTACTTTACAATGATATACTATGTTTTAACACTTATTCATGACATTGCTTGTGTCCAAATGTATATCTCGACCGGAAAAAGTTTGGGAAAAATATTGGAAATATTTATTAGATGACGTTTTATACAAACAATAAAAGTTGAGAAATAACAAAGGTATTAACTAATAAACTTCAATTATATCCATGGTTTTTTGATAGTGTTCTTTTATATATTTTTTCATATAAATTAGTGAAAGTACAATTATTTTTTTTAAAAAAATTATACAGATTTGCAAATGAGTGATGCTGAAATTCAAAATCTTGCTTTACTAGAAGTGGACAAGTTGTTGCAGAGCATAGGGAAGAGCTTAAAGGACTTTCCTCCAATGCTAATTTCAACTGAAGTTGACTCTAATATTTCTTTTAATAGATTTATTGCTGAGGAATTGGACTATGACCGTGATGCCCTCATCGAATAACACATGAATTTATTTCAAAATCTGAATAAAGATAAAAAAATATGTGTATGACGAGGTCATGAAATCTATTTGTTCAACAAATGGGGGCTCATTCTTTGTTTATGGATATGGAGGAACTGTAAAAACTGTTGTTTGGAGGACTCTTTCTGCAGCAGTAAGATATGGTGGGAGTGTATTAAATGTGGCATCTAGCGGCTTTTCTTCACTTCTTCTTCCAAAAGGAAGAACCGGTCATTCTAGGTTTAAAATTACATTCAATCTCCATGAAATCGTGTGAGATTTTCCAGGGGACCCCTCTTGCGGAATTAATGGTGCATGCACAACTGATAATTTGGGATGAAGCTCCAATGATGCACAGACATTGTTTGAAGCATTAGACAAAACATTGAAAGATATTATGGGATTCAAGAATCCAAATGCTAGAGATATTCCATTCGGAGGTAAAATTGTTGTACTTGGTGGAGATTTTCGCCAAATTCTTTCGGTGATTCCTAAAGGTACTAGGCCAGACATAGTACATGCAACCATCAATTCTTCCCACTTATGGAGACATTGTAAGGTTCTGAGATTGACAAAGAATATGAGGCTTCAAGATCTCAGCTTAGAGCCCTATTCGATTGAATTTAAAGAGTTTTCTCAATAGATAAATAGCATTGGAGATGGAAGAGTTGGAGGATCAAATGATGGCATCATTGAAATCGACATTCCAGAGGATTTATTGTTGTTAGATGATGGGAATCCTATTACATCAATTGTTGCCAGCACTTATCCGCAATTTTGAACGAATGTTGAATGTTCTGTTTATATTGAGGGCCGAGTTTTTCTTGCACCAACACTCGATGTAGTCAATTTAATCAATGAGTATATGACTTCATTGAATGAAGGAGAATGTAAGATATATTTGAGCTCAGAAGTGCGTGCAAATCTGATACAAATGTTGACATTTTGCAAGATGTCCACTCACCCGAGTTTTTAAACACAATCAAGTGTTTTGGGTTGTCGAATCATGAGCTACGATTGAAAGTTATTACTCCAATCATGTTGTTGAGAAATATTGATCATTCACTTGGTTTGTGCAATGGAACTAGATTGGTAGTTACGAAACTGGGTGATCATGTTTTGGAGGCAACAATTCTCCAAGGAAGTAATGGGGGTGAATTATTACTCATCCCACGAATGACCGTAACACCATCGGATCCTAGGTTGCCGTTTAAGTTTCAACGAAGGCAATTTTCGGTTATTCTGTCATATGCAATGATAATTAATAAGAGTCAAGGCCAATCTCTATCCCACGTTGGACTTTTCTTTCAGTCATGGTCAATTGTATGTTGCAATATCAAGGGTGACCAACCGAAAAGGTTTAAAAATCTTGATTTGCGATGATGAAAATAGACGTAAAAAAAAACTACAAATGTTGTGTACAAGGAAGTATTTCATAATTTGTAAACTACAATTTTCTGATTAATAATAGTTTTGTTAACCATGCTCTATATAATGTTTAATTTTTTAATTTCTTCAATTTATTATTTTAATCTTTATCTTATTCTACTTTTGTTTAAATTATTACCACTTATTTATTATATGATTAACATAAAAATAATATTAATTATTTGAAAAATTAAACCTTAAAATTATTCTCCCGTGCATCGCACAGGTGTAATACTAGTATTATTGATTTTTCAGATTTCTTAAATAATCATTTAGAATTTAATTATTTTTTTTATATTTAGTTATTTGATTTTATAAGTTTTGTTTTATATTTCTTTATATCATTTATGTTTCATTAGGTTTTTTCTTCATATAGTTATATAATTATTTAGAATTTATTTATATGTGTTTATATTTATTCGAACTATTTGTATGTCTACTTTTAAATATGTTCCATACTATTTTTTATGATTACTTAAAAGATAAACTAGACAATTACATGTTATTAACAAAATAAATAAATACAAATTTTATTATTAAAATTATTTAAATGTAGTAAAGACCTAGATTCGCTCATTAAAAGTTTTTGTGAAATTTAAAAGAGAAATGAACGCGAAAAGGAAAACATTCAAGAGGGGATAAGTGCAAATACACACAATTACATCTTATATTTAATTCCCAAAGTCCAAACCGGGGAAAAAACTTCCTGCAAAAGCGTAACGTCCACTTTCACTCTCTTTGCGCACAAAAACACCTGAAATCCAGAAATTTGTATATGCTAACGCCGATTCTCGATAATGATCTCGATCACCTCTGCCGACTTGAATTACCTCATCTACCGTTACCTTAACGAATCTGGTACCTTGCGCTCTCGCTCTCTCTTCTTTTTTTTGTTCGTGTCCTTTTCTTTTGTTGTTGTGTGTGTGTGTATGTGACTGTGGTTTTAGTTCTGTTAGCTGTGTTGTTATGAGATTTTTACTGGTAAATTTTGGTTTGAATTCAAGATACGGGTATCGTCATTTTGGGAATTTGGATTCTTTTCTTGATCCAATTAATTTTAATTAGAACTTGTTTTTCAGTTGAATGCAGAGGATAACTTTTTTAATAACGAGATGTTTAGAATTCGGGCTCCCCATCTCCGGCTGTGTCTAATTGCATGAAATTGGGGCCAAAAAGAAAGAATATATCGGAGGAAAATGCTCCCTCTGTCCCACAAAGATAAGCTTGTTGAACTTCTGACACAGTGTAATAAAACGTTAATTAATGTTGTTAAGAAGGTAGTCAGATTTAAGAGCGTTTTCCTAATATACCATTTAATTTGATATTTATTGAAAGTTTATTTTACTTTTTTGTTGATAACCATGCAAATTAAATAAGGGCACATAGAACTTAATATCTTTACTACTCTATTCAAGAAAAAAAGTAATATCTTTGTGGGACGGTTATGGTTTCATTTTCATGAAAGTGTTTCAATCTCATAAGAATATGGAAGAGTTTGGTAAATGATTTTTTGGGGGTTAGGGTTGGCAATTTGTATTTGACCGGAGCCTAGTTATAAGGGTTGCAACTTGAGGCATTGACACAATAGCACGATCAGACACTGACACTCAACACATTATTGGGTTTGTGCTAGGTGTTATCGGGCAAACCCAACAAGAACAATGAGAAGTTGGGTCCAAACAGGCAGGATTGATAAACCCGTTAAGGCCCGATAATTTTTATCATATTTTTTCCTATTTTTTTTCTAAACCTTTTTAAGCCTAATTGGTTAAGCATAAAGAAAATTGGGTGAGTGTTCGGACTAGTATTTCCAGCCCAATAAGCTTATTGGGTGAGTGTTATCGGCTTATTGGCCGGTTCGATAACAGCATGGCCCGCATGATCTGTTACCCCTCTTATAAGCGGATTATGGTTCCAACTTGATGTGTTTGTGTCAGAATTGGGTTCAACCCGAATAACACTAATTTGATAACAACTTGAAATGACACCATTTACCCATTTAACCTGATTGTGTTGTTCTAGAGTTGCTGGTGTGATATTTTTTATTGATTGCATGGATTGTTAATATAACCATTTTATTATAAAAGCTGATATAGTGTATGTAAATATATTTTTCATGTTTTAAGATCGATTATTCAGCTTCTTCTTCTTTTTTTAAAGAATATAGAGGTCATACAGATTATCAAGTTCGCGTTACACCTGTATAAACAGGCCGGGTTGGGGTTGATGAATCTGACGTGTCACACGAATAGTCAAACTCGTCAAGTTCGAGTTGACGAGTATATTGTGAATTTTGTACCACACTGTTATGTCTCGATAACTCATCCATATACGTTTATTGTGTCATGTATCATTGTTTCTGATGACAAACAACTCTCCTCTTTGACTATTTTACATATAGTCAAAAAATGCATTTATATTATTTGTGTGAGAGATCAAATTAAATTATCCATCAATTTGAAGTATTCTTGTATTTGAGGTGTAACCAGTTTTTACAGGTCCATGTACTAAACATATTATTAGTCCTTTTGTTCTCGTATTGATGGGATAAAGTTCCTTAATTTTGTGAATAAACTTTTTTTGCATCATTAATGTTCACATTGAGACGTTGTACAATGTATGGTTGGTTTCTTCAGGTTTCACGCACTCAGCCTTCTCTTTAGCATATGAGGCGGGACTCAACAAAAGTACTATTGATGGCAATCTTGTTCCACCAGGTGCTCTTGTTACATTTATTCAGAAAGGAATTCAGTATTCTGAACTAGAAGCAAATTTAAATAACGTAAGATTTTTTATTTTTTATTTATTATTTTTGGCGGTTGCTGCATTATTGGGAATTTTTGCTGATGCATATTGTTGAGGCTTCCAGGATGATGATATGGATGCAGGTGATGATTTCCAGTTTCTACACCCTCTGGATCTTATAACAAAAGACGTATCCGAACTTCAGAAAATCATAAAAGAGAAAAAGGACAATATTCAGAGGGATAAATCCAAGGAAAAGGCCAAAAAAACTGATAACGGCCCAGAACACGGCCATGGACTCGCAATAGAAAAGGAAAAGGAACTTGCTAGAGAGATAAAGGGAACTGAGAAACTACATAGGGAGAAGGAAAAGGAAAAAGATAGAGAGAAGATAGAGAAAGAAAAAGAAAGAGACAGAGAGAGGATTGTGAAAGAAAAGGAGATGCCCAAGGTTAGAGAGATGGAAAAACCATTTGATGATGTCAGCAATACAAATGAAATTGGTGAGGAGATTAATGGTAGACTTGAGGAGAGAAGAATTCATAAAGGTAAGGAGAATTTCAAAATACTTTTTTATTTTTAATTCTCTTTAATGACTAGGATCTCGCTAAAGAGACTGGAAAATCAAAGTGTATTTTAATTGACATTATAATAGGCCCAGAACCAATGGATATTTGCGCAAGTGAAACTTCGTTGCCCCATGAAATCCCTACCGGTGGTGTTACTGTTCTGCAAGGCCACACATCCGAGGTTTGAGCATATCCATATTCATCTTTGTGTTTTATTATTCTCAATTATGTAAAGGGGTTCTTGAATAGATTTATTTATTGGATATTTTAAGCCACGTGACATATTGTCCTAACTCTTTTAAATTTTTGACAGGTTTTTGCATGTGCATGGAACCCTGCTGTTTCACTTCTCGCTTCTGGGTCAGCATAACTTCTAAACACTACATATTCCAACCTATTATTATATTTCTTTATCCACTTTCCGCTTATGAATATTTTTTCAACATATATTTTTCTTTTTCACTTGACTAGTTAAAAAATGAGTAGCTTAATTCTATCTTAAATGCTCCGTTTGCCTGGGCAATATGAGTATGTTTTCAACAGATGATATACTCTTTGTACTTTTTAGTATAGGATAAAGGCTTTCTTAGTTGATTAAAAGAAATTATTTTTTTAATGCATCTAATCTTGGGTTAGTATTCCGCCCTTCTTGTCCAAAGCATTGTTTTAGTCTTATATTACATTTAGTGTCTGTATGTTCTCTTGTGATTATGTAGATTTTTTCTATTTCTATCAAAATTTTAATTATAGGTGAGAGCACAACAAGTGAACTTATTTCCTGTTTGTCATGTCCTAAAACTATAATGCTCATCTTTCTTTCAGTTCCGGAGATTCAACAGCTAGAATTTGGAGAATTGATGGGCCGTCTAGCTCCAATGTGCAAAATGGGCCATCAACTCTTGTACTGGATCATTTGAAGGCCAGAACGAATGAAAAAAGCAAGGATGTGACAACACTTGATTGGAATGTGAGGTTTTATTTTTTATTTTTTACTCTTATTAATATTTCTCGGTATCTTATGTTTATATGAATAGCAAATGATCTATTTCTACTCTAATGTCTTCAGTTAAAGCCTTTTGGAAATAAATTTGTGTCACAGTGAGATTTGGCAGAATCCAACTTTTTTACTCTTACCATAGCTTTCTTTTTCACACAGGTTGAGGGAACATTACTTGCTACAGGCTCTTATGATGGCCAGGCACGAATTTGGAGTAGAAATGGTAAAAGTTTGTACTCACATGTGTGTGTGTGTGTGTGTGTGTTATTGTGCCAATCACATTGCTTCAAAACCTATATATTGCTGTAGATGTACATTTATATTGTAACCATATTTGACATTTTATTTATCTGTAATTATTAGTTATATGCATGATATGCCAAGATGGTGTGTTTTTACGCAGGGGAATTGATTAGTACATTGAATAAACATAAAGGGCCAATTTTCTCTTTAAAGTGGAACAAGAAAGGGGATTATCTTCTAAGTGGAAGTGTGGATAAAACTGCAATTGTATGGGATGTCAAGACAGCAGACTGGAAACAACAGTTCGATTTTCACTCTGGTGATTACTGCCTTTTCCTACTTATTTAACCCTGATTTTATTTATTATTTTAATTTATTTTAATCCCACAGCACCTGCCCTTGATGTCGATTGGCGAAACAATGTTTCCTTTGCAACATGCTCCACCGATAGCATGATATATGTCAGCAAAGTTGGGGAGAACAGACCGATTAAAGCTTTTGCCGGGCATGAGGTTCGTAGTGTAATTTTATTCTTGACAATATTCTTATAAAACTTTGTATTCTGTTTGCATAATTGTTGTGGCAATTAGATTTACTGACGTACCAGCATTGTATTTAATTTATAGATAGATAGAGGATTAAAAGTGTTTAAGCATATTTTGCCACCTCTAATCATGGATAAAGAAGTTATCATGGTTATTATATTGTTGAAATTCGAGCTATTGCAATTTGAATAATCTGCATGAGAAAAATGCAAAATCTTGGTATAATCTCATTGTGCTAAAATGCGTTTGTTTGTGCCTTGTCATTAATGTTTGAATGTGATTCAGGGTGAAGTTAATGCTATCAAGTGGGACCCCACAGGCTCCCTACTAGCTTCATGCTCTGACGATTCTACGGCAAAGGTCAGAGTCACTGTTGTACATATCCAGTTTTCTGTTATTTATCAATTGATTTTATAATTTATGATTAATTAAAGTTTGTTTCATTAATACAAGTCTAATTGGTGATATTTATGATGCAGATATGGAGCATGAAACATGACAACTGCTTGCTTGATTTGAAGGAACATACCAAAGTATGATTCCAAGAGTTTTTTTTTTAATCTTTTTTTGTTTGTTTGTTTGTTTGTTTGTTGTTGCTATTAATTTTTATTCAATGAGTCAGTAAAAATAGGATTTCTGAAATGTATGTCCAATTTTAGGAGATATATACCGTCAGATGGAGTCCAACAGGGCCTGGTACCAACAACCCTAATCGGCAACTGGTGCTGGCAAGGTAACATGTTCAATTCTCTCTTTTATTATCTGAATAGTAGTTTGTGGTTAGTGCTTTTTTTTTTTTTTTTTTTTGGTTACTCATCTTTTTTTCCCCACTCCTCTACAGTGCCTCGTTTGATGCAACTATAAAGCTGTGGGATGTGGACGTTGGAGGTCTCCTCCACAGCTTAGACGGACACAGGTACGATACCTACAAAATCAGTACATGAAATAAAAATAAAAGCTTATTGCACCCCCTTTAATGGTCTTACGAGGCAATAGAAGGTTTAGTAAATATTTGTCTCAGTTTTAAAGGGTTAATTACAAATAATACCCTTGGGGTTTAGTGTAATTACAAAAAAGTTAAATCCCCGGTTATATTTCAGAACTACAAATACCCCCTTATATTTGTTTCAATTTCAAGAATGGCACCCTAAATTGAGAAAGAATTTTTAAGAAATGCAAACTCGGGTGTTTGTAATACCTAAAGGGGGATATTTGTATACGACTGAGTTTGTTAGTAATTTGGTCAAACCTTAAGGATAATTTTGTAATTATCCTCAATTTTAAATTTAAAGTTGTAGTATTCGATACTTCGAACGGCAGTCCTGCTGTTTACTGAAAAAAATGCAAGCATCATGGAGCTTCCGTCATGTATATTTGATTTTCATCATACACTTGAGGGATTTCATTTCTCACTTGAAATATAAGCTAAGGGTTAATTACAAAAAGCCCTTGAGGTTTGTCCTAATTACACAAAAAAAATTCAGCCAACTTTTAAAATTACAAAATTGTCCCTGAGTTTTTATTTTGTCTTGCATTAATCCCCTTCATAAGCAAAATTTAAAAAAAAAAACACAAAAAAACACTTCATATTTATAAAAATGTTGCAGTTAGGCCCTTAATTTTAACAGTATCAAACCATGGGCACTTTTAGTAAGTTAGCTGTTTCTTATTTTTTTTGCAATTATTATGTGGATTGGTTGATAAGTTAGTGAAGTCAGCATTTTTTCTCTGCGTTTTCTCAATAATTGAAATCCTTGGAATCCAGGGATCCTGTTTATTCTGTTGCGTTTAGCCCGAACGGCGAGTATTTGGCTAGTGGATCACTCGATAAATGCATGCACATATGGTCGGTAAAGGAAGCCAAGATTGTGAAAACTTTCTGTGGAAGTGGGGGTATCTTCGAAGTTTGTTGGAACGCGAGAGGTGATAAAATCGCGGCTGGTTTCGCAAACAACGTTGTTTGCGTCTTAGATTTCCGTATGTAGAATGTTTGTTTTGTAACCTGGATGGATCTAATGTCACATTTTTATGCTTTTATGCAAATTATGTCGTTTTGTAATTTGGTTTAATTTGCTCATCTGCTCTCTCTCTCTCTCTCTCTCTCTCTCGATTTGAGGGCATAGTTTGAATTGGATTTTGAACTGATTTTTACTCAACTCTAAGGTTAGAGTTATAGTCTGGAAGGAAAAATTGAGTTTCCCGCTGTTTGTTGATTTTGAACTTGGTTGGTTCACTTTTCCGCCAAACAAAATTTTTGAGTTCAGAAATAGATTTCATAAGAAATACTAATATAGTATTGATTAGTCAAATTTGCAATGTCTCGCCGTATGATTAGTCAAACTAGCAATGGGATCCCAACAATATCCCTTCTATTGATATCTTTTCTTCGTCCGTAAATTACATTGTGACTCTGATAAACTTTTTAACCAAGAAATAATACTTTACATAAGTTGTTATTTCTTGTTTAAAGAGTATCAAATAATGCTTGAAAAGTAATAAAAATATTAAGTTTCATGGGTGCTTAAAAAGTAATCAAGACCATCAATTTTCTGTACGGATGTACATCCATAAAAACTCAGTCATACAAGAATTTTTATAAGGTTCTACACTTATTTGGATATAATATATAACATTTTAATTATAAAACTACAAATATACTCCTACCCCTTTAATTAAAAAATTATATAATGATTTTATTTTTAAAAAAATGAAAATTAAACTTAAAAATAATAAATAAAAAAATATTAAAAATAAAATAAAATATATAAAATTAGTTTTTTTTTTTTATAAAATTTTAATAGTAGTAGTAGTAGTGTAATAATAATAATAAAAAAAAAAAAATTGTCTGTCGGGGGAATTTTTTTTCTTTTTATTTAAAAAATGATTCTAACTTTTAAAAAAAAAATCGTCGGGCAGCCTGATACCGTTGTTGTCCGGCAGCATGCAAACCACTTCGCCAGCCGGAAGAGATTTTCAACCAGCGAAATAACTTTTAATTTTTTAAAAAAATTGCACAGTAGCCTGACACCGCCGCTGCCGGTGTTAACAAAATTTTTTTGGTCACCTGAAAAATAGTTTCAATTTTTTCTTTAATTGGACATAAGGGATGCCCATCAGCCTGCCACCGCCTCTCCGGCCAGAAAATTTTCCGACTACTATAAAAAAAGTCATGCATATAATAAAATAAATCAAAAATTGTTAATATCGGGTGCACGACTAATGAGATTTAGCTTATTTAATTATTAATGATATTTGTAATTAATGTTGATATTAATTTGATAGTATACTATATAGTTAATGAAAACCTCAATAATCAAAATAAATCTAACCCAATATTCATAAATTTTTTGTTCTTTTTAGTTAATTTGTAATTATTATTAATAGTAATTTGATAGTATATTATTTAGTTGATTTAAAATTAAATAATCAAAATAAGTCGAACGTAATATTCATTAAACAAAATTGTTATTTTGAAAATAAACACATATATTTTTTATATCCAAATATTTACGCCCTCAATGCCGCACGCGTATAAGTACATCCAAATATATATTTTATAATTTCAAATATCTTCGTTATTTGAATGAAAAATATAATGCAATTATATATTATCCCACATGATATATATTATGGGGGATAGAAAACAAAAATCATTGTGTATTGAAATATCATTATTTAAATCTTGTATTGTTATATTATATGCATATTTAGTTAATTTTTGTACGTGTTATATGTTGTTTTCTTTTTTTACTTGCTCAGTGAATAGAAGATTATGCAAATCATAATAATATATTGAGTATTTATTAATAACTTATCATTTTCTTTATTAGTCGGATAAGTATAACCTTGTAAAATATAATCATAACTTTTTAGTAGTTTTTAAGTTTGTATATTGAGATTTGATTAATTCAGTTATTTGAGTCGATCGACTCAGATATTTGAATTTCATAACTTGTATTTTGAAGAATTTCCCACTATTAGTTGTATTGTTGTATATTCCGATTGATTAGATTAAATATATGATTTGAATTAAATAGGTGGATTTCGTGATATGTGTTCTAAAGCAGTTACTAGTAGTATTTTTGTTGTTATTGTATATTGAGATTTGATTAATTTTATGATTTGTATGTTGGGAATTGATTAATTTTGTGATTTGTATATTGAGATTTCGTGATTTGTAATTTGTATATTAGGATATGATTAATATTGTGATTTGTATATTGAGATTTGACTAATTCTATCGTGATTTGAGTTAAATATTCTTATTTCGTGATTTGTGGTCTGAATCAATTCCCAATATTGGTTGTGTTATTGTATATTGAGATTTGATTTGATTAATTCCGTGAATTAAATTAAATGTGTGGATTTCGTGATCTGTGTTTTGAAGTAGGTCCCAGTATTGGTGTTGTCATTGTATATTGAGATTTGATTAATTTTGTGATTTATATATTGAGATTTGATTAATTTTGTGATTTATATGTATATTAGGATTTGAATAATTTTTTGATTTGTGTGTTGGGAATTGATTAAATTTATAAATTTGTATGTTAAGATTTCATGATTTATAATTTGTATGTTGGGATTTGATTAATTCCATCGTGATTTGAGTTATATGTTTGCATTTCGGGATTTGTGGTCTGAATCAGTTTATAATAATAATTGTGTTATTGTATATTGGAGCTTGATTAGATTAATTACGTGAAATGAATCAAACGTGTGATTTCATGATTTGTATTTTTGAAGCAGTTTCTAGTATTGGTGTTGTTATTATATATTAGAATTTGATTAATCTTATATTTTATATATTGAGATTTCATGATTTCATGATCTGTATATTGAGATTTCATGATTAGCTATTTGTATACTAGAACTTAAATAATTTTGTGATTTGTATATTGGGATTTGATTAATCTCGTAATTTGAGCCAAGTGTTTGGATTCCGTAACTTGTGTTTTGAAGCACTTCCAATTATTTGTGATGGTGGTGTATGTTGATATTTGATTAGATTAATTCCATGATTTAAATTGAATGTGTGGATTTCGTGGTTTGTGTTCTAAAGAGTTCATAGTATTCGTGTTGTTATTGTATATGGGGATTTGTTTAATTTTTTTACTTGCTTAGTAAATAATTCTCAACTTAATAATTATGAGGCTATGTAAACCATATTAATATGTTGAGTACTTATAAAAAACTTATCATTTTTGTTATTAATTGAATAAGTATATATATAACCCTATAAAATATAGGAAAATCCCAACTTGCCTTTGTTTTATATTAACTAGATATGACTTTTTTTCTGACTAAAGTTTGATTTAAAAATAGCAATAATTATTTGAAACTAGAAAGAAGATAAAAATGAATTATTTTTCAAAACTAAATTTGTTTAAATAATCTGTAAACTATTTAAAATATATTTCTAGATAATTAAATATAATAATAATAATAATAATAACTAAATATTTACCAAGAGTCTTTCTTTAAAAAAAAACGCTTTCAAATTTTATATTTTAACATATATTTTTACAAATCTTAAAATAATTTTAGATTATTAATATGTTTTCTGCTTTTATAAAAAGTTTATACTTCTTTCTGTGTATTTTCAATAATTTTTATTTGCTTGAAACAATCTTGAATTTATAAAAACAACTTTAATTTTTTCATCTCTTAATTCAAAGAAGTTATTATGTCAAAGATGGAAAACTAATATAAGAAAATCCTTTAAAAAAAAGAAAGATATGTTATCGTGTTTAAATACTAAGTGTAGAGTCTCTTTCATGTGATAATGATTGTGTGCTTTAGCTCTTACCTTTTATGTTATGTTATACATCAATCGAATAATACCCCTAAAATATAATAATTGTAAAAGAAAAGGCAGAAAAGAAGAAGATATAAAGGAGACGATGAAGACGGTAGAAATTAGGGTTCTCTTATTAATCAAAGACTCCCTTTATATAAAGTATCAAATACATATTTTCATAATACATAAAGATAACAAATATCTAAATTGTCCTTCATCGGTTACTTGTTGAAGAAGTCACACTAATTGTATTTTTCCTTCAACAATCCCTCTTGTGCCAAGTCAAAGGGTGAAATGGTGTTCCATTGTTGCCTCGTTAAAATCTTTCCAAGTAACAAAACCTAATGTGAAAAATAAAACTTGGTCTAAGGAAAAAGAGTACAACATACCTGTTAGAGATAATTAAGGATCTTATATATTTTTCTGATTTGATTTTATTTAATGTAAATATTAGATTGATTCTCTTCCTAAATTATAGGAACTCTTGTTGTAACTTGTATTCTATATATTAGTGAAATTCATTTACGATCCTCAATTGAGGAAAACTAAATCGTCTCATATGGTATCAGCCTAATTTGTGCTGAGAACCCTAATTTTTTTCTTTACCTTTCGGACCACTCTGCATCGTTGTTCATCACCATGGCTGGTGATTCTTCGTCCTCGGCAACTTCAGTCTTCGACGCCACCCTTTCCCTCCAGGCCATGACACACATGGTGCCTGTGAAACTTTCTTCGACAAATTACTTGGTTTGGCATGCGCAAGTATATCCCTTGCTTGCAACTCAAAATTTTTTGCCATATGTTGACGGCTCTTCTCCCCCTCCGTCGCCCACAATTGTTGATTCTGGTGTTTCGAAATCGAATCCCGCGTACGAGGTCTGGGTGTCTCGGGATCAAATCGTACGTGTATTTCTCATGTCTACTCTCYKTGCCGAAACCATGRCGGTTGCAGTCGGCTGCCTCACTTCCGCCGARATTTGGACTACGTTGGCCACCGCRTTCAACCGTTCYTRGAAAGCTCGAGAGCTTCGTATCAAAGARGAGTTGCAGTTGATAAAAAAGGGGACCRGCTRCGTTTCTGATTTTGGAGCGCACTTCAAAACCTTGGTRGATCAGTTGGCGTCCATGGGCTGTGTCTTGGCCGAAACTGACAAATCCCACTGGTTTCTTCGTGGGCTTGGTCCTGATTTCCTTTCGTTTGCTACATCTCAGATTAATCTGGTTCCCATTCCCTCTTTTCCAGATTTGCTATCGAAAGCTGAGGCGCATGATCTTTTTGCGCGATCTTTGGATGGGGTTTCTGGATCGCCCTCTGTCCAGCAGGCCTTCGCGGCTTCTCAGCGCCCCTCGCGTCAGTATGGCAGTCGCTCATCCAGTGGCTCGCATGGTCAAAAAATTTTCCAGCCTGGTTCGTCGCGTGGGCCTTCCAATTCTGGGAGTCGTGGTTCTCTGAAATCAGGGGGGCGTGGTCGTGGTCGGTTCAATCCTCGCTGCCAAATTTGTCGCACGGATGGCCATTATGCGACGTATTGCCCGGCACGATATCAGCAGCCTCCTCCTCAAGCCAATCTTGCAGAATCTTTTCGCCAAGGATGCTCTCTCAATTCATCCCCATCAGATTGGTATGTCGACACCGGGGCTTCCGCGCATAAGACGAATTCTACAGCTGGATTGGACTCTGTCTCCTCTTACTCTGGCACCGACAAGGTTGTCGTCGGAAATGGTAATTCTCTGTCCATAACTCATACGGGTACTCAGGCTCTTTCTTCCGATTTGTCATTGTTGGATATTTTGATTGTGCCGCACATTACGAAAAATTTACTATCTGTTAGTAAATTGACTACTGATTTTCCCGTTAACGTTGTGTTCACTGATAAGCTTATTGAAATTCAGAATCGGGTGACCGGGTTCCCTTTGGCTCGGGGTAGACGGGAAAAAGACTTATATATTCTGGAAAGAGGAAATGCGGGACTCGTTGCTGCATTACGATCTCAAAAAATGAGAGGTTCTTTTGATTTATGGCATCGTCGTTTAGGACATGTCCATCATGATATTATTTCTCTTTTGAATAAATTGGGATTGTTATCGGTCACGTCTGTTTTACCGAACCCTTCAGTTTGTTCTTCTTGTCAGTTAGCTAAGAGCAAACGTTTGCATTTTTTTTCTACTGCTAAACGTGCTACTTATGTTTTGGATCTTATACACTGTGACTTGTGGGGTCCTTCTCCTGTTAAATCTTGTGATGGTTTTCGTTATTATGCCATTTTTGTCGATGATTACTCCAGATTTTCTTGGATTTATCCTCTCAGGTTAAAATCGGATTTTTTTGATGTCTTTATTCAATTTAAGACTTTAGTAGAAAATTAGTTTGGGCGCACTATTAAACGATTTCAGTCTGATGGGGGTACAGAATTCACCAGTTCTAAAATGCAAAATTTATTTCAGAAAAGTGGGATACTTCATTCTATGTCTTGTCCGTATACCCCTGCTCAAAATGGTCGAGCTGAAAGGAAACATCGACATATTACTGAAACGGGCCTCTCGATGTTATTTTATGCTTCTGTTCCTCTGGAATTTTGGGTTGAGGCTTTTACTACCGCTATGTACATTATAAATCGTCTTCCCTCGGTTTTACTACAGCAGAAATCCCCATATGAGCTTTTATTCTCCACACAACCTGTTTATGAGAACTTTCATGTTTTTGGATGTCGGGTGTATCCTTGCCTTCGTGACTATGCGACACATAAGCTTTCTCCTCGTTCGGTTCCTTGTGTGTTTTTGGGGTATAGAACTAAGCACAAAGGTTTTCGCTGTCTCGACCCCGTCACCTTTCGACTTTACATAAGTCGTCATGCTCAGTTTGATGAAGCCTGTCTTCCGTACACTGCTTCACCTGCTTCTTCTTCAGATCAGATGCTTGATTTTGACTCTTTCGTCGATCCTCATCCGAATGCCGTAATTTCACAACCGCTTGTTCCTGCTTTGCCTCCAGCAGATACTTCTCCATGTTTTATTTGTCCGGATACAGTTCCGCTGAACACACCTACCTCTCCTTTGGTTCCTCAACCAGTGACCGAGGCCCCTTTGCCCCCTCCCTCTACTTCTGCATCGTCTTCAAGTGCTCCCTCGCCAGCACCTCCTCCACCTGTGATTCGACCTACTCACTCCATGCGTACGCGGTCTCAGGATGGAATTTTTAAACCTAAGTATCCACCATCCACTGCTCATCTTGCTCACAGTGCTTTTCTTACAACTTTGCACTCCACTAAGGAGCCCAAGGGTTTCAAATCTGCTGCTAAATCACCTCAGTGGGTTCTTGCGATGGATGATGAGATTCATGCACTTCGTGCCAATTGCACTTGGGACTTGGTGCCTCGGCCTTCTGGTGAGAATATTGTTGGTTCTAAATGGGTCTTCCGTACCAAGTTCTTGGCTGATGGATCTGTTGAAAGATATAAGGCTCAGCTTCCTGGGTTTGACTATGATCACACTTTCAGTCCTGTTGTCAAGGCTTCTACTGTACGCATTGTTCTTGCCTTAGCTGTAATAAATGGTTGGTCTCTTCATCATCTTGACGTCAATAATGCATTCCTGCATGGAGTTCTCTCCAAACCGGTCTATATGTCTCAACCTCTGGGCTATTCTGATCCTCTCCGTCCGGATTATGTGTGTCGCCTTAACAAAGCGATCTATGTTCTCAAGCAGGCTCCTCGGGCTTGGTTTCAGCGCTTTTGTGATTTCTTGATCGGATTAGGTTTTGTTGAGAGTAGGTCTGATACTTCTCTCTTTATCTATTGTCGTGGCTCTCTTCTTCTGTACCTCTCGATATATGTGGATGATATTATCATCACTGGCAGTGACACTACTTTTGTCGCTCGACTTGTTTCTCGTATTCGTAAGGAGTTCGCCATCAAAGACCTCGGTCGTCTCAACTATTTTCTTGGTCTTGAGGTGTCATACACCTCTTCTGGTTTATTTTTGGGACAGTCCAAATATGCTCGAGATGTTCTTCTCCGCGCTGATTTACTTGAGTCCAAACCCGTCTCCACTCCTCTTGATGTGGATGAATCGTTTCGGGTTGATGGCACACCTTTTTCGGATCCTACGCTGTATCGCTCTCTTGTTGGTGCTCTTCAGTACTTGACTATCACTCATCCCGATCTATCTTTTGTTGTTAACACGGTCAGCCAATTTCAGGCATCCCCTACTACGACTCATTTCCAAGCTGTCAAGCGCATTCTGCGCTATGTTAAGGGAACTCTTGAGTATGGTCTTGCTTTCTCTCGCGGTTCCTCTACACTTGTCGCTTATTCTGATGCTGACTGGGCTCGCTGTTTAGATACTCGACGATCGACTTATGGGTACTCCATTTTTCTTGGTCCAAATCTTGTCTCTTAGAGTGCAAAGAAGCAACCTACCGTTTCTCGCTCCAGCTGTGAATCGGAATACCGTGCTATGGCTAATGCTACCTCTGAGGTTATTTGGGTCACTCTTCTACTTCGTGAGTTGCATGCTTTGTCTTCTACTCCACCGACTTTGCTTTGTGACAACAAAAGCGCTTTGTTCCTTAGTCAAAATCTTGTGGCTCATAAACGCGCTAAGCACATCGATATTGATTATCATTTTGTTCGTGAGCTTGTGAGTGCTAAGCGTTTACTCACTCAGTTCGTCCCGTCTCATCTTCAGATTGCAGATATCTTCACAAAGAGTCTTCCGCGGCCTCTTTTTGAGTTATTTCGTTCCAAGCTTTGCGTCTGCCCGCACCCGCTTCGCTTGACGGGGGGTGTTAGAGATAATTAAGGATCGTATATATTTTTCTGATTTGATTTTATTTAATGTAAATATTAGATTGATTCTCTTCCTAAATTATAGGAACTCTTGTTGTAACTTGTATTCTATATATTAGTGAAATTCATTTACGATCCTCAATTGAGGAAAACTAAATCGTCTCACATATGTTGAGACTCCCCCTAAAGTCTACACCTCTCTTTGATATGTACATCTATCAAGAGAACTTTGAAAGTCTCCACTTCCTCAGATTTATGAATGATCATAATATTTACCATTGATAATCATGAACTACTACATGTATGATAATAATCTCTTTACATGGATCGAATGAGTAACCAACATCAACGATACTATTTGGTGTTTCACAGTAGGAAGTAAACTCAATCATTTTCTCTAAAGGTTACAAGACCATCTGCAGTCCCAATTATATTTATGAATGGGAAAAATAAACTCGCGTCAATGGTTTCTTTTGGGTATCAAATTACATTTTGATCCCATTCCAGTGACATTGCGCTTTCTTGAGTTAAGTCAAGATAACAATTTTGAGAAAATAATATTTGGTCAAGTGTATCAGTAATGGTACAGTAATACGCATATTGTACATAGGAAGGGAATTTCAGCTCCCACCATTTCTTCGTCATTCCGCTGATGAAATGGACATTTCCTTATATCTTCACTTTTACCAATCATAGGAGTGCTAACATATTGCACTTATCCATATTTAATTGTCTGATCATCTTTTGGATATATGCAAACTGTAAAATTTAGTATTCCATAAACTCGGATTTTAGTTTAAAGCCTTAACATGACCGAGTTTTTCCATGGTTCATTATCTTAATTAAAAGTTCAAATAACTAACGATATCTCTTATTTCATTAAGAGTGGATATTATGTTCATATCATCAACATATACAACTATAATCGCAAATTTAAAACTTATTTTCTTTATAAATACGCAAGGGCATAGATTATCTTTTCTCAACCAAGTAATCACTTAGACGGTTATACCACATTCGTCTGGATTGTTTTAATCCATAAAGTGATTATTTTAATTTAATTTAAAATGCACCTCGTGGCTTAGAGTCACTTGCCTTGGCAAGGAAAGGCCAGCAAGCACTTTCATATATATCTCTAAATCATGATCCCCATAGAGATATGATGTAACCACATGTATAAGTTGCATTCTCATTCTTTAGAATTATAACATGTATTATGGGAGAGTACATATCCCCATAGTCAATTCCAGGGCATTTTGAGAAACTTTGTGCTTCAAGTTTAGATTTGCATCTCATGGCTTCATTTTTCTCATTGCGTTTTCTGACAAAACTTTGTTTATGTCCTACAGGCTTTACACTTGGTAAGGTTAGCACTACCAGACCAAATACCTGTCTTGTTGTCAGTGAATTTAGTTCTACTTGTATTGATTCTTTATAATTAGGACAATTTGCTCTTTGTTGATATTTCAATAGAGCGTGGTTTGATACTATCGTGCTCTATAATTCCTTTAGAAACAGTGTATATATCATCAATGTGTGTGGAAGATCTTTCCATCAACTCATATAAACTCTCATTGTACATTGAGATTTCTTATTCTCTAGAATCATATTAAACTTCGAAGCGTCCTCCAGTAATGATTCATGGACATAAGTATAACCAGAGTTAATCTCATGAGAGTAATTATCTTCATTTACGATCAACTAAAGTTGTGTCAAACATACCCTCTTATTCCTTGGGCGAGTATTGATCGAACCAAGTGACCTTCTCCTATTCTTTTTGGGAGTCACGACTTCAACCACATGTCCACTAAGTATGGTTGCAATGTCTTAATCTGTGACATTGTGCCCTTTATGGCACTTTTAACCATGCAGACACATTTGTAGTTAGTATATATATATGATCTTGTCACTTTAGAAATTGAGTCTTCTATACTTTGAAGATCATTTGTTCACTTTACTTTACTTTCATGTTACATTGTCAAATGCGGGGATCATAATGAGACATAGTATGAAACTATTCCAGCCTTTTTATTAGAAAATACTTTTTCTTATCTCCCCCTAACGTCGGGAAGACTGTCTTATTAGAGTGGCAAATCCAAAAGTTTAGAGGTAAAGAGATCGTCTGTCAAAGGTTTTAAATAGCGGATGACTGTTGGAGACTCATATCCAACATAAATACTTAATCATCTTTAGAAACCTATATGAATGCGCCGTGGGGGCACAATAGGCACATATACTGCGTAATCAAATATGTGTAGATATGAATTATCAAGTTTATATCCAGTTACCAACTGGTACGCAAAATATTTGGTTATTATAGGTTCATAAACGAATAAGTAAGATTTGTGTGCAATATTGCATAACCCTGTGCAGAGATAAATATATGAGTGAGCATAAATATTATCTTAGTCACCATTTATGTTCTTCTCGACAGTATCTTCTTTGAAACCTTATTGTATATGCACATTAAGGTACAAGATGCATTACATCGATCTTAATTAAAATGCAATAGACATCAAATACTTTTGATGTAAACTCTCTAGCATTATGAGTTTGGGTGTTTTAAGGGTGGTGAGTCCTCAATCACACTAAATGTGCTAGAAGTTTTGCAAATGCAACATTTTTATGGACAATACGTATCGAAGCATCGACCAAACTATAAAATACTTGAAAGATCCACATTTTGAATGGTTATGTCCACATGTATCACCAATTATTAATTATAAAAATGGAATATTATACTTTGTATCTTTAGCATATGCAGGTCTCAATTATACAATTTTGCTAATGAACAAGTTTTGAAAAAACGAGTGATGTATCTTTGAGATATGAATGTATTTATTGCTCCTAGTACTTTAGAATGCAGTAGTTGTGATTGAACAACATTAGTTCGACACTATACTGTGCATCAAGTTTCTAACTCGTTTTGCATTTCACTCAAAATAAAAGATGTCCATGTTAATTTCTTATAATATGGACCATCATATCGACAACCAAAGAATCCATGTCAGTCGTATCAAAACTTGAATGAGTCAGTGTCCAAAAGTTCTTTTGTTGTTCATATCTTATGATTCAATAATCAAAAAGTAGTAAAGTAAAATTACTAGATTGACTCTTAAACATAATTTCTTTCACATAAATTAAAGGTATATTTCCATTCTCATAATGTATTTCTTAATGATAATCATCAACATGAATATCATCAAACTTAACAAGGTTCATTTCGCTCTTGGTCCATAGTGAGCTTTTATGACTTTAATCAATGTGCCACTAGGAATCAAGACTTTTTCACATATAAATATCAATTCAGTGAATAATATTGTCTATTCCTCGACAAATTCTCACATTCTTCATAGATATCTGAACGAAATACTTTTCATTTGAATATTTTACATTATTTATCAATATGTTACATTATATCTACTAGTTTACTCCTGAACCTTTTATAAGAATTTGTGGTAAATAAACTCAATTTCAATGCTTCAGGATGAAATGCAAGATTTTCCAATAATCCAAAAATAATAATTAATTTAAATCAGGCCACATCACATAAATCTAATTCAAAATAAGTTTTAAGACCAACATGTTTCTTTCCCTTTACTTTGAGGTTATTTCCACCAATCATATCGATCCTGGTTAGCCTCAAGAAGTTTCTTTATCCGGAGGTCTAACATTGGTATTATGAAAAATAATGGCATGTCTCTCAATGACTTACTATCATAATTAATATTATACAAGTGCATCAGTATGTTTGCTCAAGTGAAATAAGAAAAATAGACTGAGATCGTATCTCTCAATTTCTTATTGTCATTTACAGTGACTTTATTTTTCACATATGGTAAGACATGTTTTTAGTCACAACATATCAAAGTCATTGACCCTTTTTAGTAAGCAAACAAATTTCTTTTTACTAAATTCTTAGGCTTGGAAGTAGTGTTTCATAAAATTCCTAAAATACTCATTTAGAGCATATCCCAAAGTTCATTGAAAGTTTGTAACTAAATATACATCCAACATAAGATTGGGGTCAATATGAATTCTCAAATTCATTAGAGAATTGACTTTGGTTTAGTTTGACAATTTGTCAGTTGGGTTGGTGGATGATATTATAGTGGAATTGTAGTTCTTCTAGTTTTCACATCAAACCAATGATGGTAGTAATCAATTTCTTTTGAGTATATTAAATTGTATTTAGATTGAGTTAGTTCAATCAATTTCTTTAGATAATGAATTTGAAGAATATATGTCATAATCTTTATGTGAATATACTTTATTACAAGACTTATTTATACAATTCTTTATCGTTCATGAGCTCTCATTATCATGAAAATATGCAAATGTATAATCAATAATGCATACATTGAAAGTTTCTTATAAAATCAACTTGAAGAGAATTGCCAACATACATGAATCTATCAATTTATCAAAATTCATGATTAACTAAACATATTGGCAAAATCATGATCAATCTCTCATCTAATCATGTAAATAACTTTATTTACGATTTCTAAATAAGAAATCATATAAAAGTATAAGTAATAATATATTATGTACTCTACAAATATCATTAAAGTATTGCAAAATTTCATATTTGTCAATATTGTACAAAATATCACATGCATATAATCATAGGTAACATATATACATATACATGCTTTGTATAAGAATGCACAATAATACATACCATGTCATATATCCATATAAACAAATATTTATTAGTTGCATTTAATAAATAATAGGGTAATTCGAGTTACCGTGGAGGAAATACATGATTCTTTCCTAATTTTATTTTTGCAATAGGTTTGTCCGTGATATGTTTCTGATGACATAGACCTTCAAACCCGATCTCCATCGTAAAGATTTAACCAATATATCTTGTAAATATTATATCAAATCCAATATCATTCAATGGCTAGATTGTTCATATTTTAATTTTTAAAAAAAAGTTGAGCGGACAGTTTTGGGAAACAGGATCAGCTCTGTTCAAAATTCATTATACGATTCTTCACACTTTATATTCATATCTCCACCGTTCAGATTGAACTTGTACATGTTTGGAATAATATATCCAAATCTTGGCTTGATCCAACGGCTTGCGAAGTAGTATTTATAAAAACGTTGTACAGAAAATTCTGAAAATAAAATCTGCTTTATTTGAAAATTTATATATGTTTCCACATATCTCCGAATCCAACAATAGATATGCATTCTCTAAAATTAGATTATTTCCACATATCTCCGAATCCAACAATAGATATGCATTCTCTAAAACTACTCTAAAAATGATATTTATTATTAATAAAACACAAGTTCTAATACTAAACATGCGATCAAAGGGGGGTTTTGTCCCGAAAATTTCGGAAGTACTTGATTTAAGAAAACTTGATGAACATATCTTGCTTCGAGGGAATCAACCTCTTCGCAAGAGTAGTTTTATCGATTCACGAACTCAACAATAACTATTATTACTCGATCTAAAGACTGATCCACCAAATATCATTAACACATTTCATTAAACAATAGATATGCATTCTCCAAAAATTATCCAAAAGCAATTCTAATTAAGACAATCCACACCAAGTTATCCAAATCAGGATGATACGAATCAACTAAATTAGCTTTAAACAATCCGTCACCAAATCGTTCACAAAAACTTATTCATCAACGCTTCATAAGAAATATCCAAACATGATATCACAAGATTACTATCTAACATGAATTACCGAACTAATTAACGAGATAAAAGTTTAAAGTTTACTAAATCGTGAGAAAACTCAACCACGATACTACGATGAATCCTTGCAAAATCCAGCTATTCCGGGAAATGAAATGAATCTCGCTGAATCCAGGAAGCTTGTCACGAACCTCCGTCTCCAGCGGTTATCACGAACCAATCGAACTTCTAAATGAATTTGTCGAAAGGGCTATAAGTCAAAAGTAAGAGAAAGTTATCAATTCTCTCTTCCAATGGTATAGGACCCAGTCTAGGGATGAAAGGATGGGTTTCCACTGAGATTTTCTGAGTTTTAAAGACTCAAAAGTCGTTTCGTAACTGAAGAATCCCGAAAATCCGCGTTTGTAATGTATATGTCCGATCGGATTGTTCATGAGTCCGATCGGATAAGTGTCTGACATAGCACTTATCCGTGTTTCTATCTTCTTGTCTGGTCGGACATAGCACTTATCCGAACGGTGCGTGTTTTGAAGGTCAATCCGTTCAATTATGGAGTTCGTCCGATCGGACAAGTGTTCTTTTGGCTATTTCGAGTGCTGATTCCTTTGTCTTCATCTCCCGGGTTTGTCAAGTGATTTAGCTGAGAGAGAAAGATAGGGAAAATGGTCCTAAGGGACCAATTATTAATTAAAAAGTCAAAAAGTTAAGCAAAAAGCCAAAGAATGCAAAATAGCTTGCTCTTAACCTAAAAAGGACGGTAAAAAGACTCAAACATGACTCAAAATATGTACAAAAGCGTAACAAAATCGTACGAATCAATGATGCTGAAATTAACCGTATAGGTGTGCCCAAGAACAGATCAATTATTGTTCGGAGTGAAGCTCAAACCAATAACCTCAACCACCATCAACATCGACTCGTCGAACCACCTTCACCCAAGTATATGAAAAAACACGATATCCTCAACTACTAATACCAAGCAGCCAAGCCCCCGTGCCGGAAATCCATGGCCACCAAACCCAGCACCCAAGACCATCGAGCCCGAAACACAATGCCAGGTACAAAACCTGCACGCCAAAGCCCAAATTGGAATCGATTATCGTCACATCCTCACGTTGCTTGCATCCTCGCTGTTCTGGCCATGTGAGAGGGTGTGAGGTGGTGTGTAGACAGTGAATGAGACGGGAAAAAGGGAATTGATTCGAGTATATTTGTGTGTGACTATTTACTACTGATATTCTTTGTCCTTTTTATTTATTATTACTATTAATATTGTGGGTGTGGGGCAAAAGAGGATTAGGTAGGTTAAAAATGTTCTCATATTATGAGACAGGTCTCACACAAATATTTGTCTTAATGAACCTAGATTATTGAAGATGCTCTATTCTCTAAAATTGTTTGGTAATTTTTTTTTTTAATAAAAATGTTTTATAAGGTCCTAAAATAAAAGGCAAACACTTATGTTAGGCTAAATTGACGAGTTATGACCTGTTAAGACCATCTGAGCCGTTACTATAATATATTGATTTTTGTACTATGATGTATTGGTTTTTGTACTTGAAAGTATTGATTTTCATATATCTCTGACTCGTGATATGATATATTGGTTTTTATACTATCATGTATTGGTACTATGATTTATTGATTTTTTTACTATAATGTATTGATTTTTGTATTATAATGTATGGTATAAAATTTTGACCTAACGAATGAATTCATTAATTTGACCTGACAAAAATGTTGTCCAAAATATAATATTATGAGCTTGTAAACTAATTTTAATATAGAAAAAAATGTCTTATTTTGACCTGAGAATTTTTAATAATAAAATTATTATTACTAACAAGTTATTTGCACAATAAAATTTGACTTCTTAGAAGCTCTAAAAAGTAAAAACATTATAAGATCTTTTAAATAATCTTCAACAAAAGTTCACTTTGGGAAAGAAATAAAAAAGTCGATCAATCCTAATAACAAATATATTTATTCGACTTCCCTATGTAATTTAATAAAAAAGACCCACTTAAAACACACATAATTTCAGGGGTTTTGTATTGTTTATTTATGAATTTGGTGATAAACAGAACATTAATACCATTACATTAGGATGATATAAAATGGAAAAGTGAATTTTCAACTTGTTTCTAGCCTTAAATTTACCAACTATACTGGGTTCAAGTGAACTAGGATGACTTTACAAGAGAACCATCTGCATTTACTATTGAAACAACACTATCAATCATCAAAACTCAATACAACCAATAAGGAAAACCTAATCCATCTCCATTTGCAAAATTGATGCACAAATCAAAATACAATTCACATCCTAATAACATCCATCTAACCAAACCCGGTACTAGAATAAATCCTACATTGAACAAGAACAATACTCAAAAGCTCTATGTACACTTCCATGATTTTAAGGCCTCGAGAGCTTGTACCTAATCAAACATCTTTCGCATCATCAAAAAACGACTCTGGTATTTCTGAAGGTGAAGTCAGTGTCGATACACATTTGAACTGTTAACCACACACACACACAAAAAAAAAAAAGTCAGTAAACGAAATAACGATAAATACAATCCAAACAAACGAAACATGAATATTACTAGGATAATACAAACCTTGTGCTGCTTATATTTATCTCTCACTGCAACCAAAGAGCAGCCTTTTTTACTCAATTGCAAGTCATGAATGATGAGAACACATTCTTGTAAATCTGAAGCTTTATATCCTGTTTGGCGTTGTAGAGCCGAATTCTGTAGAAAATAAATCATTTGCTTAGATTTTTTTTTAAAAATCAACCGTTTTTTTTTTAAGAATTCTAATAAGTACAGTCCATACCCAAGGATGTCGCTTAGGCTGAAGCACAAATCTTGCAAGGAATATGACTGATGCAGCCACCAATGATGGCAACAATTTCACACATCCATAATCGAGCAAACTTAGTTCTGCAAGATAGTAACCCAAGAACTCCATATGTAAGCTGGAATGCTGCAGAAGCACAGTAAATTCACATGAGAACCACTAATTTTTAATGTAAAAGGAAAATAACAAAAAGGGTCAATTAAAAAAACAAGTTTGGGCTAGTTTAAAATAAAAAAATAAAATTCATATTTCAAAATTATAACACTGTTTTGTAATTATGCTAAATATCAAAATCCTAAAAAGAATAAGATGGAGTAAAAGAAAGACAATTGCAAGCAAAGTCATGAAACATGCTCATAAAAGCTTACATCATAATCTTCTTGAGCAATCCTGGTAAATTTTCTGCAAGACCAAACAAAGAAAAGAATATGCCACTTTTAGACAAACACATTTTACTACGATACAACAATCAAGAACAAAATTAATTAAGGAAATAGTCTATTACCTGAGAAATGTCTTCACTGTAGGATTGCCCATTTCGAACTTAAGAGATTTAAGCACATCAGCTTCCATTTTCACTACCTCCTCCTTAGTGTATGTATTATCAGTTATGTAGCAAAAATCTTCAACATGCGGGGGACTAATCTCCTCATATTTCCTATAAACCACCACAGAAACACAAGAAATGTAAGCAAGATTATAAAACAAAAAATATTGCTCAAAAGTGAGATTTAAGGCCAGTAATATGTTTCTTACGAGGCAATTAGCATTGAAGATACACCGAGAAGCTGAAGCTTTTTCCGATTAATAACATTTGTAGATAAGAATCTATCGATATAGGAAACTGTTAAATACAATGTGTCTGAAAGAAGCTTGTATTCCTCTGCCACCTCAACCAACCAATCTACTAAAACCCCTCTCATGTTTGCATTTACATCTTTTTGAACTTTCTCCAAGTAATCAGACAATGGCCTTCTCTTTGCCTCCATCTGATTTAAAAATAAATAAATAAGTAAAATTGAAAATTCTCAAACTGGGATTTCATTCAGAACAGGAACAAACATAACAAATCAACATGGAACACAGTTCAAAGCATCAATGTTAAGACAGTCAGCCAAAATAGAAACTCATTGAGCATATCCATGAAACACTAAAACAGATACTAACTTATTTTACAGCATATTAGTGTTGAAGCCTATACCAGAGTTTAAAACCTGCAAGTTAATATCTGAAACCCTAACCCCATCAGCAATTACAACAAATCCAAACCAATTTAAAAGAAAATCTAAGATATAGTTGAAGTTTACGACATATATCTTCAAAATCAGTAACTAAAACCCCAATAAGAACAAAGTCGACAAACCAAACCTCCCCAACCATAATTAGATGCATTAAAATCAACCACGAACCTATATCAACAAACGCATTCAATCAATAAAAAAAACCCTAAAAACGATTTAAAAGGAAAAAATAAATCACAATGACACTAACCTCCATATTATGAAGGTATTCATATATATCAGAAACATAGGCTTCACACATCTGTGGGTCATCAATTTTCCCATCCAAATCAATCCCAGAATTATTTCCACCCTTTGAACTCTTCTTTTCCTTTGCACCCACTTTCCCTTTCTTCACATTCCTCTTGGGCTTATTTTTCTCCGCCTCACTCTGATTTTTTCTACTCAAACCCACATTTTGCGAAGACAAAATATTCTGAATCTCGCCCAACACCACCCTCTTCTTCTTATTCTGCTGAGCGGCGATTGCCTCTTCTGCTGCTCTCTTTCTCGCCGTCAAGCGCGTGACCCTCATGCAGTTCTCTTGGTCCGCCATTGCAGAGCACTCGAAATGGAAACTCCGAGAAAACTACAGAAAGAGAGAGACGAAGAGGGAACGAATTACTGTGACTTGTTTGTGTTTGTGAGGGAGTTGGGGAGAGCAGATGGGTTTGAGCATATAAGCTGCAAAGGGTGCGATATAAAAGTAAAATACCGCCATTGCCAGAGGTTTTTGAAATATTTTTGAGTGAGCGAGCGGGTGGTGTTTGATGAAAAACTTTTAACCAAAAATTGAAAATAGGTTTTCATTTGGTTCCCAGGTCGGATTTTTTGGAGTGTTACTCAAATTTTGACCCGGCTAGGCTAGCTGAAAAATGTTTTGAAATTGGAGTTTCCCGGTTTGTTGCGTCTTTTCATATATTGCGGGATTGCTAATTATTATTTGAGATATTTTTACTTTTTATATTTTATTTTTAAGAGAAAATCTCAAATTTGAGGTGCATATGTAAGGTATAATTACAAATTCAGTACCCCATGTTCAGCGAGTATCACTTTCAGTACCCTGAATTTGGTACTTGTCGTTATCTTATTGTTAATTTTTTACGGAACTTGTCAAAATTGAGAGGAAAAAACGCTGAAGTTGATTATTAAATTTGTTGAACATTTATTTATTTATTTTAATATTTTCTTAATATAAATAGTAAACAAATATTTATTAAATAAATGAATGACATTTTATTCAAAAATTAGAGAAAGTAAAAAAGGAAGAAGAAGTGCAACTTGCAAGACATACACACACATAATGGTACTGCCACCGCCGCCACCGTTCGCCACTCGGTTAGGGATGGAATTTATCAAACCTCACACCTCTAATCGTATCATTGCCTTCTTCCCAAATCCGAAATTAGATTTTTGATCCCACATTCCGATCATCGGCAATTCACCGCAAAATATACAAAAAAAAAACATTTAGGCCACCAACTTCGCTTGCCTTATGCTGTAAAATCGATTGTTATATCCTTTCAAAGCATACATTGTGGTTGGGATATGAATGTATTATTCGTGCTACATTAAGTTTCATATGCTTGGTGCATGAATGAACAATATGTGATCTATTTATATTTAGAATGATGACAAATGTTTTATCTCATTATAAATAGGGATGTAAACGAATTGAAACGAGTCGAGTTTTAGAGAGTTTGAGCTTACTCGTTTATTATAGAGTCGAGCTCGAGTTTTTTTTTAACGAACATATCGATGGCTCGCGAATTTTTTGAGTTTAATCGAACCTAAACGAAGTCATTATACCGTACAACTGAGTGCACCTTTCAAGGTGTACCTAGTAATTTAATTTATCATCGCATATAACTGGCATATATTATCACACATAACAGGTGCATATCATCACATATAATTGATACATATCATTACAAATAATTAAAATTTTAAATATTAAACCTAAAATCCTAAAATGAAAAAATATAAATTTAAAACGAAAAACTAAACCCTAAAAATGGAAAAATAAACCTAAAATGAAAAACTAAACCCCGAAATTGAATATTAAACCCTAAATCATAAATTCCTATCATATATCATCACATATAATTCACACATATATTTAACACATATCATCATATATAACTGGTAAAATGATAGATTATTGTAGGATCCTAAAATGAGAAATTAAATGAAAAAATGAAAAAATAACTCTTAAAATGGAAAATTAAACCCTAAAAATGAAATACTAAACCCTAAAATGTAAAACTAAACCCTAAAATGGAAAAGTAAACCCTCAACTCTAAATTTTTGTCACATATCATCACGTATAGCTACCATATATCATCACGTATAACTGTCATATATCATCATGCATAACTGAATGATAACAGGTCTTTACAAGGTGCAAATAGTAAGGTGCACCCAATGATAATAGGTCTTTACAAGGTGCAACTAGTAAAGTGCACCCAGGTGCATGTAATAAATTGTCACCTAAACAAGTTCAAAGGATATTAATTATTAATTAATTTATTCTTAATTTATTACAAAATTAAAATAAAATAATAATTTCATGTACATAATACATCTACTAAAATACGTAAAAAAATAACTTTATATATATTTCTATATTTTTCATATGAACAAGTATAAAAATTTAAAATTAAAATCAAACTATTAGTTTAATTTATACGATTTTAATAACGAGTCTAGAACTCACTAACGAACCCGCTCACGAGCTAACGAGTCGTATACCATGAACCTTGAGTTTGCTCGAGTGAACTTTTATCGAGTCGAGTAGCGAATAGTTCGCGAACTGTTTGGCTCGCTTACACGCTAGACACGTTTATACCAAACACTACACGAAAGTTGTCATTTTCGACGGATCTTTCCGATGGAAATTCCAAAAAAAAAGCTATTTCTTTTGTAAAATCCTCCAAAACAAAACTATATATATATCCTTATACATTAATGAAAAATCCTCTTTACTTATGTATCTGTTCCGTATGCTTCATTTGATAAATAAAAATTATGGTACTTCGTTTGCATACGTATCATCCGAGCCTATTGTGTCTACCTAATTTAATATTTTTCTTTTTATTGTATATTGCCTAATTTAGTCTTTTTCTATTTGTTATATATTTCCTAATTTAAAATTTCTCTTTTATTATCTAATTATTTTATTTTATTCAATAATTTTCTTTTATTCTGTTAAGATAAAAATATAAATAAGTTATATATAATTAGTAAAAAAAATAAATTATTTTTTTTAATTAAAATAAAAATTACAAATGAAAAGGTCTTAATTAAAAAAATTAGTTATGAAAATAACTAAATGAGTTGTATTTATACTAAGATTCAAAATAATTTTGTTTTTTGAATTTTAATTATTATATATTGGTATTTTAAGAGTTAGTTTCAATAATTTAAGTATGTAACTAAATATTAGCGGTGGATTCAATCTAAACTTCAAAATACATAACATATAATAAAAGTTGTTATTAATAATAAATATTGATTTAGACATCGGCTCAATGTGTTAAGGGTTGAGAGCATGTCATCTTTTGAATTCTTCAAATTACGCAACTAATAATTACTAACGAATCTAATCTAAATATTAAAACATAAAAATAATTTAATAATTTCTACTAAACACGGGTTGAGAATGCGATATCTTATGAATTTTTCTAATTATATAAATAAAACTATTAACGAATTTACTCTAAATATTAAAATATAAATTTATTTAATAATTATAAAAACTAACAAATAGATTAGAAATGAATAGGGCATGTGTTGAGAATACATCATTTGAATTTTTATGTTTTTAAATTTTGGATTCAGAACTTTGTAATTATCACGTATATTTTTTATATTTATCTTTATGTACGAGTTATTTGTAATAATATAAGTATGTAACTAAATATTATTAAGAAACTCAATCTAAACATTAAAAATATAAAATTATATAATAATAATTAATAAATATTAATTAGACCCCATTACAATGTGACACGGGTTGAGAGTATAATATCATTTGAGTTGTTTCTAAGTATGCAACTAAAATTATTAACGAATTTAATCAAAATATTACAATATAAAAGTATTTAATAATATGAATTAATTAATAGCTATTAGACACGGGTTGAGAATGTAACAAATTTTGAATTTTTTTAAGTATATAAATAAATTTATTAATAAATTTAATTTAAATATTAAAACATGAGATATTTAACAATAATAAAATAATAATTAGACATCATTATAAAGTACGAGTTGAGAATACAATGTTCTTTAATTTTTTTTAAAATTCAATAATAATCACAAATATTTTTATATTGTTCTTTTGATAAATATCGTATAACACTGATATAAAACTATTTTGTGTGTGTTTAAAATAACTCCACCGCTGATACGGTCCAAAATGTCCATACGTAATATTATTTGATATATGTGGGTATTTGTGGTAAGTGACCTCATTTCCTATAAAGGGTGTTTCTCCTGGGAGGTGAGCGAGCTGAATGGTTTCTTTGGAGAAGTGGGCGAGTTGGTTGGTAGAGTAGCGACCTGGAGTATGAGAATGAGTTCTCATATAGGGTCACGACCTCTCATGTTTTGTGTAGGGTGCTTGAGCTCGGGTGTGGGCTTTGTGAATATCAAGCCCACAGGCTTAATATGGACAGTTTATAGGGTCCTGGCGGACTATATGAAGGGAATAATAGGCCCAGTCCTATTATGGTAAGAGATCTATTATTCATGGGAACTTAGCATACAGGAGGAATCCTAATTGTAAGTCGGTTGTAGTGTTGTGGTATTTATGGAATTGTGATGGGAGAAGGAAACCCTTGACTTGGAGAATATTTCTCTTGTCTCTGTAAAAGGAGGTGCATACCTCTCATTATTTTTATTTTGTCTTTAATATATTGTGAGCATTGTTGAACTACCACTTGCTTTTGACTTAAGTATCGGAGGACCTTCGCAAGTTCAAAATCCGACCCGCTTGGAGGTGCTATTTTGCAGGACCGGCTAGGTCGCCAGGAGTATCATTCGGAGGCTTAGCAGATTGCTGTGACGTGTTTGGAGGCTGTTTCAAGTCGCTGATCTCATATTTGAGGTTAGTACCCCATATTCTTGGTAATCAATCTTTTTGGATTTATCAAGTGGCGCCGTCTGTGGGAAAGAGGGACAATGAGTCCTTGAGCGAAAGGCGTGAGAAATCTCGCAAAGGAAGCATGAAGAATAGTAAAATATTGCCCAAAACCCTACACTTTAGTTCTGGGTCAAATAAACCAAAGAAGAAGAATAGAGCGACGGATATCAATGAAGAAGATGCAATAAAAGATGGACAGACACCTTCCCAGGTGGAACCAGTAGCTCCAGGTTTGGAGGGCACGCCGCCGCCCTCCCCAAAGCGGCGTGATGGAAAGCAACTAGCAGAAGATTTAGAGGCAGAGACGCCGGAGGTGGTGGCGCAGAAAGCGATTCATATAGGAACAAAGGAGTGGAAGGATTTACCCAAAGATAAGCCCTGTCAAATTAAAAAGGGACTTTTAGATGGGCTTATGGATTTTGTGCCCCCGGAGAAGCAAGAAGAGTTAAGCAAGTATTTAGCTGGCGAGCTGGGTACTCTGAAAGAGAGGCATGAGGGACCTAATAACAAGCAAGAGGAGAGATCGACAACCAGGAGGGCAAAACAGAACGAAAGGTCTCCGTTTAGGAAACCTTCTCGTGGAAGGAAAGGTCGGAGTAAACGAAAATATGAGGACACTTCCAGTTCTACCTCATCCACTGATTCTCATACTCATAAGCATAAAGGGAAGGGAGTGAAGGTGAAACGGAGCCATTACAGGCGTAGAGGTCGCCGACATGACAAGCATACTAGTGAAAGAAAGACCCAGACCTCAGATACGGATGGTGAATCTCAAGATAAAACCCGTAAAAGCCGTATCGGGCACAACGAAGGAAAGGATGAGAATGAGGCGGGGCCAGAAAATAAGGCTTTTAGATATTTGTAGGAGGCCTTGCTAAAATTACAAAAACGAGTAGAAGGAGAGAAAGTCGACGGAGATGAGGGACATCCCTTCTCGGAAGATATATTACAGGCCGTAGTGTCTAAGGGGTATAAAGCGTTAGAGATTCAGTATCGGGGGACGACGGATCCAGTCGAGCATTTAAAGCTCTTCGATAATGCAAGGATGTTACATAGGTACACGGATGCTGTGGCGTGTCGGGCCTTTGTATCCACTTTGAGAGAAATTGTACAAAACTGGTTCTATCAGTTGCCACGAGGAAAAATTACCAGTTATCAGGTGTTGCGAGCTGCTTTTTTGAAGCAATTTTCCAGCGTGAGGCAGAATGCGAAGACGGCATAGTCGCTTTTTACTATGGTGCAGCGACCTAATGAGACATTGAAGCAATACGTTAACAGGTTTACTAGCGCCACTCTGGAGGTACCTGTTGCTACTGATGAGATGAAGGCTGGAGCTTTACACCAAGGATTGAGGAGGGAAGACTTACGCAAGTCTTTAGTGAAGAAAGAAGCGCGAACCTATGATGAAGTTTTGGAAAGATGCCACAAATATATACAGGTGGAGGAGGCTGAGGAGGAACATCGGGTGCGTTTTGGTAGGGAGTTCGCGGATATAGGAGGAAGTGTTTCTAGGAGGGAGTTGAGGAGAGAACCGAGAAGGATAGTGTGTGGGCTCTTGAGCCCGAGCTCTGTGATTAGTAAAAGGCCGGAAGAGGATATGCGAGATTGGAGAAATGAGGATTTCACACCGTTGGCCTACCGGGCTAAGGTGTTCACTATTATGGAGCGCTTGATACCCAATTCTATAAAGTGTCCAGAAGATCGCACGCCAATTTCTACACACCCCAAGACTAATTCCTTTTGTTTATTTCATAACAATTATAGACATTTCACTGAGAGTTGCAGGCATCTCAGGGAGGAGATAGAAAGACTCATAAAGGCTGGGCATCTGAAGGAAGTGATTTACAAGGATAGAGAACCAAAGGAGCAGGGCGACCATTACCTCCACCACCACCGATGGATCCCCCTCAGGATCAGGTCACGAGACAAGGAAATCAGGGATATAATGGCCCACGAAGAACTAAAGGGAGGATAAACATGATCTCGGGTGGACCAACCAATGGTGATTCCAACAATGCACGGAGGAGGCATGCCAAGTCAGCTCGCCCTGGAACATGGGAGGTCTCCAGTGTAAGTCGGCGATCTCAGATAGAAGGACCCATCATCTCTTTTGGTCCTGACGACCGACGCGGGCTGCAGGAAGATCATAATGACGCGCTGGTAATTGAAGCTGAGATGGCAGGGTACGAGGTCATCGGAATCTTTGTGGATAATGGGAGCTCGGTAAATATAATATATACAGATTGTCTCGAGCAAATGAAGCTGGAAAACAAGGTACGACCTATGAATACGCCCATATATGCGTTTAATGGGGCACAAGTGACTACTGAAGGAGAGCTGGCGCTGACAGTGATATTAGGAAAGGATGAGTTGCAAGCAAGAAAAAATTTGAAATCTTTGATAGTTCGGGGAAGGTCGGCATATAACGCCATATTAGGTCGACCTGCCCTCAATGCATTTCAGGCCGTAACGTTGTCTTATCACATGAGCATCAAGTTTCTGGTGGGAGACAAAGTGAGGGAAGTCATTTCGGAACAGCAGGTCGCAAGATCGTGCTATCATATGACGGTCAGGAGAGGATTAACTGAAAACAAAAGGGAAATGGATGACGATCAGCCAGAAGGGGTACTCAATGCGAAAAAAAATAAAGGAGCAGGAGAATTCTATCTGAACAAATGAAGAACTGATGGAAATCTTGTTAGAGGAAGGTCGCCCATAATATACTACAAGGGTGGGGACCTTAATACCTGAAACATTGATGGATGAGCTGGTGACATTACTGAGAGAATTTCGAGATGTTTTTGCCTTTAGGGATGGAGAGATAACCGGAGTATCTCCTGAGGTCACACAACATCATTTAAATGCGGACCCGGAGGTGAGGTCAGTAAAGCAGAAGAGAAGACATTTTGAGCCAGAGCTGGATAAGGTAATCGAAGAGGAAGTACAGAAATTGTTGAAAGCTGGCCACATAAGAGAAGTTCAGTTTTCGGAATACTTGTCTAACGTCGTAATGGTACCAAAACCGGGATAAAAGTGGAGGATGTGTGTAGATTTTCGCGATCTGAATAAAGCTTGCCTGAAGGATCATTATCCTTTACCACGAATTGATCAACTAGTGGATTCAACTTCAGGATGCGAGCTGTTGAGTATGATGGACGCTTCACAGGGGTATCACCAAATACCCTTTGCAGAGGAAGATCAACCTAAGGTGAGTTTTCTTACTTCTACGGGGACGTATTGTTTCGTGTCCATGCCATTTGGGTTAAAGAACACAGGAGCGACCTATCAGAGATTAGTGGATCGGATGTTCAAAAACTTGTTGGGGTCCACTATGGAGGTCTATGTGGATGATATGCTGGTCAAGAGCAAGAAGGCTGAATCCCATGTGGAAGATTTGAGAAAAACATTTGTTATACTAAGGCAATATGGGATGAAGCTTAATCCGAAAAAATGTGCGTTTGGTGTGCAGTCTGGGAAGTTTTTGGGTTATATGGTGACAGAGAGAGGAATTGAAGTTAATCCAGAGAAGGTACGAGCTGTTTTAGAGATGCCACATCCCCACACAATACGTGACGTACAGGTACTTACAGGTCGCATTGTGGGCCTTAGTCATTATCCCCAGGTCGGCGGAGAGTGGTGTTCTGTTTTTTAGGGCACTTAGGAAAGGGTCCAGGTTCGAATGGATAAAGAAGGCAGCAGAGGAATTTGAAGAATTGAAGAAATACCTGGCTAAGATACCACTATTAACCAAACCGATGCCAGGGGAAGACCTGATCCATATATATCCGTAGGAGAAGTCGCAGTGAGCTCGGTGTTGATCAGAGAGGATGCCGGCACGCAAAGGCCTATTTATTACATTAGAAGGATGTTACGAGGGGCTGAGTTAAAATATTCCGAGTTGGGGAATTGAGGTTTTGCGTTGATTTGTACAGCAAGGAAACTGCGACCATATTTTTTGAGCCACAGGGTAAAGGTGCGTACTAATTTAGCTCTTAAGAAGGTTTTGAGTAACCCAAATGTATCTGGACGATTGGTGAAGTGGGCTGTAGAGTTGAGCGAGTACGACGTGGTTTATGAACCAAGGGTGGCTATCAAGGCGCAGGTGTTGGCGGACTTTTTGCAGGAGATGGTATGCCCATCTGATGCGGACGAGGAAGTAAAGGCATGGACATTATATACTGATGGCTCAACTATGGTGTCGGGAGCAGGGCTGGGTATTGTGTTAACCAGCACGGAAGGGGAAAATTTGGAGTTCGCGATCAAGCTGGGATATAAAGCGTCCAATAATGAAGCCGAGTATGAGGCTGTTCTGCAGGGTATGAAAATGGCAGGCAATCTAGGATTAAGGAAGGTATGGGCATACACGGACTCTCAACTGATAGCTCGTCAGTTTGATGGTTCTTTTGAATCTAAGGAAGAGCGGATGGCAGTATACTTGAATAAATTGCGCGAAGAGGCAGCGCGTTTTGAAGAGTTTAAGCTGGAACACTTGCCGCGAGATGAAAACACTCGGGCTGATCTGCTCGCTTGGATAGCAGGAGCGCTGGGGACTTGTGATACTCGAAAAATCACACTAATGGAATTGAGTCATAGTAGTGTGGAAGAAGGGAAGGAGGTCATGGAGCTCGGAGTTAAGGATGATTGACGTACATCTATCGTGATGTCCTTGTAAAGTAAGGGAGGGTGCAGAGAAATTGACGATGAAGGAGACTAGAATGGTAGCTTGCTTTTGTGTGATAAATGAGGAATTATACAAGAGGTCGCGTTTTGGACCTTTTCTGAAATGTTTAGCTACAGAGCAAGGATTGGAAGTGCTTAAGGAGATACATGAGGGATATTGTGGCAATCATGCAAAGGGAAAGGCGTTGGTTGGCATAACATTGCGGGCTGGCTTCTTTTGGCAGGAATGAAGAGTATGGCTAGCGAGCTTGTGGGAACATGTAAGAAGTGTCAAATGCATGCTTCGGTTATTCATATACCGGCTGAAGAGATGATGGTTATGAGCTCGGCGTGCCCATTGGGAATTGATATCGTGGGGCCCTTTCCAAAGACCCCGGGCAATAAAGAATATCTGGTGGTGGTGATTGACTATTTTACGAAGTGAGTGGAGGCCGAAGCTGTTACAGGCATAAGCGAGCAACATATGATGGATTCTATTTTTAATAATATATTTTGCAGGTTTTTCGTGCCCCGAGTGTTAGTGTCCGACAATGGAACCCAGTTTAATGGGAGAAAAAATCAAAATTTGTGCAAAGAGATGGGAATGAGGCAGCTCTTTGCTTCTGTGGCGCATCCTCAGACTAATGGGCAGGTGGAAGTTACTAATCGCATAATTGTGCAGGGACTCAAGTTGCGACTGGAAAAGACAGGGGGACTCTGGTAAGAAGAGCTCACCTCGGTCCTATGGGCTTATCGAACAACTCCTCGAACCTCTACGGGGGAGTCACCATTCAGTCTGGTCTATGGGATGGATGTGGTTATTCCGACAGAGATAGTAGGAGGATCACAGCGTCTGGCAGCATTTCATGTGGAGGAGAATGAGAGATTAGCTCAGGGAGCAATCAAAACGATTGATGAAATACGAGACAAGGCTGCAGCTCGGGTGGATCATTATAAACAAATGATACAAGCTGCTTTCAATAAACAGGTCAAGCATCGTTGTTTTCAGGTCGGCGATTTGGTGTGGAGGCGAGCTGATGCGTTACGGATGACTAAGAAATTGGAACCAAACTGGGTTGGACCATTCAAAGTGATAAAAGTGTTGCAAGGAGGAGAGTATATACTTGAAGATGCAGGTGGAAAGATCCTGCCTAGAAGCTGGAATGTGTGTCAGATATTATGCCTAGAGGGCGGTGGCGGGAGAAGGTAACTCCGGATCGGAGGGCACTTCTCTCGTATGGAGTTTGTGGATAGTTGTGGTTTTTGTGACGGGAGAAGGTAACTCCGGACCAGAGGGTACTTCTCCCGCATAAAGTTTGTGTTGTGGACAGTTGTGGTTTTTGTGGCAGGAGAAGGTAACTCCGGACCGGAGGGCATTTCTCCCGCAGGAAGTTTGTGTTGTGAGACAGTTATGTTTTTTTGTGGCGGGAGAAGGTAACTCCGGACCGGAGGGCACTTCTCCCGTAGGAAGTTTGTGTTGTGGACAGTTGTGGTTTTTGTGGCGGGAGAAGGTAACTCCGGACCGGAGGGCACTTCTCCCGTAGGAAGTTTGTGTTGTGGACAGTTGTGGTTTTTGTGGCGGGAGAAGGTAACTCCGGACCGGAGGGCACTTCTCCCCGTATAGAGTTTGTGTTGTGGAAAGTTGTTGTTTTTGTGGCGGGAGAAGGTAACTCCGGACCGGAGGACACTTCTCCTGTATGGGATTTGTATTTTGGAAGATTGGTATTTTTTGTGCAATAAATAAAGTTTGGCGAGCTATTTTGATGGTTTTTTATGGTTAAGTGGTTGTGATGTTATTTAGGAGAGATATGTTTGACTTACATATCTTTCTCATGCTCTTATGTTATGAATGATTATTTTTATGCGAGCTAATATACTCTGTGTGTTGGTTGTTTGGATTGTTTATAAGTCATGGTTCGACTATTTTTAGGATCTTGCAGTCTCATGGGGCGAAGAGTGATTGGTTATGATTTTGGGTGACCTATATTAGCTTATGGGTTGTGTTATGTATATAGTTTATGGTTTTTTACATAAGTTTTAAGTGCAGGATCGTAAGAGTTAGGAATTGATGAGCTATGCGGATATTGAATAATATTGAATATGTTTATAGGAATAAGAAATTGTTCATACATGCTGCGAGCATAAATACAGGTTTTTTCAGAGGAAGGAGGTGGCAGGTTTTCGGTGGTTCTGGTAGCAGGAACCATATCTTCAAGCGGCGTCTCGAGCTCGGAGGATAGCTTGGCGGATAAGACAGCTCGACCTTGGCACGATAGCCACCACTCAGTGTCAATTGGCTGTTTCTAGTCGCCTTTGAAGGTACTGAAAGGGGTTAGCTGGTCGATGATGGATGGAACGTCGGGGTTGTAAGTGACATTCAGTGCCGCGACCTGCTCTTTGATTATTCCAGCAGCTGTGAAAAGCCATTCTTGGGCACCAGCAACCATCGTACCAAAGTATATGGAGGACTCCTCGTATGCCTCCACTAGTTCCTTCCGGTAGGCGCCAATGAACTTCTTGCCGGCCACGCTTGTAAGAAAGGTCCGCCGACCTTCAGCCACGCCCTGCTCGTGAACTGCTTGATTCTGTTCTTGAAGCCTTTGATTCTGCAGTTTGAGCTCCCCAGCCTGTTTCTGAACACCCTTGAGCTCGTTGCCCGTGCGAGCTGCCTCATCCTTCAGGCTGTTCACCTGGATTTTCAAGATCAGTATTTCTTCTTCGCGAGCCTTCAACAGTTTGATCGCACCATCCAGCTCTCCTTGTGTTAGCGATAACTGCCGCGTTTGTTGTTCGGTCTGGGCGGTCAGCTCATCGCATGTCTTTTGGAGTTTGCTCTCCGCTGATCGAGCCATTAACTCCTCAGAAAGTTTTGAAACCAGGGGACTCGGCTGCACCATAACATCTTATAAGAATTTGCGGCTGGAATTTGTATTAGGGGAAAGGGTTTTTTCGGAGTCTACCTGTTTGGTTATGCGCTCCTTGAGGAAGGTCTGGATCTCCTTGGCGTTATCACATTGAGCCAACCCTTTGCTCAGGTCAGGTGAGCTGGCGGAGGTAGTAGTATAGGTCTTGTGGAGGCGGCGACGTTTCTGCTCAGGAGGGCTCGAACTCTTGGCAGCCGGTTTTAGGGGGCGTTTCCCCTTGGCCTTTTGAGATCTCTTTATCAGCTGAATCTCCTCCACGTCGTCATCTTCCGCTCCGGTCCCGAAAGTTCAATGCCTCATCTACATCAACTAGAGGGGGTACTGGGGCGATGGTGGGTTGTGGAGTAGGTTGTTCCTTGGTTCCCTCGGAGCGAGACGCAGCACAGCTATTGATGAACGCAACTGCAGTGGTAAAAAGAAATATTATTATTCAGTTTTGACAGTAAGGACTGATGTAGAATTTTAAGACTTGGGAAACCTTACCAAACTCAGACTCGGTAAAGGGTAAGATCTGGTTCGACTGGACGGGAGTCGATGCCTACGTACCGAAAAATGTTGGATCGACTTGTGAGCAGTACCACGTCAAATGGGCGCTTGCTCCATTCCGCGAGCTGGTTGGAGTACTTTTTGTATAGAACTGGGCAATGTTTGGGAGTGGGCTGTTTGTGTTGTTTGGGGGTATGGTATTGTAGCTCGGTTAAAAAAGGCTAATTCTCCGTATTATGAATGAAGAAGAAATTCCTTCTCCACTCGGGGACTTTATTAGAGGGGTTTATCAAAAAGAGAGATTGGCCTGAGCGAGCAGCAAGGTAGAAAGAATTCTGTTGGTATTTTATTTGAAAACAAAATTGTAAAAAACCTAGATCGGGCTGGGTATTATAGTATTTACACAAAATAATATACCCCGCCTCAAATTTCATAGAGTTGGGGGTCAGTTGTAATGGGGAAACTTTGTACAGGTGGGAAATTTCCACATAGAATTGATGGGCGGGAAACCTAAATCCTGCCCTAAGTAGCTCGTTGAAAAGGGTTATGTGGTTTGGAGAGGGTTTCATGGGATCTAGGTGCAGAATATCGGGTAAGATCAGTTCGGCGGTGTTGGGGAGGTTAAGGGTTTGTTTGAACTCATCAAGTTTTTCTGGGTCGGGGAGTAGCCAGTAATTGTCTTTGATTTCTTTGGTTGTATGAGTAGAGGGAGGTAGGTCGGTAGCTTTTATAGCGCGAGCTACAGTCACTGGGTTTTCTAGGAAATGCTCGCAGGGCGGTGGGTTTGTATATTTTATTACGGGAATGCCCTCTGGTATGTTCGTAAGGGCTAGATGGGCAGGGGAAGGATCTTCGGGTATGTTTTCCAATAGTGCTCGAGCCTCAGTGTGGGCTCTGGTTTCAGCTTCTAATTCCGACCAACTGACGTCGCCTTCAGGCTCGTCACGAAGGCCGGAGAGTAGAGATGGGGGTTGTTTTCGTCTTCTCTTAAGGATGTAAGGGTTTTCTATAGGGTTTGAATCGGGGGAGAGGCTCGAATTTTGGGAGTTGGGGTTAGAGGATGCTGATTTCACCATTAATTAAGAAGTACAGGGGAAGGGGAACATCGCAAAAATACAATAACTCAGCAGATGCAATACATTTATGATAGCAGAATTAAATTATTGAAAGGATGAATGATCTGGGGGACTTACACATTTTCGTAGTGCTGGAGGTCGGCATAGAGTGGTGCGCTGTTGATAAATTTCTGAAAATCTGATGGATGGCGAGTTTTTTTGCAGAGTGAAAATGGTGGTAATTTGTTTGAGATTTCTGAAAAGTGATAAGTGAGGAAGGTGAAGTGGTTTTTGTGTGTTGGGCGGCGAGAATGCTGATGGGACAGATTGGAGCGGGAGTTGGTAGGGTTTCTTTGGGGAATGTTTTGGGCCTTTTATTTTGGGCCCACTGGGTTTATTATACTACGAGAAAAGGGGGAGTGCCATGTGCCCGACACGGTGTCAGGTTAATGAAGTTTAAAAGAGATGGGATGGATGGAGGAAGGCGTGTTTTGACTTTTGGGGCTATTTTAACATTAGCAATTGAGCATAGTTCACACATCACATTAGTAACGATCAACTTCATTAGGTAAGTTACAAGCGTATCTCAAATCAAGATCTTATATTTTACTCTCTAGTCCATTGTATACATATTTCAATGAAGGATGTGCACGAGATTTGGAGATCATCGAATTCGAATCGATATTCGCACTAAAAAGTCTTCAGATCGAAAATATTCGTTGACCTTTTAACTCTTCATGGACCAAATCATCCAAAAATATTTTATAATACGGTTCTTGAGATCTTTTATACATTCGTACTAAAAACCACACTGAACCGTACAAAACCAAAGAATGTAAACTAGAACCGATTTTCGAGATTTTTTACATGTATATTATATATGTTTATTTTAGCTTATTTGTCTTTTGCTATTAACTACACACTATGTAAATTGTATATTATTAAACTATGACACAACAAGTATTAAAAATTTAATATTGATAATAGAATAAACTGTTAACTTTGGGCATAACAAAGATTGTTGCCAATAAATTTATTGCTTAAAGTCTTAAACAACAACTTTAATAAATATTAAAATTTAGAATGGTTTACTTGCATAATTAGAATTTACACATGATATTTTTGACTCTTAATCAACGAATACTATCAAATTAAATATATTAGCATTCTTTATGAATATAATAAATGAATAATCACATGAATATGAATTTACCTCACTATGATTTATTATATATAAATACTTATCAAAAGTCAATTGCTATCATATTAACATGATAAATTAATTTTATCACGGTTTGTTCATTTCTTGTTGTTCAAATGTTTTAATAAATTATACATGTCTGACTTTTGAATTAGTATTACAACATACATATAGTTTTTCCTTCTTCTTCTTTTTTTTTCGTGTGAACCGAATATCCGTTTCAAACCGTCCCAAATGTTTGTTATGTTCGGGACAGAAATTTGGTCTTTACGGTTGGTCCTGGAGATTTAACTTTGAAACTTACGAATATCGGTACGGTTCTGCAAATTTAAAATTTTTCGAATCATTATACTCATGCACACCCCTAATTTTAATGCACCACTTCAGTGCATCGTGTGAAAAAGTAATTAATGAACACATACCACTCGCAAGATTTATTGCATTATAAAATGAGGAACTTCTACGGTGCATTCACGACACCATTCTTCACTTAGTAGGTCTTAATAGGGACCATTAGATCAATTTTAGACTTTTTATATTAAGAGATCTATGGTTGCAAATGAAGGGTTGGGGGGCATGGTGCCTTGAAGGCACTGCAGACTATTCATGTAAAATGAAACATGACTTTTCTACACAAAAACTTGTATGTGGCTGTTACACAAATCTTAATTCGTGTGACAGATACTTTTTTCCTTATACTATCACTTTAATATAAAAAAGTGCGACTCATATTATATATGCGTGTGTGTGTGTGAAATTAATATACATAATTTAAGATGCAAATTGCAATGTGATACATTTAAAGCTAAGAGTGATTCAACAAGAATTTGATGATTTTTATTTAAAATTCAAATTAATATTTTTAAAGCCATAAGTGCTACTTGTTAAAAATGTGATAACTTTTTTTGTTCAATATACAAAATAACACTAAGTAACACTTTATGAGCCAAAAGTGACAACAATAAAAGAAAATGTAACTCTATTACCGTTATTTAAATACTTGATTAATATGTAAAATGACATTTTTCTTGGCAAAATTGACCCTTTTATAGCTAACAGTGATAATATTAAGCAAAATAGAATCCGTCACATCAATAATAATTCGAGTAACGATCACACACGAGAGACTTACTCATTTTTCAAAGTGATCACCCTTCTCAAAAATCAATTGCCACATACATTAGTACATCTCCTTAACATTTCCTTTGCAATCTTTCTATAACATAACGAATTCTCAATTTTATTTATCGACACTACTACTATTTACCAATATTTGCAACATTGATGCTGCATAAGGAAAGCTAAACACCATGCATGCACGATCTGCAATGTCAAAATTCTTCATATTGATCAATAAGTTCATGATGTTTCTGAAGCATTTTTTCGGCATCTTTCAACTTGTGAAGCGCATCTCTGATAGCGATACGAGCATCAGGAGACTCAGCAGCGCACAACAGGCCAATCCCTAGGACTGTGATCAGACAGTTGCGTCGGCTTTTAGGCTTGCTAGCATGGTCCTCGTACAAGAATGTGTTCATCTCTTGAAGAAGCTCAAAGTCTAGAACTTGGTCTATGTTGGTCGGAAAATGCATTTTCACCCAACTCGTGAGGCTCAAACCTCCCGTGAAAGCCTCGTGCGTTGGGTTTCTACCGGTGAATAGTTCAAGCAAAAGAATGCCAAAGCTATACACATCCCCAGCAGTTGATGGTTTTTCTCCATACCCGTATTCTACGCACACAAGTGTAAATACTTCGAAATCAACACAATATGTTTCATGTTTAATTACAAAAACTACCCCGTTGTTTAGCATAATTACAAAAGAAAAAAAACTTTGATATCACAAATACTCTAATGAAATTCAGTTGTTTTACAAATGGCACCATCAAGAGGGGGGAGTATTTGTTAGATAAATACAAACCTCAGGGTTTTTGTACACTTTAAGGGAGTATTTGAAACTGGAGTTTTTGTTATTAAACTAAACATCGTGCGTAGTTTTTGTAATTATCTCTGAATGAATACCACAATATAAGAATTGGCATGCATTTTTTTGGCTTGAATTATGTTGAAAGAATCAGATGAATCATAATGCTCCAAAAATAGTATAAAGTCGATACTTGAAAAAAATAGCACTCATGGTTGTTAATTTCGAAAAATAACATTTGAGAAAAATAATACAAATCTAATACACGAATCAGATGAATTCAACATGCATTGATTATCATATTTGAATTCAATAGCACCTCGCAATTATTTTCAATGAATTAGTAAGGATAACACTGTAACCTTTAGCTCTCAAATCTGTTAACTCTGACACTCTCATGGTTGTTTTTTGACCCAAAATTGTAAAGAAAACATGAATAGCTTTAGTATGTGGAAATTGAAAATAAAATAAATTTGCAAACGCTTTCCTCAAAAGCTCTTCTCCGTCAACATGCAATTGCTTGTGAAATTTTTCAAAAAAAAAAAACACATTACACCTCTTATTCTCATTTTTCAATCATTAATCATATCCGTTTTTATTTTACTGGACAAAAAGTACTATCAACTATCATAATTGCTGAGTTATAACAAACACACTAATCACTCTCTTATTTTTTCAAATTACCAACCATATCCAATCAGTATAATCATAACTCCCCATCCTATATCCAATCACTCTCAAATTTTGCTATCATTTTTATAAACACAATTTTCGTGCTATTCTCTTCAAAAATAAAAGCGAGCAGAACGAAGGGTCAGCCAATCACACCCTTAGTTTCTAATTTCTTGAAATGTAGATTTAATGGCAAATGAAATGAGTAGTGAGAACTGACCTGGAGGTATGTAGCCAATGGAACCTCTCAGTGTATGTCCAGAATTGAGAGACATTTGGTTGTTTGCATCCAGCAATAACTTAGCAAGACCAAAATCTCCAACCTTTGGCGTCATGTCCGAATCCAACAAAACATTGCTGGGCTTCAAATCACAATGCACAATCGGCACTTCAGTTTCATTATGCAAATAGTCTACTGCAGATGCAATTCCAATCGCAAATCTTAGCCTGTCGAAAAAACTCAATCTCATCCCATTCACACGCCTCCTCTTTCCAGTAATCCAATCATCCAAGCTCCCATTGCTCATTAGCTCAAAAATCAAAGCAAGAAACTCATCGTTCTTGGAGTCTAAACTCGAACATACGGTGGTGAGTTTAATGAGATTCCGATGTCTCAAGAGTCTCAAAGCTGCACATTCTGCTAAAAACGTCTTTCTCAATTTAGCTCTTGTCGTATCGAGAACCTTAATCGCGCTAGCTTTTCCTTGTACAACCCCTTTGTAAACAAATCCCAAGCTTCCTTTCCCAACAAGATTTTCTTCATCGAAATTGTCAGTAGCAACACGAAGCTCATCATAAGAAATCGTCTCAGGGTGGTGTGCCCTTGAGAAGTCAAATGAATCCTTGACCCTCCCTTTTCCTTTCCGAACGTAACAAATCAAACAAAGTGCAAAACAAAGAGATAATATTACTGCAACTATGCTTATTATGATATACAGAGAGTGTAAATTCTTTCTATTCTTACGGGGGATTTCACACGACGCACGAGAGCAAAGTTTTTGGTTGCTTTCTAAATGAACATTAAACGGATCCGCAAAAACTCCATATCTGGGAATTTCCCCTTCCAAGCTATTGAAAGAGAGATTCAAGAATTGTAGCGACTGCAGATTCTGTAGGTCAAATGGTATCGACCCCGAAAGCTGGTTTGAAGAAAGGTCGAGGATTTCCAATCCTCGGATGGACCCTAAAGTGTCCGGGACGGGGCCCGAGAGCATGTTTCTAGCAAGTGACAATTGCTCCAAGCTATTACAGTCCCCAATTGTTGTGGGGATATTACCTGATAACTCGTTGTCAGAAATGTCGATAACCGCGACCTTTTAAAGCGACCTGATTTCTACGGGTAAAGGTCCCGACAGATGATTTTTCGACAGATTAAGTAAAATACTCAATTGAGGGATGTTGACAATTTCCATTGGTAAGCTTCCATTTAGCTTATTATCAGACAAATCCACGTACAACAAATTTTGGAGGTTCCCAAAAGTGTTGGGTATGCTTCCAACTAACTTATTCTTGGATAGATCAATTTCGGTCAACAGTTGAAGATTGCCTAAAGAATTAGGGATTTTCCCAGAAAACACATTATCAGCTAATCCTAAAACCCTTAGTTCTTTTAACAACCCAATTTCCGATGGAATTTCACCAGAAAGATGAGCATAACTCAAGTTAAGCAATTTCAAGCCTTTAAGCTTGCCGATCGAAGATGGTATAGTGCCATATATATCATTTCCACCCATGTACATACTTCTAAGAACTTTGGAAAGATTGCCTATAGACCTCGGAATAGATCCCTCCAGAAGATTGGAATCGAAGGCTAGGAAATTCAAACGGGTGCTATTCGTCAAGTAATCGAGAAAATCGAGACCCCCGACAATGCTATTGAATCCTATGTAATACTCTTCTAGGTTTCGGAGATTCCCGAGCCCAGGTGGCACACTCCCGTGCAAACGGTTATGAGCTATTCGAATGACTTGAATGTTTGTGAGGTTGTGCAGAGACCAAGGAATATTACCCGTAAATCTATTGATGCAAAGATAGAGCTGTAAAAGGTTCGGCAACGTGATTCCGATGTCACCCGGAAGCTCACCCCTTAAATTGTTCGAACTTAAAGCCAAATGTACTAAAGACGACATGTTATATATCGAGGGAGGGAGAGTACCGGAGAGATTGTTAACGGTGAGACCGAGAAATCTCAGATTGATCAGACGGCCGAGATCGCTTGATATCGGACCGCTTAAATTGTTCGTGCCTAAGTTTAGTTTGACAAGGGAAGAGATGTTGGTTAAGGACGATGGTAAATCGCCCGAGAGATGATTGCTCGCCAAGTTCAGGACTTGGAGATTTGTGAGACGGCTGATTTCTCGAGGGATTTTGCCGGAAATCATATTGTTCATTAAGTCTAACACCGTGAGATCTTTGCATTGACTTATATTTGTAGGAATGAAACCTACTATCCTGTTGAAACTCAGGTTTAATGTTTTGAGGCGAACGAGGTTGGTGAGGTGGTGGGGAATTTCTCCGATCAGCTGATTGTTTTGCAACTCGAGAAATCTGAGGAAAGAGAGATTGCCTATGTGAGGGCTTATTGGGCCGGTCACCCCGAGGTTGGAGAGATCGAGCCCGATGACACGTTGGGCTTGATTGTCGCAAGAAACGCCGCTCCAGTTGCATGGCGAGAGGTTTTCATCCCAAGTCGATAGAGGATTATGATGTTCGGTGAGAATTTGAGACTTGAATGAAATTAAAGCCTCCTTGTCAGTAGCTATGCTTACAGGGGTAGACTCTAGACTGTGAAAACTAACAAGAACAATAAGAAACTGAATGGTAATTATAAAATTGCCAAAGAAATCCATTGCACTAATTAACACTCTCTTGGTAAACTTGATGAAGGAACAAAAGAAAAAAATGATGAACGAAAATGGAAAAGTACTTTACAATGAAAATAACGAATACAAGTTCAGAATTCTATTTATATATAGTACGGTAACAGAAGTTGAAGGACTATGAAGTGTGTGCATTGTTTCAAAACACATTCACTTTGGCAAATCATCAAACGCGTTGCTCGTACAATAAATTAATGGATGTTGGAGTGAGTTACCAGAAAATTAAACAGGACATGTTCCAACTTGATACTAATTAAAGGCATAGATAGAAACTTGAGAGTAATTAAAGCATTAATAGAAAGGAAATAAACAAACCTTCAGAGTATCAACATTTCAAAGTCGTTAAAGCCGCCTTTATTAACCGTGTACTTCTCACATCTGTATGTAGAGAATAATAGTGTGTTCAAAATGAAGAAATATGTACAACACATGACTCTCTCTCTCTCTCTTTCTTGTTAACACACGTGTGAACCTTTCAGCCACTTTCACCGCTAGACATTAAAGCCAAATTGAAATATTAGCGCTTTTGTTTCCTCCTCCCCTTGTTCTACCGAGTACCGAAGCGGCCCAGTCAAGTCAATCGACTATTATTATTATTATTATTATTATTATTATTATTATTATTATTGTTGTTGTTATTGTTGTTGTTGTTGTTATACTATGCACCTCGGCGCGGCAATTTATTAGGTGCACCTGGGTTCACATTGTTAGGTGCTCCTGTATTGTATTACGTGATGATATATGACAGTTATACGTGAGGATATATGGTATTTATACGTGATGATATGTGACAAAAATTTAGAGTTTAGGGTTTATTTTTCCGTTTTAGGATTTTTAGGACTTATTTCATTTTAAGGTTTAATTTTTTATTTAATTTTCTATTTTAGGGTCCCGACAAAAATCTATCATTCTACCAGTTATATGTGATGATATGTGTTAGTTATATGTTATGATATGTGTCAGTTATATGTGATGATATATGATAAAAATTAAGGATTTAGAGTTTAATATTCAATTTCAGGATTTAGTTTTTCGTTATAGGGATTAATTTTTCATTTTTAAGGGTTTAATCTTATATTTTAGGTTTATTTTTTTAAATTTAGAATTTTAAATTTTAGATTTAGAATTTCAATTATTTGTGATGATATGTATCAGTTATATGTGATGATATATGTCAGTTATATACGATGATAAATTAAATTATAGGGTGCACCTTACAAGATGCACCTGGGTTCATGGTATACTCTCCCCCTCGGAGCACAATATATGATGCATCTGGTTTTTATTTAATGTGTAATAAATATGAATATTATGTATGATGAGTATGAATATTATTATATTAGAATTTTTATTTTATGCATGATAAATATGAATTATTGAGTCACGTATTATGAAGAATACGTGGTTTAATAATATTTGATTTATTTTATTTTATTTTATATTTTAATTTTCTCGCCAATATTTAATTATTTATAAAAAAAGTTGATTTTTATCATATTTGGTAATTATTACGTATATTATTAAGTTTTAGATTAGGTTGTAATTCTTTTTCTCTAACTTAGTAATCGAACATTGTAGTAATTATTATTTAGTAGTGTAAGATTTTATCATGTTTCTTTTATATAAATATTTACCTACAATATATTATGCACATTTCTTTTCTTAGTGTAGAAATCGATTTTAGCAAGTAAATATTATTAGAATTCTAGCGATTTGTTCTTATTTTCTTAATAATGATATTTACCTGCAATATTTTGTATAAATTCTTTTTTATTTTTAAGGTTTCTTTTACAAGTAAGGTGTGTCTAAATAAAGTTGAAGGATTGCTCACAACATATTTAGGCATGTAGAGAGAATAATCGAAGTGGAGAGCTTATTTATTCAAGCTGCGATTTTTCGTATTCGGTGAATGCGACTATGAATGTTTTCGGCATCCATGATAACATTCTACAGTTTTAATTGTTTTCTTCCATTTTTCTTACAGTTTTCGTTATATCAAATCTTGTGATTGTGAACCTTAGATTTTGGAAGAGTTAGACTGATTTAAATCAGATCTACTCTTTAGGAGATTTTAATTTATATTTACTTAGTAGATTATGACCTTTTGTAATCATTAAAACGCAAATTTTAATTGGTAAAGAATTTTGTCCTATTGGCATTAATATAAGAATAAATTATTCTTATAACCAAAGATTATACATGTATCGTTTATATTTTCGCTACATTTTATATTACACTCTTCACAACACACACGTGCACATGTTTAGATTCTGGAGTTGTTGTTGCTAATCATGGTTTGGGTTTTGATTCTCCCATCCCACTTAAAGCAAAGCGTTCTTTTTAAATGAAAATAAAAATCAAGGAGACGTTAGTTTATTTGTCATTACTGTAATACTCAGGGGCACATCTTATTGTTATAAGCTAAAATCTGATCAGTTCAAAAAGGTCTCTGAAAACAAATGCAATCGGCGATGCCACCTGCTTTTACTCACATCTTAGGTCATACCATGAAGATTAAGAATTTGGTGGAGCATATGAATCAAGGCTCTCGCTAAAAGAATGGGAGGCAGGTGGGGTGTATGAGGGGTTAAAGCCCGAATTATAAGAATATCGAAGCAGGACATATGAATCGTTATAGCTCGAATGGTAGGAATCATGAGGTGGGGCATGAGTGCCAAAACAAGGATCATAGTGATTGGGTGGAGCAAAGGGATCATTGTGGCTCTAGTTGTTTGAATTTGTAGATGGGGCACATTGATCGCTCCATTGATGATCTCGATGTTCAGATTGAGTAGAATAGAACATCCCCATGAACCGATCGTAATTCTCATCCCGCGTTTTCAAGGAGTCATGTTCTATATTCTTCGACCATGTTCTTGCCCGATCTTCCAACGTATAGATAAAGTCGTATTGTCACTTGATCCTTGGTGATGCCTTGAAGAGGAGAATCTTGGGTGACGGCAACGTACTCATGGATAAGTAAAGCGGATCCTCGCTCGGGAGCCCATGGAGAATCTGGAGTTGTTTGGAGTAGAAATCATCAAGATCGTACTCTCGCAAGTGAGGCTCAATGAAATAGCAGTCGAGGGGCGCGAGGAGTGTATGGATTGCCATGTGGTAGAGGTGCACAATAAGTTGACATTTTTTTGGTTTGGTTCATTGAATCTCGGATCTCAAAAGATGAGGTTGACATCGTCGATGTACCTTGCACACACAACACTCATCAAATATGATTAAACACACTGGTGGGAGACAAAAAAGATGAACAATAGAAAAATCAAACACAAAAGAGATACACAAGCAAACAAAAACATAAGCAGAAATCATGAAGAGCAAACACAAAAAATCACGACCTTTATCCTTCCCCGACAACAACGCCAAATTTTGAATCGTACTTTTTGCACTTACCTTTTTTTTATAGAAAAGTTCGTCCGCAAAAGAATAAGTAATTATAAGTGGAAAGCTTGAATCAAGTCGTATCTCTCGAGGAACTGCAATCAGAAATAAAATATTCATTTTTACACAATTATGCTAAACACAAGATCAGTTATAGTTGGTTTTGGTTTAGAAAACGAGAGAAACATAGTTACACTAAGGCTTGAAGAAAGATCTAACAACATATTAAGGAAAACACTAGTACAAGTCATGACTTAACATGAGAAGTTTTAAAGCTTCAAAGTTGGGCAAAAGAGCTATAATAAGGCATAGATGGAAAAAGAGCATTCAAAGTGCAAGTCAAAAATCAAAGGGGATTAAAAATACTTGGAAACAAATAACAAGAAATTGACTAATTTGGCAAGTCCCATTTTCCTTTACCACATACTTTATAAACTATAACAAAAAGGGAAACAAGCTTCAAATTAAAGCTAGAAGTCGACAATCGAGGAATAATAAAGCTTATTTAACTGTATATCAAAATCTCAAATTCCAAGTTACAAATTACACAAGAGAGATAATAGTTTCAAACATTCATATAATCCTCAACACAAATGCAATAGAGCAATGAATCATAGATTATCCTAAGAAGATAAGTTCATCCAAGCCTCAGACTAGAAGAGTTAGAAATTTTATCACAAACACAAGAGTTACTCCACACAAGCTAGCAACAAAAACTCCAAATTATGGTTATCAATAGATGAAGAAAAAAAGTTAGGGGTTTTCAAGTTCATACTTAAGGAATGTGAGGGATTAAGGTTTGAGGAAATGTTTCTAAGTTAAAAATGGGGGTCCAAAAGTCTCTTTTAAGCTGAGAAGTGTAAAATTACATATAAGAATGATTAATGGCAGCAAAATGATAATTTCAATAAAAATAGCTGAAAAAAGGCCTTTCATCGATTGGTCGTTGTTCAATAGTGTCTTCGTCGTAGATCAGGTGTTGATCGATGGTGACCATCGATGGTGGGAGAATTTCGTGTGTCGATGTTATCGATCGATGGTTGTGTGAGTCCTTGGTATAATGATTGACTCATGTTATCGATGCGTGCGGGAAAGGTGCATCGATGGCCCATCGATGGTGCGTGTCAATCGATAGTTATGGGAAGTCCTCGACAAATAAATTGACTCATGCTGTCGATGGAGGTGGGAAGTGAGCGTCGATGGCCTGTCAATGATGTGTTGATCAACAACTATATTTTGTGGTTTTGGGTTGTGTTTTCGTCGACTTGAAGCAGTCGTGATTCTCGGGAATGCTCAAGGGCACGCTCGACTATCCTAAAACCAAGAAAAGAAAAATAACATAAAAATGTATAAAAATATGAGAAAAATACAAAAATCACTAAAAAGACGACAAGAGCTACAAAAATGAAAAATAAGGAAAAGGGGACAAAATACGACTCAAAACCCGGCTAAAGAAAACCATACAAAAATACACATAAATATGTACAAATTAGCAAAAAATCTTCGTTCTTAAGTGGCTCTCCCTCGCCTTTTTATTGCAATTAATTTGTAGCATTCCCAATTGAATGGGAATTTCCTTGAGAGAATCCATTTTTTTTACCTGGATACTCTCTCCAGAGATGAACTTTCAAAAGGACATTGATAATTCATCATAGCCATGTCTTCAATGAGGGCAAAAACATCTCTCTTAATTTTTGCCAACAATGATCATCTAGCGACCACATCGATCAAAACTTGAGTTTAACTCCTTAAACCATGATAGAAAAAACATAATTGTTGTGACTCTGAAAACTTGTTGGTGACACCTTCGTATTAACTCTCGGATCTATCTCAATCCTTGTACAATTGTTCTGTAATCTCTTGCGCAAATCTTGTAATCTCTCTTGGTAAGTGTATCATTTTTGCAGGCAGGAAAAATTTCTCAAGAATCTTATCCTTCTATGCACCGAAAATCTTAATGCTCTTGTCATCAACCAGTCCCAACCAATGTCTCTCCTTGTCCTTTAAAGAGAAAGGAAACGAGCATAGACGGAAGCATCATGCGACACGCCATTTATCTTATGAAGATTGTACACTTGTAAGAAATATGAAAGATGTTCGTGGTGGTCGTTGGTCGATGAACCCCCAAACTTCACCTGATAAACCATTTGAAACAATGAATGCTTGATTTAGAAATCATTCCCTCATAAGTTTAGTTTCTCATATTCTGAAAATTATCATGAATAGGAGGATATGGAATCTCCTCATGAATTCATAGTGCCTCATCCCGAGCTCCTTGATCGTTTTCAGCCCGTTCTCATTCCCTTCCTTATTTCTTGGCCAATTCCTGTTCCAATGTCTCTCGTGCTCGTTATTCAACCAACTCTCGTGCATGTTTAACTCTTGCTTTCTCAATATGTTCTTCTTCGAAATTTCCGCCACAAACTTATGTATACCCATCATCCTATTTTTCCTAACTTATGTACGTCCATCATCCTATTTCTCCATGGCTCATTTTACTCTTCAACTTTCAAGTGGTTTCTTTGAGCTCTTAATCAAATGGAAATAAATCCCCCTTCTTAGAAAATGTTGACTTGCACTACACATAAGAAAACAAAAATACAAACGTAATAAGATAAATAAAAATAATATTAAAAACTCATAAATCTAATCTGAATTAAAATCTATCTACTTATCAAAATATTAATTCAGTAGTCCCCAAAAATGTCGCCAAGAACTTGGTCACACTTAATTTTTAACTGTAAGTGTAAGGAGTTCAATTGTAGTCACTACAAGAAATTTGATGTTCGATGACGATAAGTTTCGTCATTAAAAGTCTATTTTTTCGTCACTGAAGAGAAACGGTGACGAAAACTGAGCGTCACAGCGGTTGTCATGGTATGACTGTCACCATTGGTGAAAGTGACAATGTTTTCAAGAGCGTCACTAAATGTTTGGTTTTGATGACGCTAATGTAAATTGTCATCATAGATGATTCTATTTGGTGACGCTGAGTTCGCCACGTAAGTGATTGAGAAATTGTCATCAAAAGATCGGTTTTATCACCGTATGTTAACATTTTCAATGACGAACACTTAATTTGTCATCAAAATATTTGACTTTCCGTGATAAACATAACTACGGTGATAATTTTTATTGAGTTATTATGACGCTCATATTGTCATAATATGTATTAAACAATTTCCAAATATAATGTAATTCGTCACGATAGATCTGTTTTATAGTGACGCAATATTGACCATCACTGAACATCTATACTTACAATGACAAACCAATGTGTCACCATTTACTATTAAAGGTGACAAAATATTTTGTCACGAAGAAACTAGCAATATATGACGCATATTATAATCATCACAAAAGATATATGTTCGATGATGATATGAGGGGTACATATAGTGATAAAATCCATTGTCATTAGATGAGTTTTTATGGTGACGAGACAATCATCAAAAATGATTTAGTTTAAGTGACAAGTTCAAAATATTATGTGATGAAACAAGTTGTCATTATTTATTAAAGTGACAAAATTTGAAATACTTAAGTGACGCTTAAAGTTGTAATAAATGAGTGAACACGATTTGATTGTTTACTTTCATGACAACATAAATTGTCCTGAATATGTACATAATTTGTCATTATTCTTGTAAAGGAAAATACCATAAGATGAAAATGAAAGAAAAGAAGCATTTATCATTACAATATAAATGATAAGAATATTCCAAAATATTTCTTCGACCATTCCGAACATATACCAAGACACTAACAACTAGCCAAAACATTACTTTGAAATATCCAGAACACAAACCAAATTAGTTCTTCAAACAGACAACTAGAATTAATATTTTTGGAACATTCAAAACAAGGATCTGGAAGCTTAAACTAAACTTCTCCGACTTGCATTCCTAACTTCATCCGACCCTTTATTAACATTGTCTTGCCGATTTGGAAAGAGAAATGCTTTTGTCCTAGATCTTTGGTGCTACAAAACGTTTTGGCAAGATCGTCGTTCTTACCGAAGTCGGTGCAGTGAACGGTGAAGTTTTGACCTGCGATAAGTTTCGGGCCACTACCGGCTCGTAGCAATTCCTTCTCCACCCCCATTGCTCTGATTGGGTGAGCTAGCATGTTGTCTGTCACTTTATCTTTCCCCTTTTTTGGTTGACCTGATATATTTTTTATTTTTTTTATTGTTCCTGGAACAAAATCAAAGTCAGGTGCAATTTAATTAAAATGAGATAAACAAGGATAATGAGAAAAAAGACCCAAAATGCAAGGCAAAATCAGATTCCTTCGCATCCGGCTTGATTATAAGCAATGAATCTCCAAAGCGTCTCTGTTTCAAAAACATGCATTCAGGAGACAACAACAGCATATATTTGTAACATTGAAAGAGGTATTTGCAGTTTTGAAACATAATTTTATAAAACTTGTAATTATTAGACTAAACATAATTAGTATGTGCAGATGAATAATGATAATAATAATAATAATAATAATAATAATAATAATAATAATAATAATAATAATAATAATAAAACTTAAAAATGTTGTTGAAATCTAGATCATCATATAACTTGAAAAAAATAGTGTTCGGCGGGGATAACGTACCATCCTTCCATGAAACTGGAGCTACCGCTCGATTGTTGTTGCTTGCGGCGGAAGTGGCTAGCCGTACTGAGGAGGGTACTGCTATGGGATATACTGCTACGGATATCCCAGGGGAGGGTACCCCTGTGGTGGGTATCCCTGCGGCGGATATGCCTCCTTCGGATACCCCTCC
>BMAC01000074.1:1173129-1186769 GCA_014905375.1 Phtheirospermum japonicum
TTTTGTGTAAAACTTATCGTTTTAAACCTATAGTATTGAGTTTGCATTGGGATTATCTGACGTGTGAGAAGTTGACATCCATGGAATTTGCCGTCTATCTCACGTAATGCTAGAAATCTGCAACTAGCTTTAGGACAGTAATGACTGTAGAAAAAATACATCTTATATATTCTTGTAGATGATTGTCTATAGATGATGACTTCTTAATAATATGTAAAGAAAGAAAGAAAGAAAATGAACTAAAATAAGAATCAATGGGATAAGTATTGTTATTTTTATGCTATAAGCTAAAATGGAGTAACCGAAACCTTTGAAGTTTGTTACTTTCCCGGTCCACAATTTGTTGATCACGACTTTGGTTAATTACAATTTCCACTTACGATTTTAAACCCTTTTCCGATTTCATTTGGTAAGGTATACGAATAGTTAGATTGTGTTTATTGTATAGCAAATATACCTCTTGAATGACCTGAATTAAACTTTATGTGTAAGCAATTCTTCTAGAACGAGAGAGAGAGAGAGAGAGAGAGAGAGAGAGAGAGAGAGAGAGAGGGTAGTTAATAGGCACCTAATAACCATCAACAACTACCGACTTGCGGCTGCTTGGCCCTTTTGACCATCTCACACCACGTGGACATAGTGTGAATAGTTATGAGAAAGGTGTGAACAACGAGACCTTTTTTAATTAAATCAATTTGTATGTATTGCCAAATATTAATTAAGTATTATAATTACGCTAAAATGCAGGGGTGATTTTGTAATTATTTTTAATATATACGGATCCGATTGTAGAGCGTAAGCTTTCCTGAGTCGATTGTATGAGCTGGACTGCGACTCAGTTGATCGACTAAGGGTCAGTCGATCGACTACTTCGCCCAAAATTGCCAAACCTTCTATACTCCAGTTGATCGACTGGTCAGCCAGTCGATCGACTGAAAGCCAGTCGATCGACTGGTTCGACTGCTCCGACTCGGTTTTCTTGTTTATGCTATAGCCGTCCGCCGGTTGTCGCTCCTCGTTCGCAAACCAAAAACACGCGAATGCGACAAAAAAAGTGTACAAAAAAGTACAAATCACATTTATAATATTTGAAGTTAAAATAAAAAAAATTATATTAGATGATATTACAAATATTGTGTATGTGAATGGAAAATTATCGTTGACACAACATAGTGATGTTTTGATGATATTAGGTAATTATCGCTAACTTGATGATTTGTAATATTTTGCTTTATTTGTAGCATGATTATGTAATCGATGTGTCCAAGAAGGGGACCGTACTTCAAAAGATGGCTAAATTAATAAATATTAATTTTTATATATGTAATAAAATATTAAAAAATCTGGAAAAACATGCATAAGAATAAATTATTTTAAAATGCAAGAACAATATAGAATTAAAAAAATCTGGAATAATATTATATAAGATATGAGATTATTTTAAATGTAAAGAAAAAGAAAAATAGCATTGATTTTCTTTATTTTTATTTTTGAAAATGTCTTATAAATCAGAATTTATCTTAATGTGTAAGGAAGTACTTAAATTATAAACTTTAAAAAAATTGGAAAAGTCTTTATATAAAATCTGATATAGGTTAAAATACACTTAATTTTTTTTTTTTGATAATTCATCTAAAAATCTTAAACAAATCTGCATTACTATAATCTCCAAAGCCTTCACATGAGTATTCATCAATTGAAATCCCATCGGCTCCATAATTCCCATCCATCCCAAAACCAAATGGCCTAAAAGTGCTTAAATCTTGGTGGGATTAAGAAAATGGCCATTCGTTACTTGCACTTGAAAAATTATTTGACCCTTCACAAATGAATCTTGGCAAGCTAGAATTTATGGGTTACCATTAGGTGAAAAATAATTCATATCACCATTGTAATCAATATAAATAACTTGAATACATCTAATTTAAGAAAACAATTCTAATAAACTCGTACTATATTGTCCACCTACATCTAGCAACGCCCACTTCACAGCTCCACTTCTCATTTCTCCCTTTCTTACTTGTCCACCTACATCAGTCCTCTATGACTCAAAATCTTGTTTAGGGATGGATCGAAGTTGGATGTACGGACTCCGGAACACTACCACATATTTGGCAGGAGTGGAGGAATTCATTGCAAAAGCCGTCGCGTATCAAAAACAACGAGGAGATGATAGAATTTTGTGCCCTTATTCAGTTTGCCACAACATGAGTAAGGAAACCGATGTGTACAAAATTTATGCACATTTGTTCGAATGAGGACTCAGAGATAATTATTATGTTTGGACACTTCATGGAGAGGTTTCTATAGAAGGCGATGCTAATGCTTCTCAACAAGCATATTCTGCAAAATTTGAAGAGGAAGGCAAATGAAATTGCGAACACTAGTAATATTGGTGCTCATAACGAAGATGCTTTGAACCATGCGGATCACAGTGGAAGCGACAAATTTGAAGGTGATTGAACCAATGATTTGGTGACCGATGTTCAAGAAAATTTCGACTATCAACCGAAAGCATATGAAAGTTTGATGGTTGTGGCTAAGCTTCCCTTGTGTCCAAATTCAACATTCTCCAAGTTAACTTCCGTATTGAAATTATTTCACATGAAGGTGATGCATGGATGGACTAATGCGAGTTTCACAGAATTATTGGAAGGTCTTCAAGAAATGCTTCCTGGGAACACACTTCCTTCAACGAACTATGAAGCTAGAAGACTATTGTGCCCTATGGGAACAGAAATTCAGAAAATTCATGCATGCCTGAATGATTGTATCTTGTATCGTAAGGCGTTTGAAGATTTGGATGAATGTCCAAGATTCCATCTTTCACAGTACAATAAAAAAATGAATGCATCCGGTGTCACTGAAAGTGGAAAGAATCAAATACCAGCGAAGGTTCTGTGGTATCTTCCGATAATACATAGGTTCAGAAGGCTATTTTCAAATGCAAAAGATTCGAAAATTTTGTTATGGCACGCTGAAGATCGAAAAAAAGATGGATTTTGAGACATGTGGCCGATGCTCCACAGTGGAAGAAAATCGATCTGAAATACCCAGAATTCGGGAATGAGCATAGAAATTTGAGGCTTGGCTTATGCACAGATGGTATGAATCCACACGGCACTCTAAGTAGTCAACACCGCACTTGGCCAGTTTTATTGACAATTTATAACTTGACACCGTGGTTGTTGATGAAACAAAAGTACATTATGCTTTCTCTTATAATTTCTGGTCCAAAGCTACCGGGCAACGATGTTGATGTTTATCTTGCTCCACTTATCGATGATTTGAAATTGCTTTTTAGCGAAGGTGTATCTACTTATGATGTGAACACCAAAATAAACTTTCAGTTGCGTGCTATGTTGTATTGAACCATTAATGATTTCCCCGCTTATGGAAACCTATCTGGTTATCCAACGAAAGGTTCCAAAGCTTGCCCAATATGTGAAGAGGATATAGTTCATCTTCGCTTGCCAAACTGCAAAAACAATGTCTTCCCGGATTTTAGAAGGTTTCTTCCCATTAGCCACCGTTATCGTAGATTAAAAAAACCTTTCAATGGTCGTAACTGAGCTTAGGGTTCCACGTTTACCTATAAGTGGTTTTCAGGTGTACGGGAAAGTGAAAGACTTGAATACGGTTTTTGAAAAATTGTACAAACCGACAAAAAATGGATTGTGGAAAAAAAAATCTATTTTCTAGGAACTCCCTTATTGAAAGGATTTAACTATTAGACATTGTCTAGATGTGATACATATCGAGAAACATGTTTGTGAAGCTATTATTGGAACACTTCTAAACATTCCTGAAAAGTCCAAAGATGGTCTCAACATTCGAAAAGACATGTCTGAGCATTTAAAGATGCGAATGGAGTTGGCACCACAAAAACGGGATAGAGGATATTATTTACCTCCTGCATTCTTTACTTTGACGAAATCCGAGAAGAAAGTTTTTTGTGATTGTTTGTATAGAATAAAGGTCCCTTCAGGCTATTGTTCAAACATCAAGAACTTTGTGTCGTTGAAAGACTCGAAATTAGTTGGTATGAAGTCTCACGACTGCCATATTTTGATGCAACATCTTCTTCCGGTTTCTATCCGAGGGATTCTTCCTAAACATGTGAGGTATGCAATAATGAGACTGTGTTTTTTTCTTTAATGCTATATTCAGCAAAGTTCTTCATCCGGAGAAACTTGATGAGTTGCAACGTCAAGTTGTTGTTACGCTTTGTCAATTGGAGATGTATTTCCAACCGTCATTTTTTGACATTATGGTGCATCTTGTTATGCATTTGGTAGGGGAAATCAAAGTATGTGGTCCAGTATTTTTACAATATATGTGGCCATTTTAAAGACATATGGGAAGCTTGAAGTCTAAAGTGAAAAATCGTGGGCATCCTGAAGGAAGAATTATTAGAGGAGTAGTCGATGAAGAAGTGTTGGAATTTCGCACTCCTTACTTGAATAATGTTGATCACTTAGGACTTCCCAAGTCTAAACACGAAAATATTGCAAGGTGTTGGTACACTTGTATGAAAGAAGATGAAAAATGTAGAAGATCATTTACAAAGTAAAGCCCATCTTCTTGTGCTGCAACATTTACAAATTGCCCATCCATATATACAACAACATCAAAATCTTCTGAAATCTCATAATCCCATGAGAGGTGAAGTATGGTTGGCACGTGAACATAATGAAACATTTGCAACATGGTTTAAGGACAATATTTTCTCACAAAGCTCTGACTTGTCTGACGATGCAGGATCTGACTTGAAATGGTTAGCTTACGGGCCAAAAACACCAATTTACGCATATGAAGGATATGACATCGATGGTTATACATTTTACACTTCTCGTCAGAATGAAAAATCTATAATGCAAAATAGTGGAGTGACACTAGTGGCATCATCGATAGATTATTCTAGCACATCAGATAATAACCCTGTTCTTACTCATATGCCATATTATGGTCGAATCGAGGAAATATGGGAGCTAGACTATATAGAATTCAAGTTTGATCCTTTCCATTGTAAATGGATTTATAATCGTCGGGGTGTTAAACACGATGAGATGGGCTTCACTTTAGTGGATTTTAGTCGTGGAGGTTATACGAATGATCCGTTTATACTTGCATTGCAAGCAGAACAAGTGTTTTATGTGGAAGATCCTTCCAACCACAAATGGTCAGTTGTTTTACAAGCAAGTCGAAAGATAGTTGGGATTGAAGGGCAGGTTGAAGCGGATGAAAATGAGATACCCTCATTTTCTATAGGTGTACCTCATGTAGATGTGCAAGGTGATCATAATGAAGATGATCTCCCATTTGTGTCGGCACATGACGAGGGACTATTCATAACTTAGTTGTAAGTTTGTCATTTTTCAGTAATATCAATAATTAATTATAATAATATGAATACAATATCTTATCTCCTTATAAAATAATGATAAAAAAAATATTAGTATGTGTTTATTTATTTTTTATTTGACTCGATTTTGCTTGTAAATGTTTGTTATTGTTTTGTTAAAGTACATGTCAGTAACACACATGGACTTGTATTTATGTTGATATGTTAATTGTTTCAGGTATATGGATTCCTGCGGCGAGGGCGAAGGCCATCACTTGGATTATATAGATCAGCAGCATCACATGGATGACATAGAGACAGAGACATTGCCCATTCGGAAAAGGAAAAGGGGGCGGGGACCTGCCAAGGGATCCAGTTCCAAGATAGGACAACCAAAGACAATAGATCGATGGGGTTATAATGATCAGCCGATGGGTGATGATGCGACATCATTCATGACCGATCTTGGCATGTTGGTACGTTCCAGGATTAATATAAACATGAAGTGGGAGGATGTATCTAGTGACTTGATGGATCAGATGTGGGCTGAGATTCGGGTAAGTAAATGAGTATTTTTCGAATTTTTTCCAGATAGGGTTGCGTTATATTAAATGTGAGGGGGTATTGTAAATCTGAAAATAATTAGATTCTTTTTGTAATTACGCTAAACTACAGGGGTGATTTTGTAATTATTTGTAATATATAAGTTATTAGAATTGTAATAGAAAAATAAATGTGAGGGAGTAGTTGTAAATCTGAAAATAATTGGGTTCTTTTTGTAATTACGCTAAAATGCAGGGGTGATTTTGTAATTATTTTTAATATATATGGATTCGATTGTAGAGCGGTAAGTTTTCCCGAGTCGATTGTACGAGCTGGACTGCGACTCAGTCGATCGACTGAGAAGCAATCGATCGACTTGCAGTCGATCGACTAATGTTCAGTCGATCGACTACTTCGCCCAAAATTGCCAAACCTTCTGTACTCCAGTCAATTCGGAGAGATCTAGTCTCAGTCGATCGACTGGCTGACCAGTCGATCGACTGGTTCGACTGCTCCGGCTCGGTTTTCTCATTTCTACTATAGTCGTCCGCCGGTTGTCGCTCCTCGTTCGCAAAACAAAACACACACGCGATACAAAAAGTGTACAAAAAAGTACAAATCACATTTATAATATTTGAAGTTAAAATAAAAAAAATTATATTAGATGATATTACAAATATTGTGTATGTGAATGGAAAATTATCGATGACACAACATAGTGATGTTTTGATGATATTAAGTAATTATCGCTGACTTGATGATTTTTAATGTTTTGCTTTATTTGTAGCATGATTATGTAATCGATGAGTCCAAGAAGGGGACCGTACTTCAAAAGATGGCTAAATTTCATAAAGGTTTTAGAAGTAAACTTCGATCCAAGTATATATTTCGGAGTATACCATTGGGGAAAGACAAGAGGCCGCCATATGAAGTTTATAAGGGGTAAATCACAAAAGATGATTGGTCGAAATTCGTTCAAAGTAGCAATACTACTGAGCTTTTGGTAAGTAACTTTATTTAGCTTTATTGTAATATCTGGTTGTTTTTTTTTTGTTGTAATTGACTTTTGTAATTTTATTTAGCTTTATTGTAATATTTGGTTGTGTTTCAGGAATTAAGAACTAAAAATTCGGAGAGGGCATCAATGAATAAGTATCCGCACTACATGGGCGCACGGGATATATCAATAGCATACCAGAATGGGAGAAAACAGGTTTAGTTCGTCATTTTTTATCTAGCTCCGAGAATGAATCTGTTCATTCTTGTGCGACTAAATCATCTGAGGGGGGTAGTGCGGAATATCCACGACATGTTTATTGGTTTTGCGCGAGGACTGTGTTGAGTAGTAGCAATGATTTATAACTTCCGAATAAAGAGATTTTGGAAGCAAAAAAGAAATTGGTAAGTAATATTTAATTAAATTCACAAAATTAGTAATAGTGATAATAATAATAATATTAAATTATTATTATTATTATTATTATTATATTGATAAATGAATAAATAAATATTATATGTGTTTTCTTTTTTTGTGACGATATGTACAACTATTGATATTTCTTAGATTTGTTCTTGGACTAGGATGAAGTTAATGATGATGTTTCTAAGGGGTTGGTTCCTGAAGGGACCAATGATGTATTGACTGCTGTCGTTGGTAAGGCGGACCACCCTGGGCGTGCTAAAGGTTTCGGTGGAGAGCATGGATTCACCCACTTTTTTGGGAAGAAGAAAATACAAGCAAGTAGAGGAGCGGTCTTAAGTGAAGAGTGATTAGCACATATTTGTCCTTATTTCTAGTAGTATTATAGCTTGTTTTTCTTATTGTTTTTGGTATAAGTTGGGTAGTTTAAGCTTTAATTCGTATATTTGTACTCTCAGCTTATTTTACCGCCTTTTGACCTAGATTGATGCAAATAAGTGATTATTTGTGATTTTTCACTTTACAGCTAAGTAACCGGAAGAGTTTAGCACGTAATAGACGAAGTTTAATGTTCAAGAATAGAAGAACAAGCTTTCCGGTGAAACGAGTAGCAAAAGATCGAGAAACGGAGATAGACGCTCTGTCGGGTCGACTGACGCGAGCGTCGACGCTCCGTCGATGCGAGCCATGATCCGCGTCAGTCGACGCAAGGCCGACGCAACTTCCTGAAGCATCGATCCTAGACTCGTCGACCGACGCTAGGTCGATGCAACTCTCTGAAGCATCGATCCATGACCGCGTCAGTCGACGCGACTGCCCAGCGACGCGAGCGCCCAGGCTGCGTCACCGCCAAGAGCCTGCCTGCGTCAGTCGACGCACCGTCGACACGACGGCCTAGTTTCGCAATTTTAGGGTTTCTTGTGCGCCAAGTCATGAAATAACTATATAAACCCTTCATATTTCGGATTAAAGGGACAACCACAACCGAAGACACTTACCTAGGGTTGAGAAACCTATTTTCAACACCCTACAACATATTTTAAAGTCTACGTCGAAGATTCAAGATCCGAAGCACCAAGACGAAGACGTTCGTTCAAGTTCCGATTTTTTGACGAAGAGCAACCACCAACAACCCGGATTCGCAGAGAACTTTTAGCACCTTTAGCTACTTAATAAGTTCTCTAAACTCTAGTTATTCTTAGTTTAACTCTAGATAATTTATGTTTAATTATTTCGTTTGAGTTTCTAGTTTCGTTAATTTATTTCGAATCGTTTGAACCATTGAATCGCTGAGCCTTTGAACCTTAGAATTTTATTTTTAATATTAATTAGTCGCTGCATTTATTCTCTTGTTCATGCTTGGTGATGATTTGTTCATGATTAATTTAATTATTGCTTTAGTTTTGATAATTAGTTGATAATTGGTTATTGCTATGTTATTGCTTGAGAATTTTGAGATTGATCTTATTGTTCTTGAGAATCACATGTTTAGTTTAAATCGTAGTATTTTATGCATGATAGATAATTAATTTAGAATTTATTTGCTTTAAAAAATCCCTAGATTAATAATTCTTAGATAATTTAGTTTGAAGCTTTAGTTAATTAATTAGAATAAATTAGTTAGTTTAAAATACTTAGTTGATGCTTTTAAATTTATTAGTAGTTGATAATTTTCAAAAACAGAATTTATACAAGTTCTCGTGTTAAACATTGTGATTAAACAAATATTAAAAATTCCGAACGTCAGTCCTTGAGAGACGACTCGAGTTAAGCTTGTCAAACCTACACGCGATCCCGTTATTTTGCGGGCGAGCTATTAGATTTCTGACAATTATTTATAAAGTAGGCACACACAAAAACTCGAATCAAAAATTGGCGCAGTTGCCGGGGACTGGCATAGGTTTTGATAATGTTTGTTCGTGTTATTTTATGCTTTTCCGTTTATTTGTATAAAGATTCTTTGTTTGTCACTCGATACGTTGATGTTGTTTACTGTTGATGCAAGGTCGTCGAAGCTTACAAAATAAACTTGCACCTTTTGTTGACAACATCGAACGAGTAGGAAGACCGAGAAGACTCTTCCCTTCTCCAAATAGAAATCATTCAAATACAATCCTAACCACCATGTCGAATACAACACCAATTGGCGGCCGAGGACCCGGAGGAAGAGGAGGACGAACGAATGGTGGTCGAGGGCATGGAAACGAAAACTTTACACCACCTCGCCACCAATCATATGGGATGCCGCCCACCGATGATTTAAACTTTGGAGACCCACAAGACGATAATCGTCAAGAAGATCCACCGATTCTTGATTCTAATCACGCGCATAATGACGGAAACAACCAAAGGATCAATAACAAAGAGAATCAAGAAGGAAACCAGTTCCTCAACGATCCAAACAACGGGGGGCCCCAAGTACAAGATAATCGTCAAGCAGTGATTCCAGAAAATCAAATCAACCGTCCACAGCACTTTAGGAATCGAGCGGAAGCTCAAGCATACAACGCTCGTGCAAACGAGGAGTTCTTATGCAACCAAGTTGGTAATGGAGGGCCCTGGCCCCAAAACAACGAACAACACAATGAGAATGTAAATCGGGAATGAGCACCGAACCATTTCCAAAATAGACGAGGAGGACGACAGTACAATAATGGTCAAGACGATGATACACTGGACGATGAATATGAGGATGAAAACGAGTTTCATGAGGATGATTATTATGAGGATGGGGACAATTTTGGAGGAAGACGTGCGAATTTTGGAGGAAGACATGCCCCTCGATATCAAAACATACGAAAACAAGGTGATCTCGCATGTCCAACTATTGGACCATATAGCTCAGCGATAGTTTTAGGCCAAGCGGCTAGGAACTAGAACTTGAGGACCGACGATTTGAATAGACTACCTTCTTTCTATGGTTTGCCGAATGAAGACCCACTCAAGTTCGTTCGATAATTTTACATAGCACTATCTCGGATTCAAGATCGAGGACTCAGTGAAGGACAGCTTAGAATGAGATACTTCCCTAGGACCCTGAAGGATAAAGCGAAATGATGGTTTAATCAATTGCAACCTAATTCCTTAAAAAATTGGGGGATGGTTTACAAGAAATTTGTGGGAAGATTTTACTCAGCCCAAACGACGACAAAGTTGAGGAGGGAAATTTCCAACTTCGAGCAATAGGATGGCGAATTGTTTCACGAGGCATGGGATCGTTTTAAGGAGCTCCTAAATGCATGTCCATACCAAGGTAACAATGACGAAATGGTAAACAATTACTTTTATGAAGGATTATTGCCGAATTTCAAGCAATAAGTGGAAACACGAGCAGGAGATTTCGGGGGCTTAATCGTGGAGGAATCACGAGATCTTTTTGAATTAATAAGTGACAAGTCGAGGCAAAAAAGTTCAAGGCCTTGAAAACTTAGAGTGAATGAGGTTTCAGTTGCGCGAGTGGAGGATGACAAGATCGATAAACTTACAAAGCAAGTGGAGTTGTTGACGAACATGATGATGAAGCAACAAACGCAACCTTCACAAGAGACATGTGGAATTTGTGGAGCATTTAGACATGGAGCGAATGCGTGCTCGGTGACTTTTGACGATGAATCGAACATAGAGGTCAACGCCGTGCAAAATTTCCAACACAACAATTCTGGGCAGAAACCCACAAACCAATTTCAGGCACAGCGTGATTCTCCTTTTTTCAAGTGGGGTCCTGAGAACCCACATTATGCGCCGATGAAGCCACAGACCAACCCACAGTACCTTTCTTCACCACCACCGCCTACGAAGGGGCAAACGTCAAACCCGGTTAAGCCAAATGATCAATTGTTGGTTTGGCAACAAAATCAAGTGACTGAGACGCTCATTAATAGAGAGGGACTTGTAAAAGTGAATACAAAGATAGACGACCTCTCAAAAAAGGTGAATAGTATTGACAGTCTCTCTAGGATAGTGCATGATCTTGCTAAGAGTGTGGAGAGGATTGATAGGACGATAGGACAATTGGCGGCTGACATTGCGAGATCAAATAAGGAAAAGGACAAGTTTCCGAGTCAAACGGAGCAAACCTCAGTGATTAAAGTCCTACGCAGTGGAAAAGTGATCGATAATGGAGTCGAGATAAATGACGGAGGGGATGAAGAGATGACGGAGAGTCCAACACCAGCATCGCCAAAGGGATATGAATCCAAGCCGATAGAACAATTGCATAAGACACCAAACCCTTATATTCTGGGATCTTTGAAGGGGAAGCTCGCAAACAAAACTCTCACTTCGCCGATAGTCGAAAAAGTTCCATTTCCAAGCCGTCTTCGACCAGCAAAAGAAAATAAGAAGTTCATGGAGCTTTACAACTTGCTGAAGAACGTCAACATCAACCTTCCTCTTTTGGATGTGATCAAAACGATGCCGGCATATGTAAAGTTCTTCAAGGAGCTTGCTACAAGAKATAGGCYTTCYGAGACAAATRAGTARGTTCCTCTAACGAAGGAGGTGAGTGCGTTATGCAAGCAACCACTGCCTACGAAGGAGAAYGACCCTGGAAGCTTTTGTGTCAATATTACATTGGAGAATGGGKAACAAGCGCGCGGAATGCTTGATCTTGGCGRYGGAATTAACTTAATMCCGCATTRCCTTTATAAGCAATTTMATTTAGGACCATTGAAGCRGACAAGGATGCYTKTCCAYTTAGCGGATCYTTCAATTCGCCAACCATTGGGAATTGTAGAAGACGTTTTGGTGAAAGTAGGTGAATTAATAATACCAGTTGATTTTGTAGTTTTAGATGTTGGAGAGATGTCGAGTGAGGACAAGGGGCATACTATTCTTTTAGGCCGTCCATTTTTGTCTACCTCCCATGCGGTGATTGATGTGAACAAAGAGAGGATGAGCATGTATGTTTTGGGAGAGACGGTTACTTTTTCTTTGTGAGATGTGAATAATTGCCCTGCGCCATTGATGGAAGAAGAAGAATGTTCGTTCGTTGACCCGGTAGATGCATGCGTCCCAGAGCTTAAGAGCATAATAGTTTTGGACGAGATGAACGTCGAGGACGACAATGATTTTCTTAGCAGGGAGGAGGTAGCCGAGCTATTTGGTATTAATTTTTGCGATATTGGAGCGGACCTTGCGATTATGGACCCCAACGAAACATTTGAGAAGGAGTTTCAAGCGAGTGGCATGGTGGATTTAGGTGATCCACCGCAAGTCGAGTATTGATCGTTGAAACGTGTCGGGCATGCGACGTAAAATGTTGCGCTTCTTGGGAAGCAACCCAAGTGTTAGTTTTTCTTTAATTTTTATTTCGATTTTTTTAGTTTATTTTTTTTATTGTGTCAATTGTCGTGGTGCGTTTATGTGCAGAAAATCCGATTTTACGATTTCATCTCCGCCGATCGAGGTCCCAATCCGACCCAATTTAGCCGCAGTCCGTCGACCTTTTGATGAGCCGCAATCTGGCCGATTCAATTCCACACGATGTGCCACCGGGCACTTGCGCGCAACACAATTGACTACAATCGCTTTTAATTAAATACAATTCCAATCACGAGGTCAAGACGAAGGATTATTGCACAAACATTTTGGAAAGACTCAACTAACGATTTTTCAGGGATGTTTTCTTATCTCCCTTGCTTTTATTTTCTTTATATTTATGGCAATCAGGAGTTTGCCACATTTTTAAAGGGGGGGATGGTTGAGTGTGAATTATAGTTGAAATTTGTGCAAATTTAAAATTTTTCGTGGGTTTGTAGTGCTAGATTTTACGTGATTGATCACTATTTCTGCGCTGTATTATGTTTGTATGGCTTGCCTGTCAAAGTTAGCTAAGTATGATTTGAGGCTCTAGTCTTTTGAGCGTGCATAAGTGCATAAAGTTTTCAAAACTTATTATTTATATATTGTAAAATGGTGCTTGTACGCAATTGATATCGCAAAACCTTAAAAGTAGCGTCAATTCAAAATGTTTTCATGCAAAAAGCCTGTGAGTAGCCTGAGTGTTATCATCTTTGCATGTGCTTGAATGAGTTTCTGATTTGATATCTCTTTGAAACCGCTGTGTGTAGTTGATTTTGAAAATGAGATTAAGGCACAGAAAAAAACTCTATTCTGGCCATATCCATAAATTTTTAGCCACTATAAATTCCGAATGAGCCAATCATAACCAAATAATCCATGCCTATAGCCCTGAGTGATTTTATTGAGTCGACCCCACTAACCCATTAAAAGCGTGGGGTAGGAGTTCGCTATTTTTATTGGTTATTAGTGTTTTGGAATTTTTGTTAGGAATTTATGAATTATTGTAATTTAGGACCACCATCCTAAAAA
>BMAC01000074.1:1195167-1205457 GCA_014905375.1 Phtheirospermum japonicum
GCATCTCTATATTCAAATGTATCATTAAGTAATTTATAAGTAGAGTTCCAACGATTTGGCACATCTAATGAAAATTTTTTAGGATGCAATTGATTGGCCTTGCAAAATCTTCGCCATTTTTTTGAAGCGAATCGTGGTTTCGTAGATAAGCTATAGCACTCCTAATCGGTTGAATTTTATATTTAAAAAGAGTTAAACCATCTTGAACACATAAATTCAAAATATGACAAATGCATCTAATATGAAAAAATTTGCCGCCAATAGCGGGTGGACAACGTAATTTTTAACAATTCTAAACTAGCCGTATTAGCGGAGGCATTATCAAATGAAATTGAAAAAATTTTGTTAGTTAAATGATACTCGGACAAAACAGTGGAGATTTTTTTCGAAATATTCACCGCCGTATGTTGGCTATCGAACTTTCTATATGCAATTAAACGTTTTTGTAAAGTCCAAGAATTATCAATCCAAATGGCAAGTAATTCCCATATAATTATGATTTTTAAAAGAATCCGACCAAATATCCGAACATATAGAGACACTATGAGGCAAACTATCAAATGTTGAAATCAAATTCAATTTATACTCACCGGCCATTTTTTCAATATCGCGAGTTAATTTATTTCGTGAAATCTTTTGGCTACATGGATTAAATGCACCCCTAGTGTAATCTTCATAATGACTACTATGCGCATGATTAAAAGGAAAGACTCATAACGGAAACAAATTTTGCAAGAAATTTTCTATGATTACTTTCGCTATATTGAAATAAAGGAGAAGAACTCGTACCTTGGCCGCCGGTGCCGCCGGCGGCGGTAGATGAAGATGAGAAGTTTAGTTGCGTTTGAGAACTACCGGCGCCGTACTTGTCGGGATGCTTCTTTTCCATGTGATATTTGAGCGACCCGTAGCCTCTATTATTTTTAGAACCGAAGGCGTAATGAGAATTGCAATAATTGCATTGCGCTCGAGGTTTGCCGTTGATCGTCTTTTTTGTGAAATGCAATCGGAAGATGGGGGAAAGTAATTCCCTCGGTTTCGATCGAGGCGGCGGCATATCACCCGTCGCTTCCTCCTCATCCTCATCCAAATTGACGGCGGCCGCTTCTTCTTCATCGGAGCTCGGTAATTCCTCTTCAAAATTCGTTCGTTGCGAGTCGAAGTTGATTTGATTATATAGGTTCTCAACTTCTTCCGCCGTCATCTCATCGGAAACGTAATCTCCAGCGATGGCCGAAGATTCTCGTTGAGATCCTCGACCTCGACCTCGACTAGAAGAGGTTGGAGTGTTGGTATCGACATTATGGGAAGAGCTTTCCATATTGATATTATAATAGATAATTAAGTAAACCGTTTATAGGTGAGGTATTTATAGGTGTCAAAAACTGGAAAAAAAAAAAGCCGTTGTAAACCGGCGGTTAAACCGGTTAACCGGTTAACCACGGTTTAACCGCCAATGGCTATTTATTTTTTAAATTTGAGCCGTTGATCTTCAACGGCTAGTTGATCTCAGCCGTTGATTATCAACGGCTTATTAACCGCCGCGGTTAACCGGCGGTTAAACCGCCGGCGACAAATTTTTTTTTTTTTTAAATCGGTTAACCGCCGGTTAACCGCGGCGGTTAAGGTTAACGGTTTGGTTAACCATAACCTAACCGCTGGGAACCGGTTGACGGTTATGGTTTTAACCGTGACCGCCGGTCAACGGTTAACCGTAACCGGTCAACGCGGTTACAACCGGCGGTTAACCGCCAACCGCCTAACCGATCAACACGTCTACCCCTAAACTTTAAGATTTTTGGCACTTTACCCTCAAAATTATAAGATTCTTGCACTTTGCCACCCAGCTATCCGTCGATGGAATCTAGAAGGAATATTTTGCCGGAAATAAAGTTTAGGGGGCAACGTCGAAAAATATTGTACATCAGGGGGCAAAGTGAAACAAAAAATACTTCAGGGGGCAATGTGTAACATAATGCAAACATCGGGGGGCAAATCTTTTTTTCCCTTAATAGTTTAATAAATATTTCTAAGTGAATGAAAATTTAATTTCCCAAATGTGTGAGTTTTGGCATGAAAGGGTTTAATAATTATGTTATTCAATTAATGTGTCCGTTCATTTAAAGCATTTGGATTGAAGAGGTTTGTATGAATAGATGAATTGTTTTAATTAAAACCTTCGAAAATATATAAATAAGCCCTTGGATGATCATTAAGAATATATGATTAGAATACAAATAGAAAACTTCATTAAATAAAACAAATAGAGTTACATAGAAGCATATTGTTTATGTCTTTATTCCTTATAAGGCTTGAAAGTTTTGAATACATTTCTGTTCTCCGAAGGTCTTAAGTATTGAAGTGCTGCTTAGTTAGGATCGTAAGTCATTTTACCTTAGAGGCAATTGCCGTTAACTGTGAGCACCATAGATGGACAATATTTTTCTTTAGGAAAGAGTGTCCAACACTCAACTCGATTTAAACCTTGCATTGTTATTTGCACATTTCTAAGAAAATCATAAACACATTTTTACCAACAATCTAAAGATGAATATTTCATTTTCTTGTAAGTGGCAACCGTTTTGTGGTGAAACTGTGAATTTCATAAACAAATCTAATTTTAAATGGTTGAAGAAGGAACATTGAGAGATCAATAATCTCGACAGAAAAATATTAAAGATTTGTAATTTTTCTATTGTAAATTCCTTATTACTATTATTCTAACATTGAGACTTGGTTGCAGAAATTTCTAAGTGAAGGGGTAAAACTTGCATCATAGTTATTGGTGGATATAAATCTAACATTATGAACCCCATTACTAATATATCTATCGAAGGGAAATCGAGTTCATAGATTTTCCATCTATATTCAACGTAAACAGTTTCAAGAGGGAAAGAATCATTTTGAATACAGGTACACATCATGAATCAAGATAATCTTCGAATTCCAGTGGTGTTGCTAAACTGATTACTTGATTATTGAGTTGAAATATTTATGGTTGAACTATTAAAAATACACAAAAAATTGAATTGAGACTTGGGAATTTCTTTCATTCGATCCTACGTTCATCGATTGGAGAAACTCTACTGAGCAACCACCACACCACGAGTTGACTAGGTCCGTTTGATGGATGATGCGTGGAATAGTCGTGTATGAGAAGTTGGTTTGACTCTGATGAGCTTCCTTAAATCATGTCAACTGAATGGCGATGGTAATGACGGCCTGTTGTATGGATGGGTTAGATATGACTACTCATGGATGATGGCCGTTTAAGGCGAGTTGATTGACGACAATGGTAAATGGACTAATCTGTTGCTGTCAATTCTTGGCGTACTATCGGTGGTGGACTAACCGCAGTAGTTCGTGATGGTTAGGGCGGCCTCAATTGACAATGGAGATAGGCTACTAGAGAAGTTGTTCGAGGCAGGATAGGACATCCATCACTGTTTTGTTGAGTGCCATTAGATGGCCGGAAGCGAAATAGTTGGGCGATGGATGTTATTTTCTTGCTGCTAAGCTAATGGCGGCTGGTAATTTCTTCTCCTAGAGAATAAATAAAGGAGTAAGCCTTTTTTATTTTGGACTCTGTTGGACCCATTTTCTATTAAGCCTTCGGATTGATAAAACTAAAGGATGGCTCATGGGTCAAGCCAAAGTTTTTAAAAACTAATTTAATGTTGGGCTCTATATTAGTTTGGGTTTGGTTTTGGGTCTTAGACTTGAGATATGGATCAGTCAGATCAGTTGTAAAGTTGGGATAGATAGGTTATTTCTTGATTTGGGCCTCCAACTTAATATGAGTCATTGTTTACTCTGACAGAATGAATCCATTTATTGGGTTGCGTGATTGATATCAGGATTTTATATTATTGACGTGCCTCTTGTTTAGGCTGCATTAAATATTCTGAAGAGTTAAAGGTGTCTATACGTACGAATTAAAGTTTTTGGCTGGTTTATGGATTAAATGCGAACTTTAATTTATTTGTAATTTAGTGTCAACGATACACCATAAATTATTTGAAATGTGTTCATTCAAACATACAAAGAATATTAGTAAATTAGATTGCGCTATATAAAAAACAAATCTCTGGGATTTATTCACATATAAAAAGTGATCAAAGTTTGTGCGAGCTAGAGGTTGAAAAGTATTTGTTGAAAATAAAATAATTTTAATATATCTTTTTTATGAGATTGAGAAAAGTGCAAGTATTCTATTTTGGTAAAAGAAATAAATAGAACTATAGTAAGTTCTCATGCAAATAAGTCTTAAGTATATAATGAGATTTGTGACTTTAAGAAATTGAGAAGATGTAAATTTCTATAAAGAAGCAAAAATTAGACTTTGAATAATCCCAAAAGCTTCAAAGTTATTTGATTTAGTCAAATGTCTTCAGATAAAGTAAGAGTTCCTAAAATTGGAAGGATTAAGGAATTAAAGTCTGAAATAAAACTGATGGAAATCAAATAAAGAAGTTAGTGAATGTGATAAAGTTCTAGATTACCCAGTACTGTTGGGGTTGAATCTATCTTTTCAGATATCACACTCACTATAAGATGCCACACTACGGTAACAAGAGTTTGTGAATCATCTTGCTTATGCCTAAACCGTGGGGGTTAACTTTAGGCTATAACAGAAATAGTCAAACATGTCAAAATGGAGATGAAATGGTCACATGCAATGGAAATGAAAACCATAAAAGTGAATAATGTACACGTCATATGGTTTTATGATATAATTGATTAAAGATCATAAAATTAGAAATTGTGAAAGTCTTTGGTAGATGTTTTCTTTTTAAAAGAAGGTGCACAATGCAATGTGTGTAATGGAAAGTCAAGACAAATGACATAATACCATTAGAATATTTGATCTCAAAGAAAGGTTCTTTCGGTTGATTGCGTGGAGTCAAAGAAAAGCCTGGTGGGCCCACCAACAAAAGTTACAAACAAGATCAAATATTTAAATTGGTTAGAGGAATGGGCTTAAAGTCCACAACAAACAAACAGTCTTAGCGGACACCCAAACTTGAGAATTGGAGGATCCCAAAACCTTGGTTCAATGGGAAAACTAAGTTTTGAGAGTTCAGAGAACACTTGGAAACACATCAGCTCATTCCTAGAACGTCCAAGTGAAAAATCTACCTAAGTGGCGAGGCTGAATTCTTAAAGAATTTTTAATGATTCCTATACATATATGGTGAATTAGGGCAGGATACTCATTATAGGAGATCACCTATATAAGTGAAGAAGTAATGGCCGCTTCTAAATGGAAAAACACTTATGAATCTAAGATATGGTCTAGGGCCGAAAAGGACAAAAATGTGAGAACAAGAATGTATTAAAATTGTTATTGTGTGAGTATTGTTTTCTTGGTTTACACAAACAGCTTGGTAGTTCAAAATATCGCGTTACTAAACAACTAGTAAATCCGATAGTATTTCAACAGGGAAGATTCAAAGCCAGAAGCTATCTATCCTGATGCAATAATGGTTCGCTGAAACTTTCAAGTGATTCTGCATATATGCATGCATTAATGTTCATTCATGTGGGGGATTGTTGGAAATTATTATTAAAAGTTTAACAAGTATTTCTAAGTGAATGAAAATTAATTTTCTAAAGGTGTGACTTTTGGCATAAAAGGGTTTATGCTAGTGGTTGTGTTATTTAATTGATGTGTCCATTTATTTAAACTATCTGGATTCAAGAGGTTTGTATAAATAGATGTGTTGTTTCAATTAAAACCTTTGGAAATATATAAATAAGCCCTTGGATGATCATTAAGAATATATGATTAGAACAAAAATAGAAAGCTTCATTAAGTAAAATGAATAGAGTTCCATAAAAGCATATTGTCTAAGTCCTTAATCTTTTTAAGGCTTGAAAGTTTTGAATACACTCCTGTTCGCTGAAAGTCCTAAGTATTGAAGTGCTGCTTAGTTAGAATCGTAAATCGTTTTATCTTAGAGGTGATTGCCGTTAACCGTGAGCACCATATAGGGACAATATTAATCTTTAAGAAAGAGTGTCCAACACTCGACTCGATTTAAACCTTACATTATTATTTTCACATTTATAAGAAAACCATAAACATTTTTTTCAACACATTACAATATTATATTGCTATTGTTAATATTTATACATGTGTTTTCTGTACTCTTAAGTACTTGAATAACCAAAAAATCAAATGTGTTTGAATAGAAACAACTGTTTTTATTAATGAGTAGTGATAAAAAAAATTTTGTTTCTCGGTTCTGATCAAGCAACAATTCATTTCATCCGCAAAATTTAAATTTTGTGAATAGTTTTCATTCTTTGTATTGTTTCTTTCTTGTTAAAAAAAAGAAGTGTAATTGCATATGTAATTCGGGTAGTTGTCATTCTGCCTTGAATGTTTTAGTGCTCATTATTCAGGTCTTTGTTTATAACCACCATTTTTAAGTTAGGGGAGTATGCTTGAAGCTTTTTGTCACCTACTGATTCGAACTTTCCGTACCTAATTTTATAAATATGTTTGTCAAATGTTTAAATTTGCTCGCAAGAGTACGAGTTTGCTTATAGGTTGGGAAGTTTAAACCGAGTTGATCTCGAAGAAGCTAAAAATAGGAATCATAGATGTTCATTTGATTACAAAGTCACACAATAACAAGTGGGATCGTCTAACTATATATAAGATAATGATTGTTAATCACCCAAGGGCCAAGCCTGAGGATAAACTACAAATTGAGAAGCAAGACCAATTAATGAAAACTAATTAACTAGCTAATTAAACTATGCTAACTAATAAAATAGAATTTAAAGATCTAAATAAACTAAAAGCTATAACTAGGGTTTTAGAAATGAAGAACAAAATAACCAAAACTATGAACTAGGGTTTTAGAAATAGAAGACTAATTAAGGACCATAAGTAAATTACTAATGCAATCACCAAACATGAATAAACGAAATGAGATTGAAAAGAAAAGGATTACAATCTATATTATCAACTAAATCCAAAGTATGGAAGTAACAACTAGTTCGAATTCCGGAAAGAAAGAATAAAGCATCAAAAATCTAAAATTAACTAAGAACTAGTCTAGAAATCAATTAAAGAGTTTGGAGTACTTATTATTGTCTAGAAAAAGCAGTAAGTCTCCAGCTAATTCGGAGAAAGGTAAGCGATCACAAATGAAGGAATGGAGTTTTGGAACTTGCGATCTTGGATCTTGTATCACGATCTTGTGTCTACGTAACGGAGGATGGAATCAGACTCTCTCTGCATCTTGGAACCTTAGGAATGTGTGTAGCCTAACCCTTGATGAATTATAGAAGAGTATATATAGGTTTCAAAAACCTGGAGTAAAAGTTTCCTTAAAAATCTCGATCCTGGGCCCGTTAGCGGTAGGGGCTACCGCTAATGCTACCGTTAACTTGTCACTAAACTCTTAGTCCGTCCTTAACGATGGCGCTAAAGGTAAAGCTACCGTTAAGCCGGCCGTTAACACCTCTTTGAAGCCTCCCAACGGTAGAGCTAACGATAAGTACCGTTAAGCCTACTATTAACTCCTCTTTGAATGTCTTTGTCGCCACTTAGCAGTTCGGCTAACGGTAAGGGCTACCGTAGAGCCACCGCTAACATATTCTGGAAGCTCTCTATCACCCTTTAACAGTTGGAATAGAGGTAATAGGACTGCTAAGGGCTTAGCGGTATCCTAGCAGTAGGAGCTACCACTAAGTAGGTAAATTTTCTACTTCTTCACCAAATTGCTGGTGTTCATCTCTCTATTATTGCAACGTTTTGAAAGCTTCATCTATTCAGTGCTGAGCTACTTCGACTACTTAGTTGTGTGGGGAAAAATAAATAATATCACTCAGTTGCATCAATTACGATCAAAACACGGTAAAATAAGTTGGAGATACAGAGATATGAAAATATGCTCAGTCTATCCAACTTATACCAAAACTAACTAAAACACTAACCAAATATATAAAAAAATCAAGACAAATTCATGCGAATCACCTACTTTGGTTTATAACTGTTATAATTAGTTGCAGTTTTGTAAGATAGTATTTTGTCTTCTTCTTGTCTTTGGCTATTTGATATACTTTTTTAATGGTTTCTTTTAGTAAGGGTTTGTTTTCTTTCTACATCTAAGACTGCATTATCTTGATAAAAATGTATTTCATTATAATTCTTGTTGTTTTAAAGACATTTCATCATCGCATTACTAATTTACTAGTGTACATGATATTTGCTAATGAAGTACAAGGAAAATAATTATTTCCATCTTGTACTATACGCGTTTTGAGCATTGAATTCTAATTTATTTGTTATAGTTAATTATAATCTATGTCATATGGGTTAGTCAATTTGTAACCGAATGTATTTTTCATAATTAATTCCAACGTGTAGTACATGGGTTTGTGAATTTGTAACCTTTGGTCAGTCTAAACGCAAAAAACCATCGGAACTTTTCAAAAGTTTGAATTTCTGCATGATATTTATTTAGAATATTTCCTATATAATGTATATGTTATATGGATATCTTGATAATATTTGAATGAATGGCTTAGGAGATATTGACAAGTCCTTGATTTATTAAAGAATTTTGACAGTATTGTACATGTTATGTATTTTGAATCATGTAATGATCTTTATATGGGTGTAACTCTTGGTAAGTTGTCTTTCATTTGCCATTATATTCACTTAATTCCGATATGTATTGAACTTATTATGAATATTTAAATTTTGGGGTCGTTCTGCAAACTTTTAGAAAATAAAAAATGGCCCCAAAATTAAAAAATTCATAACAAATCAAATACATATCAAAATGAGTGATTCAAATAGGAAATGAAATAAAGATTCCTAATAATTCCATCCATATAAAGAAAATTGTATGATTCAAAATACACATCCTGTACAATATAATAAAGATTAAAAAAAAACAAAGAATAATCAATATCTCTTAAACCCTTTCATCCAAAAATTATCAAATTTTTGAAATAACATAGAAATCATGTAGGTATTATGCTTTAAATCTCCTTGCAAACATCCAAATATTTATAAAACTCCAGCAGTTTTTTGTGTTTATACCGGCCGAAGGTTTCTAATTCACAAACCGATATACTATAGATTGCAATTAATTGCGTAAAATATATTAGGTTGCAAAATCACCAACCGTATACTACAAGTTTCAATTAATTATAAAAAATAAATTTGATTGCAATCCTCGAAATGTTTATAGTACATGATGGAAATAGCCTTTTTACTAAATAATATGATAATTTATAAATACTGATTTGCATCTTTTTGCACATATTTTTGTTACCGTTTTTGCATCACGTTGCGTGTGTTTCGCTTGATTTTAGGTATTTTAGGAGTTGAGTTGGCCGTTTTTCGTTAGTTCTAGGTTTTCTTAGTTTTCGTACGTTTTTTATTAGTTTTTGTAGTTTCTTTTACTCTTTCGTTTTTCTTGGCCACAGGACGTCCAAGCGGGGCCCGCGCTCATTAGCTTTAAGAAGGAAGATTTTATAAAAGCCTCTAAAAAGTTGAGAAATTGGTCTAAACAAGCAAGCAACTTAAAAGCATAAGTTCAAAAGCTCAAAAGCTACAAAATGAAAAGAAAGGGAATTTGAGAATCTAAACAACAACTAAACTATGATCCACACACCAAAACAAAGATTAAAGCAATATCATGAAAACAAAACAAGATAAATAGAGAAATACTACCAAATGCTTGATTCCACAAAAGCTTGAAAAGGAAAGCTTGATCGTCAACAATGGCTATATCAACTTGAGCTGCTTGCTAATAAGGATCTAACAACTAACTAAAGAAACTAACTACTTAACTAATTATCTAGAATTTTTTTATTGATCCATTACAAAGGGAAATGTTTTCAAAGGTTTGAAGGAGCTTCCTCTGGTGAAGAAAAGTCCTTGCTGCAAGTTGTTCTGATTGAAAAGACGTTGCTTGTTTATATCCTTCACGCAGGGGCAAAATCGTCCAGAAGCAGTGAAAATCTGCTTTTCAGTCGATCGACTGTAAAGGAGTCGATCGACAGGCAGTCGATCGGTCATGTCGGCAGTCGATCGACTGCGCTGTCCAAAACGGCCAAAGTCCCTGGAATCCAGTCGATCTTGGGTTTTCAGTCGATCGACTAGAAGGGCAGTCGATCGACTGAACTTCCAGTCGGTCGACTGGATTGCTGCACCCGGCTCGATTCCTCGTTCTCTTCACGTCCGCCGGTCTTATCGAACCTCGTTCGCTGTGAATCCTTGCCTGTCCATACGATCCTGAGTCGAGTGAAAAGGTACCA
>BMAC01000074.1:1217853-1235105 GCA_014905375.1 Phtheirospermum japonicum
TCCTTTTGGTCGAGAGTCGGATACGTCGGTTCGAGGAAAACAACGACGATGACGGCAGCGAGGGTGAAAACGACGACGAGGACGAGGAAGTGGAAGAAGAGGACGTGAACCTCCGTGCCCGACATAGGAGACGTCGTTAAAATCCTATATTATCCTTTGTTTTCGTTTTAAATAAGTTTTAATTTCCTTTTCGTATTTTAATGCTTTCAAAACTTCAATTTCAATTTAAGTTTAGTTATAAAAACTCAAACCAAATCAATGACTACTGCTTTCCTAGTTTAGATTAGTTTAATTTCAATCGACGATAAGGGCAAATAAGACACCGATAAGCCGATAACATCCATCCTCGAGAGACATAACTCGGGAAGAACTCGCCGCCCTACAACCGGCTCTGTACTCTTGCGGGGACGGATTCTCAAACTAGAGCGTCGAGAATCTATCGATCAAATACTCTTAAATGAATCATAGAAATCACCCCAAAAAGTGAATATTTTCATTGTATTTTGGAGATATTTGTTTAATTAAGCTCCCAGACTTCTCAAAAGGACTTGATTAACCTTCGAGTCATAATAAGGTTGGTCTTGAATTTTAATATTAGTTGACTGCAATTGCTTTTGAACATTTATTTTTAATTACTTTAATATAGTGCCCATGTGTGTCAACATTTTTTTTGTTTTTTTAATTAGTTCAACCCCAAGGATAGTATAATTGTACAGGGGTGCATTTTCAAAGCAGGGTGGGATAAGACAATTTAATCAAATCCCACATGATTGCACTGTTGACATTATCTAATTTGTTGTTTGTAGTACTGGATAGCCTTTATCTTGAGTATATGTTTGTATCCCGGTCATAGCATTTGTAAACCTTGGGAATATTTGTGAAAAGGTAGATCTACCCTCCACAAAATGAATCAAATGTTCGTGACATTGTTTGTAATTAGACCCAATTCATCGTCCTTATCCCCATAAATCCGAAGTTCCAAAATGGATCGCAAAAGATCCTTAACTGGCTGCGATACCGATTTCCCCGAATGAACTCACACGACTTACCGGCCTGAACCGATGCACCCAAGAGCCACTTCATAACCACGGTGAATCGAATAATACCAGTTGTATGCACCTTAGTAAAAATTAAGTTTTCCGTTAATTGAGTTTAGCCCAACGCTGTGCATACTGATAGGGATCCCACGCACTTAAAATAGGACTCGATTAGTAGGTATGTCAAGTAATTTGAACAACTATTAAATTAGTAAGATTAGGTTTTGATTATTGTATAAGGTTTACGGGACATACCTCAGCTCAGATTCGAATATGGAGAAAAAAATTGGGGCTCGTTTTAAATGAAATATTGTCCATACGAACTCGGCATTAACGGTTGTACTACATTTTCAATCGTGTATCGTATTTCAATTAAATTATTCAGTTTGTCTAGAGTAGGTTTTTAATGGTGGGATCGTGTTGTTGGTTCATCATGTCTTGTACTTCATTTGAAGGCTTTGTGAAATATTCTGACTGATCTGATGACCTGGTTGCATAAAATTGTTCAGCTAAATGAGCACCTCTTATGGTTCGTCATTCTCTTGTTCGCGGAACCATGTGTTCAAATGTTGGACTTGTCATAGGCAACTCCCAACGGAATGCTATTGTGAACTCCCCATTTGGATCTTGACCCCGAGGACGTCGAATAATCTAGATCGGTGATTGTTGTCATGCCCTACTCTTGGGGTACACAAACACAATTTACTCAGTTTTTATTATTGAACGTTAAATGGATTGAAATGGTTATTACAGGTAAATGATAGACAAATGTTTTGATGCATTTTTCTCTTCTTGTGTTCTAGGAAAAGAAATATAAAATTCTCATTTGGGTTGATCAATACTCTAACGAGCAACTGAATCGCACGATTGACCGATTGCGTGATGAAAACTATCGTCCGGGCGGAAGCACTAATGTACAGGAAACAAGCATACAAAAGTAATATGTCCAGCCGATTCGCATGGATGATATGTGCCATTATGCTCTTGTTGTTGTTTGTGAAGTGAAAGGAGACTATATGTTTGTGCTCTGAATGGTGACCGTTGTAATGTTCTTAATGTTTTTCAATTATGCATGATGACTGAGACCATGTCATGTGATCACTGATACAAAGTCCTAATGATGCATTAAGATGGTTCTACCTTTGTAATATAGGTTTATAGTTTTCGTGTGTCTGTGGGGTTGTGTATTAGGCATGTACTTTATTTTGTAACAAGTACATGGGAAAGGTTCAATTAAGTAGTAAGTAGTTGTCATCCCATCACCTCTATAAGTATGAGACATTAAAGAATATATTCCTTCTTACCCTTTATTCTTCTAGCTATTGTGAATGCTTTATTGAATATGTAGAAAGACACACCCATCATGTTTAAAGGCTTTATTGACTTTGTATAAAGAGACACCCATCATGTTCAAAGGGATAGATTCCTTGGTGCAGTATGTGTTATTATTATTAGAAATGATTCTTAGTAGAAATCACTTGTGTCACCTATGCTCACACACCCACTTGGATTCGCCTATTTATATAGATGTGATTTTGGTACAAGTAAGAATCACCTTATCACCATACGGGAGGCTGGTTTATTAAACCCGGGGAAAATTCAACAAATGCAATTTGCTACGCGACCTAAAAACTCAATAGTGAGCTATGTCGGTGCTTCACCTACGACGAATGTGGTGACAGGCTTAACCTACTTTATACCCGCTATCATGTGTTTAGTTGGGTCCTCTGAATACACGGTGTTCGCCACGATGCGTGCTACAACATGATAAGTGCTCCTGCGTATGTATGGATTGAGTTGTTTGAGGTAATGTACACCAAAACCCCCTATTGATTAATTTGCAATAATATGAAATAGATAATAAGGTTTCATGCGAATCATAATAAATGGGTTGTTTGAATTATGTAATTATATTTCGTTTCAAAGAAAGAGGTATTCACTCATGCGTACGTGTTATATGGAGATCCGGATCAGATAAACTTCAGGTTTTGTTCCGTGGGATGTATGATGTTTTAACAGCACCAACTCACGAACTGCTCCGTAAAGGTGGCAAAACGGTTGACGTGATTATATTGGACAAATCATCTGGCACTGCCTCGCAACCAAACTTCAATTCCGGGCACCACGAACAGGGGAAAAGTGAGCATGTGTCTAAGAATTTGGTGAACCAAGAAGCAGTTGCATTCGATAGTAGTACCAACTCCTGTATATATTAGGTACTCGTAATCCAACCAAACTAAAACGTATTTCACGAGATGAGACGTCCACATCTTGCAGAGGATCGAATAATATCTGATAATCTCCCAAATTGGCTTCGTCATGACACAAATGCCTATGTCGAACTTCTTAACATGTACTAGCTTGTCCTTATAAAGAGTAGAACAAGATGCATCAATAAGAGTAGAACAAAATGCATCAAACCATTCGAATTTTCATGTTCTTTTTGATGGGAACAATTGTAATGTATGATTAATAATCTTTAAGTATATATTGGTCAGCTTGGAATGCCTGTTAACTCTGATATATGTAACATTTGTTCATTTACAACGTCCTAAATAAAACATCCCAAAATGCATAACCATTAAGCACCTTCTACGTACCAAAGGGCCCATATACTGTGTTTTCCGCTAAGTTCAAAACTAACCACAATTCCAGGAGTACTTCAACGAGGCCATAGTCTCCAAAAAATATGATACATCAAAATTATCAGAATAATTTTCGAGAGACCAACCATACCAACTTCTAGTCTAAGATATCTAGACAACAACATAACAAAACATAAAATAGGTTAATAAAACATAAAACAGAATCAAGTCTACGGAGCACTGTCACCATAATATCAACACAAAAAGTACAACTACCCAAAGCGGGACAAAGAGCACTAAATGGCAGAAAAGAGGCGTGGCGTCGAACGACGGATATTAGTCGGTTATGATAGAGCGGTCCCGACCACCATCATCATTGTCATCCGATGTATCGGAACCATACGCCAACCCCAGTTCACCTGCCAAGTTCACATCCCTCGCGAAAGGGCCCAGGTAATCACAGACACAGTCCTCACTCGAGCTATCAATAAAGTCACCATGGTCAGGCATAGATTCGTCTGAGTTGTCCATGGGTAACAGATTCGCGATGTTCGAGCCCGGTACGTCCTCAGAATCGACTCCGAAGTTGATCTTCGCTGCGTAATTCATGACAAAGATGTCATTGCACTTGCAGAACAGAGGGAAACCATCACACCGGAAGCATCGGTCAATATCACTCTCCTTGAAATATACATACCCAAAACAACAAAACCAAATAATTTAATTTTCTGATTTCTATTTGCACAAGATACAACCAAAATAATTGAGGTTTTATTCATGTATGATTCATAAATTACTGCTCTAGAAAAACATATTCTAGATTCACAAGAATACTGGACAAGGTTTCGTTTAATATAAAACAATACACAAACTAACTACTATTATTACAAACGGAAAATGAATTATTTCTATATTATTTATTTTTTTTGCTTTCTATTAGTTTTGTAAAATTTATTGTAAATTGTTTTTTTATAGTTAAGAAAAATATTTTCTTTACGAGCATTTAATTTTATTTTGTTTTACAGTTTCTTTACTTCGTACATTAATTGAATCAAGTTCAAAAGTATTAACTAACAAGCTTAACATGCAAACACGTATAAGTTCCATGAAATTCTGGTTGGTTGTATGGATAGGGAATTCACAATCACGTTACCCGACCTCCTGTCAAATTGTACACCTGTAAGTTGGAAAAATCGTACAAATGATTTGAAATGAGTTCGCAGCAGGTGGATCTTCGACCTCACGGCCTCTTCCATGTACTCCTTTACCATCGCCTCGGATAGCTCAGAGCCAAGCAAAGGCCATATGCTATTGAATACGTCAAGATCCTGTACACGATGCTTTCGTGCACAAATTTCGAAGAAAAGGTCGTAGAAAGCTGCCTCATCGTCTTTGCGCCACAATAGCCCACGCCACATACCACGCACACGTTGGTTCCTCATTAGCACCATCTTCATTGCCTGTGAACATAAAATGTTAAAACAAATGAACTACATATCAAGAAGAAATACTACTTCAAATAAACAAGCAATTTATGTCATCTTCAGGGGATATGCGTAACTATGAGATTTCGTGACGAAGATGCCATTGTTTTGAGATGCACTAGTGTACCTGGACAAAATATCTGATGAAGTCCAGTAGGTTTTTTGATGAATTTGTAGGAAAAAACAGATTGTAAGCAAAATGATTTATAATCTTTAATTGATTGCCATACATGATGGGTTGTTGGGTAGTAGCTCAAGCAATTGCGTTTATTTGTAGGCTGTTTATTAATGCACATTAATGTCTGATTTTCAGTATTCTGACTTACTCTCATAGTAATCTTTGGGCTCTCTAAACTCGCATAACAAAAACAAAAATACTTTCCATTTCTTTCAAAAGATCAGGATAATGCACCACTTTTATTAATAGATAAAAGACTTTCATTTTACATGAATTAAGATTGTGAGTTTGAATATAAGTATTATAGTCTATCAATTTTCCTGGTAAATAATTTTATATTTATATTTTTCTTTTTTTCTGTTATAGACTCAGATTTATTTAAATTTGTAGTCATATTGATTGTGTTAGTTTTATTTATTTTAAACTATTTTAGTGCGATTTTAATCGATATCTTAATTCTAATTATCTCCTGCATGATCTAAGTTTAATTGGTATTTATGATTATAACTCTCGATTATAATGGTAAAACCTTCATTTGTATTAGACTTGTGAATGTGGGACTCTATTGATTTTAAAATTTAATCTTATGCTTATTTTGGAGGGTACTATTCGTAAATTTATTTATGTTTCTCATTCTTAGCATTAGTTAGAATTTCATGAATGTTTACCATTTCCTTCCGATATTTATTTCATGAATATCTATTTGAATGGCCAGCTTGGTCAAAAGGTGAAAAGAGGAAGGGATAAATACCAAATGCAAAATTGATGAAATAACTGGGCCCACTCATCCTCAATCATTAACGTTCACCCTCTTTTCAAGGGACGAACATAATTGTTCTCCAACTAATTGGAGGAAGGCTAGTAAATGCACTTGTGTTGTACTTAGAAATGTGCATATTTGGCACTACCCACTAACGTGTTCCATCAGCATACATTTATATAGCGAATCCTAACATTTTAGAAGATAGCTAAATACTGACGGTAGGTTTCAGCATAGTTTGCACAGTCACATGGACCCAAAAGGAAAATGCCAACCCCTAACAAACATGGATGTTCCATGTAATTAAACAGAAGTACATACACAATTCTTACAATATTCATAAAATTACTACCAACAAGAATATATAATAAGTTATTTTTGGAATTAATCATAATAGCACCAAAACCACATTTCGCATCCACTTTTCATGAATTAAAGGCATCCCTCGAGCATCATCTTCACCATGACAGCCTTGTACTATCACTTATACTGAAAAATAGGTCCAGATCCTCGTTGTTCTTGAAGAGTAACTTTAAAACAGCTAATTTATTCTCAATGGAGAGGAAAGGCATTTGGTTCAAAACATCAAAGGCTGCCTTATTCTGCTCTTTTGCATCCTGCTGAAAACCAATCCATGAGCCAATTTGCTTGGATGGCCCTCCGTTTGAGCATATAATGTCTCCATCAAGTCCAGGAACCGCTCCTCAAATGCATTGGCATCCTTACATTTCTTGGGATTCTTCCTCCTTGGCGCGGAGCTACCTTAAGCTTAGATACCAGAGTTGTCGCCCGTCTCGAATCCTGCATTGTCCTGCTCCGATTCCATCCGGGATACTTGTTCCTTCATTAGGTTATTATTCCCCAGCGGCCTCCTTCGCCACATCCACGAATTTCTGGGTATTCTCTCCCAATGCCCTATCCTTCGTGAATATGTCAATCCGATCCTTGAAGAATGGCAACGTCTTGTACCTCATTGACTTGGAGTTGGGATCAAACTGCAAAATGTAATGAACCATTCAGAAAGTACATTGGCAAAAGAGATGGAATAAGCATCAAGGGGCTAAAAAAGACTTTCTTATTGATGCTCGGACCTTCACGTGCTCAGCCTATATGTCCTCACTTTCGACCGTCACCATATTACTTGAATCATTCCATCTGAACCCTGAACGTCTTTGCATGAGGCTTAGTGAGCCGTAGTATTTTCTCCACACTTGCATCGTTAAGGTTATATGGGGGTCGACTTTGATGTCGGTACTAGGGAAATGTTGAGCCATGATTCGTACATTTTTGTTACGCTTTTGTACATATTTTGAGTCATGTTTAAGTCTTTTTACAGTCTTTTTAGGTTAAGAATAAGCTATTTTGCATGATTTTGCATTGTTTGGCCTTTTGCTTAACTTTTCGAATTTTCATACAAATAATTGGTCATTTTGAACCATTTTTCTTGTTTTACTCTTATAGCTCAGTCACTTGATGAAACCGGGAGATGAAGACTAAGGATTCAGCGCTCAAAACAGCCAAAAGAACACCTTTCCGATCGGATAAGTCCACTAACCGAACGGATTGACCTTCAAATCACACGCCGATTGGATAAGCTCTACGTCCGACCGGACATAAACTTTCATCTGATTGGATTCATGAACAATCCGATCGAACTTATACGTCACAAATGTAGATTTCCAGAATTCTTCAGTTACAAAATGGCTTTTGAGCCTGTAAATTCTCAGAGAAGACCCATCCTTTCATCCTTAGACTAGATCATATACCATTGGAAGAGATAATTGACAACTTTTTCAACCTTTGACTTATAGCCCTTATGACAAATTTATTTAGAAGTTCGATTGGTTCGTGATAACCGCTAGAGACGGAGGTTCGTGACAAGCTTCAAGGATTCAGCGTGGTTCACTTCATCTCCGGAATAGCTGGATTTAACAAGGCGTCATCAAAGTATCGTGATAGAGTTTTCTCACGATTTAGTAAACTCTAAACCTTTATCTTATTAATTAGTTTGGTACTTCATGTTATATAGTGATCTTGTGAGATCAAGTTTGGATATTTCTTTTGAATCATTTATGATTAAGTTCTTGTGAACGATTTGGTGACGAATTGCTTATTGTTAAAATAAATGATTCATATTACCGTAATTTGGATATTTGGAATGGTTTGTTCTAGCTAGAATTACTTTTAGATAACGTTTGGTGAATGCATATCAATTGTTTGATGAATTGTTTGAATGCTATTTGGTGGAATGGTCTTTAGTAAAATATAGTTAATTGTTGAGTTCATAAATTGATTAAACAACTCTTGCGAAGAGTCTGACACCCTCGAAGCAAGATAGGATTTAAATAAAGTTTTCTTAAATTAAGTTCTTTCGAGATTTTTGGAATAAAAACCCTCTTTGATCATGTGCTTAGAATTAGAACTTGTGTTTTATTCATAATAAACATCGTTGACTCTGTATTTCCACTACTCGAGAGGATCAACCTGGTTTAACTTGCCAGTCTACAAGTGACCCCGTTCTCTTGCGAGTGAACTAACTTGTTTTCAAACATAGACGCACATGGTTTAACTTGGATTTTAATTTTGAAACAAAAAAGTTCGGATCAAAATTTGGCGCCGTTGCCGGGGAAGGCTAAAGGTTGTGATTTTTGTGTTTGGTCTTCGTGTTCTTTGTTTGTATTTTTATTTATTTTGTTTGTGTTTCGTGTTCGTTTGTGGTTTTTCTTTTTGTTCATTTTTGTTATTATCCACCGGTGCTTTTAATCTTGTGCGTTGAGTGTTGTGATTCCAAGGAACCTTGACGATCAAAATTCAACAAGCCATTTAAAAATGATGAAAATGTCTCACACGTACAGTGTACCTCCGCAATAGTGGCATGGCTTTCGACCGACTATTCTACTGAGCCCAAAAATGCAGGAGTACTTTCTAGATGAGTTCTACTTCGAGAAACTTCCGGTCTTTCATGGGCTCCCGAGTGAGGATCCTTCGACTTCATCCAAGAGTACGATGCCATAACAAGAACCTTCCCCCTTTTAGACCTTACGAGGGATGAAGTGAAGGTGCGACTCTTCCTCTACACGTTAAAGGATCGGGCAAGAAAATGGTTAACAAACTTGGAGCCCGATTCCTTAAACACGTGGGAGTAGGGATGGCAATGGGCCGGGTCGGGCCGGGTACTAGAGGACCCGGACCCACCCCATCCATCCCATGGGTCGGGTCGGGTCGCGAGGCGGGGCGGGTCGACCCGTTATATTCATTTTTTATTATTTTATTAAATTTAAAATTAATTTAATATATAAGAACACATATATTATTATAAAAATTAAATATAAGATGAAAAATTAATTTAAAACAATACTAAATTTAAATTTTTTAATAATTCATATAAAAAAATATTTAAAACATTTATAAAATATATTTAAAAATAAAAAATATACAGCCGGGGTGGCGCGGGCGGGTACCCGGCCCCGCCCCGGTCACGGGGCGGGCTGGCCCAAAACAGCACGGGTTGGGGCGGGCCGGGATTGCCATCCCTACGTGGGAGGAAGTGTATGATTATTTTATGGGTTCGTTCCACTCACCTAAATGGACCCCATCTTCTAATTCGTATGAAAAGAGGATCAATGAATTTGCCAAAGAGATAGCATCCCTGAAAGATAAGCTAGCAAGCCAAGCTTTTTCGAAAGAGGTCATTATCGTATGTTATCGTTGCGGAGCACCTGGGCATTGGGCCACTGTATGCCCAGTGACGTCTGACGAAGAGCCACGGGAGGAACTTATTGCCATTCAGAATTATCTGAGCTACAACCCTTATGCCTCTTCCGACTCAATTCCCTATTACTCGAGCTATGAAGAAAATACCCCACCTTCTCCTTCCGATCACTACCAATAATCCCACTATTATTCCTATACCCCATTTAATAATGATCCTTGATCGATTTTCCGTGATAAGGAGGAGTAGCTTACCTTTGACTAGCTGCCAATTTTTGATATAGTGGAGCCCACTTTGGAATCTTGTGATTCAAGCTTGAATGCTTGTTTGGGGGAGGTGTGTGAGGAGATGGAGATTGAGGATTTGGTTGAGATCGCCCCTTTTTGTGATTGTTGATGAAGTTTTGGGTAATAGTGTAGGGGTGTTGCCATTAGAGGTTCCGAGCGAGGATGTTGGCAACTCGGACTTACTTTCTCTTTGTGGAGATGTTGGAGTTATGTTACCGGATTTAGAGGAGGTTGTGTTTGTTGAGCCGCATTGCGTTCTGCCCGATGCTTTGATCAATCTTAACGTTGAGGCAATCGAGAAGGAGTTTGGGTTGGTCGATGATCATTCCTTCTATTTGACTGATTTCTTAGTCATTCCGATGACCGAGCATTGTTCCACACTCCGTCTGACTTTTGATCTCTTTTTGGTCATCGATTACTCGCGCTTTTAACCTTAAAAGCCGGTTAAGTTCTTATTTCTCTAATCATGGAACTGCTCGTCGTGCCCACTTGATGATCTTCATTACCCGCTATTGCTCTTGGAGAACACTAAGGCATGGCATGATTGTCATTTATTTCTGGATCCCGGATAACATCACTTTTGAAAGTCATCGAGCAAAAGACGTTAAAAATTGCACTTCTTGGGAGGTAACCCAAGTTTGATTTGTTTTCTTCCATAATTTTGTTTATTTTTATTTTTATGTTTATTATTATATTTTTGTGTGTGATAAGTTGGAGTTTGGATAGATTTGGTAAAGGTGTGTTAAGTGCGCAGGGAGTGACAAAAATCAGCAAAGCCAAATAATCCGGTTGGAGAGGAGCATAGACCCATCGGACAAAACCTTCTGGAGAACTATCCGATCGGATTGGTGCAAGGAACCGACCGGACAAAACCTTCTGGAGAACCAACCGACCGGACAGAAGCCACATTTGACCGGATGACTCCGCAGTCTTACTTAAGAACCATCGCCTCCCATTTGCAAAGTTACATCTTCTCTTCCAGACGAAATGGCCATTTAGGCGGGCCTGAGCCCCAGTATAGTATCACCTTCTATCCTAAATCTCACTTTTTTTAGTGTTTTGTTTTTGTTTGATTTTTTTCTGTTATGTGTTATGTACATAGTGTCCGTTTTAAATATTCGACGAACTATTTGCATGATTATTAATTCTTTCATTTGTTCGAGGACGAACAAACCGCTAAAGCGTGGGGTGGTTTGGAGAGTCTAATATTATGCATGCGTATCGTTCCGATCGAATAGTTCTGTTTGAGTCTTTCTTTGTGACGATGTACGAATCAACCAATTGTTTATGTCGGCGTATGTTGAAGTCATTCACTTGCTTATTTGTGTTTGTACTGGCTTGCCTGTCGAAATCATGTATTGCGTGATCTATCGTTGGAGTCTTTTGAGCTTGTTTAGTGCACAATTTCTCAAAACCTACTTATATAATTATTTAAAACAACACTTAGTCATTAACAATTTTGCGTAGCTTTTAAAAATTCGATCACCTTGCTTTCAAAATTTGAATAAGACCCTAGTAAGAAGCTTTGTGTGTTTATCTACATTTCATGCTGTGATTCGATAAGTGTTTTGAGAAGTATCTAAAGTTGCATGTGTATATTTTATTTTGTAAATGACGATAGGCACATATAAAACCCGATTCCGACTATATTCAGAAATAAAACCACTATAAATTCCTAATGAGCCCCTTTGAGCCTTTATTTCATCTCTTTGTTATCCATGAGCATCATTATAGCTCTTATTTCGGTTAAGTTTGTGAGATGAGAGTTTATTATTGGTATATTGAGATTGATGATTGAAGGGTAGGAATTAGTGGAGTTTATAATAAGAAAAGAAGAAAAGAAAGAAAAAAAAAAGAAAAAAAAAGAAAAGAAAAAAAAAAGAAGAAGAAGAGAAAATTAAGGATGCTTATGTTCTTTAAGAGAATCTAGATATTAAGAATAAAGCCTACGTATAAAGGCAAGTATTTGGGTATTAGGTGAGAAATAGTCGTAGTTATAAAAGGCTAAAAATAATGGTACACGGTTATTTTGGGAGGATTGAGGAGCAAAACTATGCTCTATGCTTAAGAATGTTTGGTTGAGTGTTAGCCACACATCTTTATATATGACATACCTTACCAAAGAGTCTACATTACAACCCTAAAAGTCCTAATCTGATTCTTGATTAAATGTGCACACACATATGCGATGTATGAGTCTTTGATTTTCACGAGTCGTTGAATGCATGCTTATGTTGATCCGAGCGTATACACTTACCTTTTGGAAAAAACGAGTGAATGAGTACACCATAATATATTTCCCTTTTGATTTCAAGGTGAAAAGGTGACACGAGCTTAGCTTAAGAGTTTTCGACAAAAGTGTTTATATTTGCAAAACTATATTACATGTACAACATGAATTTTTGATCTAGCTACTTTTGTGCTTACGTGGTTTTGATTCTTTTGTTTGTTCGAGGATGACAAACCAATAAAGCATGGGGTGGTTGATTCAGACGTATTTTTCATGCTTTTTGTATATATTTGGCTAGTGTTTTAGTTAGATTTATTGTTAATTTCGGTATAAGTTGGATAGATTGAGCATATTTTTATATTTATGTATCTCCGGCTTATTTTACCATATTTCATGTTTATTTCAGGGATTTTGAAGTGTTTCGGTTTTAAGTTGGACGAGTGTGGGCTCGCGAGTGGAGTTTCAAAGAAATTGGGCCCCGATTTGATGTATTACCTCTGACACTAGGTATGTTGTTCACACTGGGTTACACAGTGTTAGCACATTCGGTCGGATGGACCTCACGTCCGATCGAATGAAACTCACCGGACTCACATCCGGTCGGATGAATCTACATCCGATCGGACGACACTGGGTATGTCATCCACACTGGGTTACCCAGTGTCAAGCGTTACAAAATCGAAATTTGAGGAGATTTTCAGTTACGAAAGGGGATTTGAAGGCTACAAAAGGTCAAGACGGACTGGTCCAGAAGAAGGGGATGACAACCCAAGAGTGTTCTCGAATCTTTATTCATTTCATTTTCATTTTTCCAATTCAAAATTTTAATTTCTCAGATCTTAGATAGATATTAGACTGGATATCGTTAATTGTTGGAATCAGAGGTTCGTGAAAAGCTTCCAGAATTCCACCGTGGTTCATCTTCCCTCCGGAATAGCTGGAGATAGTTCTTGCAAACATTTTAATTTCGTACTCTCTAAACTCTACTTTAGTTGTATGGTTGAATGTTTGAACGCTTTTGGTTTCAATAGCTAATGTTTATTTCAATATTTGTTAATCGTGCGATTGAGGCCCGCATTGGTTAATCTATTTCGTAATGTTCTTGGTTACAATTTCTAGTTTTAGAAGTGATTTAGTTAATGTTTGCTATGTGTTCGACGAAATGCTTGAGTAACAATTCTTAGTTTAAATCTCGTAGTTAAGTGCTTGCGAGGAGACTGATAACCTCCTAGCAAGAGTAGTTTAATTTGCTGCTTAGTTTGATAAACATAGTTAACTGCTTGCGAAGAGATTGACGCACTCTAGCAAGATTAGTTCTCATGATGGCTACCTTTTGAATGATAAAACCAAAACCCCTTTTGTCCGCGTGTTTAGATTAGACTTTTTCCTCGTTTCTCGTTTGTAAAACCAAACACTTAAATAACTTTCGATTAGCCTTCCTCGAGAGAATCGACTCGAGTTAACATTCCAGTCTACGGTGACCCCGTTCTCTTGCGGGTGAACTAAAACCTTTCAAACGTAGACGCGTATTTGTTTAACTAGGTTTTAATCTTGAAAGGAACCAAAAAGTTTGGATCAAGCCATATGCTTCTCGAGCATGAACGCGTACCCCGACTTGAAACCATTGTCTGCTTTACATCCCCATTGGACAAGGACTTTCAACCGTAGCACCGGGATCATTTCCTCCTCAACGGACCACGATCTTCAACTAGGATGACCTGATTAAGGTTTCATGAAACGTCCCGATGATTCCATCCCTGCACTAGATTATCTAATATGGTGATATTATCCATCCATGATATGGGTTCCATCAAATGATCAAACGTACAATGAACCAACATCATCACTGACCCAAAGGAGACATCAGAAACACTAATGCCAAGAATTCATAATTTTGTTCTTTCCGGTATAAAAGTGGCGAACCATTCGTGATCCCTATGTATTATCAATGACAAATCAATGATCGATAGTGTAATAAAATCGAATGTCTAGGTTAAATTATAAATAAGAAGAGGACCAAACCTCGACACTGCCATAAGTAAATGTATATGTTTACGTACTACAAGTTCTTACAGTTGCACTAAGTTTATTGTTGCTTGTATCATTTCAAACAGTAAAGCATTCGTGAAGAATAACAAAATCAGAAAATGGCACAAATATAAGTTTGATATACTTTAAATACTATCTTCGAGCTAAGATGCACCCCTCCACTTCTCTTACATGTATGCGGCAAATGTATCTCTCTAGTTTGTCCACTCTTCTGGTGGTTGAACCTGATCAACGTAGTCTTTAGGGTTTACATCTACATTCGTACCACCCGTTTCTGACTCCTCGACAAGGAACTCGATTGGGTCTATGGCCATGGTGGTACGAATGAAATCATGGAGTTAACAACACACCATAATCATTCGATTCTGGGTTGCAATGTTGTAAAATGGTGGACTTCTTAGGATAGACCATCTCTTCTTCAGTATGCCGAAGGACCTCTCAATAGAATTGCGAGCCTTTGAATGACGTAAGTTATAGAGTTCTTTGTAATTTTGAGGTCCCTCGGCACCACTACTCCACTCATCTAAATGATACCTAACACCCCTATATGGTGAAAGAAAACCTGAACCATTCATGTAACCACAGTAATACAGATAATATTGGCCTGGAATTAGTGAAATATTTGTTAAGATACAACTTTATATCAGATCGTATGATATGAAGTATATGGATTACAGTTATCGGGATTCGAATTATATAAGATGGTTAAAATTAGTTTATTTACCATTGGGTACTTTCAAACAATTTCGCCTAGTGATTGCGTCCCGTAGCACACGACTGTCTGCGGCTGATCCTTCCCAACCAGTGAGAACAAATACGTAATTCATATTCTGGTTACAAACACCTAGAACACTAATAGACACATCGCCTTTGCAATTTCAATAACGTGGTTTATCCCTAAATGACACCTAAACTTGAACATATGTCCCGTCCAATGCACCTAGACAACCTTACGCATTTAGTCAGAAAAAAAAAAGGTGTTATGAATAGTATTTTTGTTTTTTTTGAATTGAGGGTTTGACTAAGTTTGTTGTTGTAGATGGAAATTACCTTAAACCATTTCTAGTTAACATCGGTGAAACTTTTATCGATCTCTTTGTGGGTAACTGAGTCGAACTAAATGTCCTTCAAAATTAAATCTAGTTAAACAATTCGCGTCTACTTTTAAGAGGTTTTAGTTCGCCCACAAGACAACGGGGTCACTGTACACTGGCAAGTGAACTCGAGTTGAATCTCTCAATGAAGGCTAATCGGAGGTCGTTCTTGCGTTTGTTTCACGAATGAGAAAATGATAAAAAGATAATCTAAACACGCGATCAATACTTGGTTTGGAAGTTGTAATTGTTAGTAATCGGTGGTACCGTCGCGCAGCGGAAAACAAAAATTTTTAAAATTAAATTAATTGAATCAAATTCAATTGACGACGGCCCAATTTTATAATCAATTAATTGAAACAATATTTTTTATTTAACAATTTGATTTTCATAAAATCGAACGAGCATGAACGGTTTCTATTAAACATATATATATAACAATTATATATTAAATTGAGGAAAAATACGAGAAAATTATTCTGGACGCGAAAATATAATTGTTATATTTTTTTCGGAATTATCGTTTGTGAGAAATGATTTAATTACGATGGGGTTTTAATTTAAAATTGGATCGACCCAATAAATTTTTTAATATTAATTGGGCCGATGGTTTTTATTTTAAATTAAAAGGACTTGGGCTTGTTTCTTTTTAAATTAAAAGGTTCGTTGTTTTTTTGTTTTTTTTAAACTTGGGCCAGCCCTTTTAATACCATAGAATTGGGCTTCTTGTTTTTAAATAAAATTCGGCCCATCCGCCTTAAGGCTTTGGGCTTAAAACTAAAAGGAAAGAAGAAGGTTTATATACAGACGGGTTTTTGGCAAAAGAAAAAATAACCAACAACTTACAACAAAAACAAAACGACGGGAAAATAGAAAAAACCTAACCCTAGCGCCCACGCTCCACCTCCGGCCGCCGCCGCTTGCCACCGGCCGCCGTCGGACCGAATCGTTCGGACCTCGTTCTCATTTCTCCATCGTTCTCAATTCCTCGACGGATCTAGTGCTCCGTCGTAGGGACGTCGGGTTATACGGTGTGTGATACCGATTCATCGGAAACGCACACACCGTCGAAGCCGCCGGAGTTCTGATCGCTTCCGTACGCCGCGACGAGCGGCCTGGCCGTTCCGGACAGCCTGTTCTCCGCAGCCGGATCGCACCGTTTCGCCGCCGTGACACTCCCGCACCGGAACAGTGCCAGACAAGCCCTCGCCGCCTCATCGACGGAGTTCAAGCCGGCCACCTGCTGAGAGGCCGTCGCCAAGAGAAACTGGCAGCTTTCCCGACAGCGCTGCCGCCGATCCGTAGCCGGAGCGCCTGCTGCTGCGTTGCCGTTGCCGAGGATCGCAGCTGCGTCGCTTTATCGCCGGGCCGACCACCGCCAGTCATCTCGTCGCTCCTACTTTGCCGTGACGAGAGGTAAATGGTTAATCACCTTATATATATATATATGCGTGAGTGATATATGTGTATATATGATATACATATATATTTATGCTGCGATGTATATATATAATATATGTATGGCATATATATGTGCTGTGTGTGTTTTTGTATATTCTATGTAATATATATTATATGTAAGCATGTTGTAATGTTTTGTATGAAATATATATTATGTGTGTGCATATATGTGTGTAAGTTTAATGTAAACTGCATGCATGATATATACAATTTGCATGCTGAATCATATAAGTATTATATATATATATGATATATGATATATGTATATATATAATTAAATATATGATTAATATATTAATAAATATATAATTATTATATATAAGTTAATATAATATATTATATATATTATATATATATATATATATATATATATAT